>VWPU01002707.1:0-87500 GCA_013398955.1 Callaeas wilsoni | reverse complement strand
TGACCCTCGCTGGGGCTGGGACTTGCGGTCCTGCAGGAAGAGCTGCAAGCACGAAGCGAAGGACCAGTGCCGCTCCCTGAGCTGCCCCAGCCGTGGCCCAGCCGGTGCTGCAAGGGGTGTGATCTCCCAGGTGGGTACTGAGCTAGCACAGCTGTGCTGCTCTGTCAGCTAGAGCCTGCTTGGACTTTTCTCCTCGTTACTGTGATTCCTGGATGTATCCCTTCTGTCCCTGTGACCTCGCACAGGGGGAATGTATAAAGCACTTGGACAGCAGCTACCCTACCACGGAGCATGCAGCTACCTGAATATCTGAAGGCACTGTTGAGACTGTAAAATATCTATGGGAAAAGCAGGAAGAAGATTGCACAGAGATCCAAGGCAAAGTTTCTTAATATATCACTATTATTGTCTGCCAAAGCTGGGGTGTCTCTGTTCAAGCCTGGAGATATGATTTGTTACTACTCCAAGAAAAAAAAAAAAAAATTACAAGAATTTCAGTAGACAAATGGAACACCAAACTTTAAAACAGAGTAAGAAAAAATTCTCAACAACAATAATAATAATAATGGTCAATCATAAACTGATATAGTGCCGGCTTTCCCTCCCTTTTCGCCACCTTACAGGATATCCCGTCTAGCAGCAGGAACAAAACGTGGAAATGAATCAGTCAACAGAGCATTTTCTCCCATTAAAGCTGTTGGCAATTTTGACCCGTGCAGGGGAAGTTGCACATTAAGATGGATATTCCTAATCTGTAGGGACAACTGTCCTCACTGTGGGATGTAGCCTTTTTTTTTTCCTCTCTCTTTTTTTTTCCTTTTTTTTTTGCCAAAGGATGTCATAGGTGAATGCATTTCTGCTGCGCACAGTGCGAACACACACACAGCAGAAAGGCCTGAAAATTGTTAACCCCTTCTTATTTTAGCTGGATATGCTCTTTTTATTTCTCTTTTCCCCTCTTTTTTTTTTTTCCATTCAGCATGCAAGAATTTACTGCTTCTCTGGTCTACTACAATTTACCTTAATAATGCACAGTAAATCTATTATTTTCCAGCCTTGGGAAACTTTGGCTTTTATTTTCTCTTATAATCCTATTGCTGATACCCAGTGACAGCAGGAGAATATTAAGGTGCTGGAAGAGATTCACTTTCCTTTTTAACATTCACAGGTCTTCTACATTTGCAAGGTGGGAGAAAGTGAGTTTTGTGCCTAAAAAAGGACCAGGAGTCAGAATTGAGGTTTTTCTTTCCTGATTTAGTAGTGACTGGAAATAGAGATAGTTCATCACTCACAGTTGTGCCTCAGTTTCCTTTATCACCCCTATATGTGCTATCTAGTAAAATGGTCATGTTGTATCACTCAAACAGCGAAAAAAAAAAAAAACCAACCCAAAACCACCATCCCTTTTTGTGAATAAAAAGTCTCCTTTTTGCTCTCTGAGGACTAAAACACTGAGAAATTCAGTGGTTTCCCTGTGGTTATATGTCATGTTTGGAAGAGCAAGGTCCTAAGACTTGGCACTGCCTGGTATCCCACTTACATTTTATACCCTGGTTGATTTTTCATTACTGCAGTAGTTACCTCCTAATCTAATGACAGTTACTCCACTCACCAGGGGCGTGTAAAGACCAATTCATTCCAGATTGGAAAGTTCTTTGAGAAACCCTGAATGGAAGGTGCTATAGAAGTGCAATGTGTTATTAATAATCTCTCCTATCTGCATAAATCTCCATTGAATCCTCCCGGTATCATTAAAAGTAAAATAATCCCTCAGCACAGCTGAAGAGCTCAAACCTTCTTTTCCCTTTGTAGGTGTCTGGCTGTTTGCTAAATGGAAAAAAAAAGGCCACACAAAACGCTGACATCTTTTTGTGACCCTTGCAGAGCTACGTAGAGCTAATGAGTTTGTTTTCACTTTTGTAGATGAAATTTCCAGGGGCGGAGGGAATCCGGGGTGGTGCTGGGAAACCACGGCGTGGCTCCGCAGGAACTTGGCTGGGACCACCATACTTGTTTCATGTGTGGCCTCCCTTTTTGCCTCATTGGACCAGAATTATTTAATGAGCCCTCTGAGAAATCCAGCTCTGGTCCCTTAAGATGGAAAAGGATCGTGTGGAGCTCTGCTACCAGGCCACACAATTTTCAGGCTCCCTTCTTTGCGAGAGGCTGCAACCGCTCCTTCCCTTTCTGCAGCTGATGGTGAAAGTGGGGAGAAAGAGAACAATAACAAAACAAAATTGCTTCCCACAGCTGAGAAAATCACCTTCCCTTTATTATTTTTTTTCCCCTTTAGGAAAGAAATAAATAAAAGGGAAAGAACCCAAATGGGATCTCTCCCTCTTCAAACATACAAATGATCTTATGTTAGCAGTTGGGATTAAACATCTGTCTGGTGGTTATGTGATCATAACAGATGCTGTGTGCAAACGTTTCCTGCTAGCTTTGTTTTGGTTAATATTGTTTGTGTAGCACATTGCGTTATATTCAGCTGAAGGGATACAGAGTCTGTTTTTCTTCCCCCTCCAAACTTCTGCTGAACTTCAAGCAGCTTCATCATCTTTTTTAAGAGAAATTGGAGGTGGGGGTAGAGGGGAAGAGGGTCATTGACTGATGTCATGTGGAAAGTGATGTCACACAGCACTGATGAAATGGCAATCCACCCGGGTTTTGAGCCGCTTTGATGTTATGTTAGGCCTTTTTCCTCTCTGTTAGGTTGCCCTTGGGTCCACTTGGCCATGCAGCTGGAAATAAATACAGGGATATTGTAATGAGTTTTGCTGTGCAACTGGAGGACCCCGGAGCTCAGCTGCTCGGGATTTCCATTGTTCTTTCAGAGAAGCCGTGTTTCCAAATGGAGCCACATGGATGCTGACACTGCACTCCTTGAAGGCATTAAGGCTTTTCTTTCTCCAGGGTATTTTTATGGTTCTTCTACAGCTCGGGAAACTGAGGCACTGAGTGGTGTCAGTGAGAACATCTGCAGCAGAACAAGGAGCTACAGGATTCTTGTCCCTTGTCTCGGCCTCTGTTGCACCAAGTCTTACAGGTTGGTGTGAGACTGCCCCACTTGTTTCTTCCTGGCTGAGGAACAGACACTGTATTTTCACACTTTTGCCTTATTCCTTTCTACAGTGGCATCCAGCTGAGCAATCCTCCCCTCTGCAAAGTTCCCTGAGCCGGTCTGACCCCAGCTGCGGCTCAGCACAAAGACCCTCCTACTGCAAAGTGATGCACCTCACTGCCCAGATGCCACACAGAGCAGCAGCCACCCTCAGCCTATAGAAAAGCAGTCTCAAGAGGTCTTTATGCCTCAGCCGAGAAGGATAACTATTAATTTGTGTCATTGGGAATAAATGTCCCTTTTTTCCCATCACCATAACCTTGCAAAGCCCTGCTGAAACAGTTGCCCTGGGTAGGAGAATTCAGTATCCAAGGACAGAGGTTGTGGGATCTCTTGCTGATGTGTGAGGGGAAAGAGCCCAGATTGCAAGGACTGCTTCATCCTGCAAGTGCATGGCGGCAGGTAGGGCAGATGAGTGGATATTCAAACCTGCTCAGCCTGAGGACTGGCGTATATTCCCTGAGCTCTGTCCTTTTCCCAACTGCTTCCCTTCATCGTCTTTCTAAATGTCTGGTCGTCGTTGTTTCTGTGTTAACATTTACCAATCATTTCTAGCCAAAAAAAAAAAGAGATTAAAATGATTCATGTTAAATAGCTTCTGGGCAGCCTTTTGCAACAGTGAGGGACTTGGGGTCTTTTCACTATAATTACTTTGAAATGTGACTTCCTTTTCCTGGAAAGGAGGGCTGGTCCAGTGAATGAAATACCCAGCTGGAAGCTGTAAAAGTTTTTGTTCAGTGACTGTTTCAACCACAAACCATTCCATATAAAATCAAGAAATTTATTTTAACTCCCTTGTGCCTCAGTTTCCCCAGCCTTAATTGTTCATGATTGCCTTTTTTAATAAATAGTTTTGATGAAACAACATTCCTCAGAGGAAATTGTTCATTTAAACATCCTTCTTTCACCTCTTTGGAGCACTCATGCAATGCTACTATTCTTCATGGGTTTTTTTAGGAGAAGTAATTTAATTAATCTCAATGATTTACTCAAATATCATGGTGATGGGGGTCACATGAGGGTAGGTAGCTCTATTTCAATGAAGTTGGTGCCTTCCTAAAAATATTAGAACCAGTTCTGTTCACAGGGAAGGCAGTAGCCTTCCAAGGACTAAATTTAGGAGTGCAAAGTTTTTCGGACGAGAGGGGACAAAGAGACCCACAGCCACCTTTTCGTACTAAATAAGAGGATAAACTGTATGAATGCTACATTTATGAGCTCCAGCTTATCTCATGTGTGATGGGAGTCAGTTGGAAATTAAAATTCATCCAACTGACTGTGACCACACACATAGTCCATTGGAAAGGAAAAGTATGTTTGTGCAATTGTGTTTCCATCTCCAAAACAGCCCTAGCCTTGCTGGGCGGCCAAGGTCAAGAGTATCCACAGGCGTCTCCTTCTGGTCAGTGGGGAAGGAGATGGGGGCTCTCAGAGATCTCCCACATTGCTAAATTTCCCTCCCCACTTCCATGGCTTCGTGACTGAAATAAGGAGGCACGGGACTGAGAGAAGATCTGGGGCTGGGCTGTGTTTTTATGGGCACTGGAGGCTGTGTTGGGGAGAAACAGAGAAAACGCCTCGGCAGAGCAGCATGGGGGGGAAATTGCCCCTCCAGGACTCAGGACTGTGGATCTGTGACCAACCAGTGACCCCCTGTATCCAGAGCAGTGCCTGACCAGCGTTAAATCTACTGAGAAACTGCTTTAGCTAAGTCACCTGCAACAACAGACTGGCCAGGATACCCTCACAACTGGCTATTTATCGTGTCACCAAGCATGTAAAATTATTCCACATGTTGGCATCCACTAATTCAATAATCTAGTAATATAAATTTAGATAATAGACATTAATACCACGTTTCAAAATACACCCACAACATTTATTTCTCTCTCTCAAGAAAAAAAAAAAGCACACATTGAGAGGGCTCTCCTGATGAAATAATAAAACCCATTCTCATCCAGAAAAAAGAATCATTATAGGAGGATGGTAATTTACTTTATATGACCTTCAATTGATTATTCTGGGCCTGCTACACAAATATCACAGGAGCTATTGATCGTAAAACCTACCAAATAGATCTCTAATAGCTTTTACTGAGGAAAAATAATTATGCCAGCGCTGTGGTCAAACACACATAAACCAATGTGGAGGTATTAATGTATAGTATTATTACCCATCTGTCTGAGAAGTATGGGGAAGATGCTTTGCAGTAACATGCTCTGTCTAAGCACCATGAAGGCTCAATATCTGGCTAACAATTACAGCCAGTTATACTGAAAAATTGATTACTGTAAGTAAAAGCTAAGACTGGAAAGCAGAGGCTGGAGCTTGCTTAATAAAAGTAGAATAATAACAACCATCATCCTAATTGTGGAGGAGTTCTGCCGTCGTATATGCTTGGAGCTGGAAATTGAATTCTCCTCTGGTGCCTGCGGCAGGGCATCATTTCAGAAGCAAAGGTGTCCACCTTGGCTGGCCTCGAGACGGGGGATCAATGCCTGTGAAAGGCCAGGCTGTCTCAGTCAGGAGCGGAATACCGCGAAGGGAAAAGAGCACAAAGAGCAGAAACTCGCCACCCCTGCCCCCAAACCCCACCCCGGGAGCCGCACCTTTGGGAAAGTTTGGTGGTCTGGTGGGGAGGGGTGTTGTGGTGAGTGCAGATTGTGACGAGCCTTGTTGCTGCTGTTACTTCTGAAGGAGTCGATTCCCTCGTGGGAATCTGGCGGCGGTTTCGCAACTGATTTCATTGGCAGAAGGATCAAAACCTAAATGCTGTCTCTGTGCCATGATGAAAACTTTAGATTTTCTCTCTCTCTTTTGCCATATGCATAGATTTTAAGGCATGTCAACTTAAAAATTAGATTGATTTTATATAAATCTTATTAAAATGTAAGTAAAGTTATTGGAACTCAAGGGAATTAGGAGGAAAAGTGTATTTTGCTCTATTTTTTGAAGTTTGGTTCCCTTGAGCTTTGCATAGCTCGATCTACTCTTTCTGTTACAGCAACTTTGTTCCACTTTCCCCTAATTCTCTGGGACTCATTCCTCAGCATAGGCAAATTATAGGAAAAAACCTACAAAACCACCACAGAACTTTTTTTTCTTAACAGAGTAATTAAAATGCAAATTTTTGAATAAGGCTTTATGATTTGGTGTTTTATGTACAGTGCTTTTAATGTATTAAAAATTACCCGGTTTCAAGTTGGCAATGTCCCTTAGAAATTACTATTAAATAATATTCTAGTATTCTGAGGTAAAGCCTGGAAGACAATTTATAATCAGACCACTAAAGCAATTGATCAAATATTTATTTATCTGGAATACAAGTGATAATTAGAGGAAGGCTAGCATAGAAAGCCCATTCCCTTTTTTAATAAAGAAATGCCCATGCAATCAAAAATGTGGAATGTAGGGGTGCTAAACTCAAGGGATCCATATTGAAGAAGAAAAAAATGCTAATTGAAAGAAGTGCTGAGAGAGTCGGAGGAATGTTCCTCATTCCCAATTTTGGTTGAAAAGCAGACAGATTGCACAGTATCATCCTCCAAGCGAGGCTCTGAGGCTGAGCAGGGGAGCAGAGTTCAGCAGTACCTCATCCCGCGCCAGGAGTGACATCACAAAGGCAGAGCCAAGGCTCGCAAGGGCTCTCCCAGCCCTTCAGAAACAATATGGTTCAAATGTTAATTTCTCTTCCTTTTGGTTTGTACCAGTTTGTGCTGTTAACAAAGTAACACTCAAAGGCTGGAGTCACTACTATCTTTGTGAATGATTTATGATTTGCACTCTAGAGATAAGCAATTTCCATGCCAAAAAAAGGGCTTTTTTTTTCTCCTTTTTTTTTTTTTTTTTCCTTAGAAGCAGACTGTCAGTGCTGGGGTGGGGGGGAAGAAAATCATTAGCAAGACCTCTGTTGCTTATTGGGGCTGCTTCCCTTTTGCATTTCCCTGGGCACAGGTGACAGAGGGGGCCCAGCTCCCCGGATTTACATCAGTAATGATTTTGGGCCACAGTGGATGTGCATCCCAGTCCTGGAGAGCAGTGCCTAGACCTCCTTTGACCTTGAGACTACTATTGATTTAAAATCAATAGGATAGCTTAGGTAAGCTGGTGCTCACCAAAAGGAGCAGGTCCTCTGCAGGGACATAAATGTCATCATTTCATGCAGACAAGGAATCATTCCAGCTTTTCCCCATCTCCCCCTCCTCAAAAACCTGTTTTTGTCAAGTTTTCTGTACACTGCCCAATTTCTGCCTAGGAGAGCAGCCATTTCTTGGGTATGATTAGAGATAAGGAATACAGTCAGCTGTCTTTCCTGGAAAGGAAGGTGCAGAACAATGTGGTTTATCTGTACCTAAGACATACTTTTCTCCTATCTCCAAGATGTTTTCTTGGTTTTGGACTATTTTTGTCACAAAGAATACAACAGCAGTGGAGCTAGAAATCTCAGTTGCATATCAAGATCGTCTATATTCTCTCTCCAAAAGACTTGGATGGGTTTTTAAACTATTAAATTATTCAGTATATGAATATTAAAGGTACGTATATTTCAAGTTTCATTGGAAACTAATTATTAGTCAACTGACAGCATATATCCCAGTCACTGAATTTTTTTGCTTCAAAATGCCACGAACAATTGCAATATACCTTGTAACAAATACATTGCTAGTATCATAATTAATTTTTTTAAAAAGAAGTAATTTGCAATTTGCATGTGCACAAAATGGCTCATTTTGCCAGTGTATTAATTAAAACCAGCTAAGATTGTTCAAAACTTTAATTCAGCTCCAAACACAACTATGTCCTGTCCTGGCACATCTTAATCTGCATAACATTTAATGACAAAATCACAGATGCAAGCCTCACCAGGAGCTGGAAATAGCAAGTTTAAAAAAAATCACCTTTAATAAAAAAACAACTAAACAAGCAAAAAAAAAAAAAAAAAACAAGCCAAGAATACCTGTCATGTTTAGAAGGAAAAGAGGAAAAGATGAAAGGTTAGGAAAGCCTAACCAAGAAGTTGCACTTCTGGAGAATTAATATTCTGGATATCATTAACAATTGACTTGCTGCTTTTATTGAGCTCTTTTCAATAGTCCCTATAATTTACAAAGAGGAACGAGACTCCTTTGGTAACAAATTTATGAGCTTAACTCCGAGCTCAGTGTGCCGATGAGTGTGTTTCCATTGACTTCCCTGTCTCCCTGACCACAGGCATGGCTGTTACAGGGAAAAACACCTTGTCAGGGATCGTGTCCTGCCACACGTGGGCTAAATGGACAGACACTAAACGCAAATGGCAGCATTTAAGTGAGACAGGAATTTAAGTCCAGAGATCGAGAAAAAGGGATGATACAAATATGAAAGTGCAGCAGGGGTGACAGGGAAGAAGGCAGGTATTAGGTAGGGCAAGTAAAGCAGGGGGACAGAGGTAGTGTTTTAATGCCATGTGCCGATGGCAGGAGGGAAAGGCTCTCACATAGCTCCCAGTAGCACCATTTTAGCTGTTAGGTACAATTAACCAGGTCAGTCCTTGGTAATTATTTTGTCACAAAAACATCTCGCTGACTCTCAGATGGTTTTGGTTTACAAAAGGCAACGCATGCCGACCAAGGCAAATTCAGTTCTCAAATGGAAAACTATCAAAATCACCCAGGTTTTTCTACAGTAGGGGCTGGATTTCAGCTCTGGGTTTCTGTTTCCTCAGAAACAATGACAAGAGAGAGAGAAACCTCGACCTCCCAAAACCACAAAAGCAATACCTGTCCGTTCCTGACTTTAATACGTTTAGCTGATTACAAGGACACCGTTAATGGTGTTATTCTTACTCAGCAATGAGAGGGGGAGAGGAAGAGAGCACACCGGTGCCAGGTCAGGGTGCAAGGCTGTCCTGCCGGCCCGCGTCCCACCTGCCCCGGCTGATTGGTAATGCTGGCTGTCGGAGCCGCCGCGCGCACGGCGGGAGGATTTGGGGATGATTAATTGCCCTGTCTTCCGAGCGGAGAGTTCGGAGCAGCAGGGTTCTTCGTGTATGTAAATACACGTGGGCTCGGCGCTGCACCGGCACCGGCTGAAAGGAATAAAAAGACTTAACAAAAGGACTCGACTCGGAATGTTTAGATGTCGAAGATTAGTTTCTATTATGTCCCAGTGGGAGAAAAGAATATGTCATATGGGAAACTGGATAGGCTTCATGTTGCAGAGCGGGGAGAGGACCCGCTTCCCGAGCGTGGCTCGGCTTGTGCTGCCCCTGCAATCGGCTCCCAGACCCCCAAAAAGCCCAGGTGCTTCCACTGGCTATAAAATATAACTCTGCCGATCTGTGAGTTAAACTGTGATTGCTGCTGTGAGCAGCGTACAGAGTATAAAAAGAAAAATAAGCAAATAAACCCTTCAGAATTCAATTGCCTACTCGAATAGTCAGTTTCTGTTTTTCTTACTTATATCTTACTCCGATGTGCACAGCTGTTGTTATATTGTATGGCACTAAAATCATAGTAAGCTTTTTATTTTGTGTAAAAATGTCAGCTCAGAACACACCAAGCAAAGAAATGTCCTTTAAACAGCAAACAGCAAAAATAAGAAAAGTTTGGGGGTTTTGGTGAATAATACAAAATTGAAACACTCCCTTAGCATTCTTCTTCCCCACAAAGATTGCGATTTTTCTCTTTTTTTTTTTTCTACATACTAATTTTTGTACTCATTTTTGCATCATAAAACATTTCTTAGATGGGAGTAAATCTTCCTTGATATTTTCCTAACTTCTGTGTGTTTGAAAATCACCTGCAAGTTGCTAGATGAAATATTTTCTGTGGCTCTGTGACAAAGGAGGGAGACCAGATGTTTTCAGAAAATTCATTTTTTAAACTCTTTGGTTTTTGGTGTGTTGTTTTTTTTCTCTTTGCACACTTGTAGAACAAGCTGTAAAAACAATACTTGAAGAATGAGCTGATTTTAAAAAAATAGAGAGTCAAAGAATTTGAAATAGGAAAGATTTTATTTTGGATATCCTTTCACCAGAGGAGATTATTATTTATGGGCTACATTATATATCTTGCTTGGTAATCAGCAGTAATGTATGTCTAGCAATAGTAGAAAAATGAATTTCAGTAGTATCTTGTAGTTTAGAAAAAATAAATTATGAAACACTTAAGAAAAAATGAAATAAAACTAGTGATGAATCTGCAGCCTCAGAAAATCAGATAAACAAAATGTTCCAGTTAGTTATTGCCACAGTCAATAGCAGTACATGAAATTGTATTACAGGCTGTGAAATGAAATAATCCCACCCTGTGACAAGCTTGACAGAATTTGCCTGAAACTCCTCAGCCTTTTAGCAGACGTTGATCCCTCCAGGGACTGGGGTTTGGGGTTTGTGCTGAGTCACGGAGGCAGGAGATTCGCCACCTAATCCAGAGATAACGGAGAGGTGGTGGCTGAACCCACAGGATCAAGAGAGTGGACTCAGCCATTCAAAGCCGAAACTTAATTACAGCTGAGGTTAGATGAATGGCTGTTCTGAACCTGCCATTGTTTTATTGTTAATGTCTGCTTTAATACCTCCAAATTTCAGTCAGGGCAAAGTTGGGTCACTAACATCTTAATGATGCTAGCACTTGAGGAGTGTAGGGTTAAAAAATACAAAGTCACTATGAGGATAGGCAATTTTAAATTTATTTTTACCCTCAAACAGCCTTTCTTTCTAGATTAAAAATTTGCATTGCTTTTCTAAACTACCAAGTATCATTTAAAAATGTATTCATGTTTTCTTGCACCTTTTTGCAAGCGCTCCAGCACCCAGTAAATAAAAGTAGCAGCCTGTGTCCCTTTTAGCAAAAGCCATATATCTGCTCAGACTTGTAATTTGCTCCGTTTATATCCTTTGCCCTTGAACTCTGGTTATTAACGCAATGTTTCTCCAAATGATGCCATATAACTCTGCTCCAAGCACATTCCTACTGACACCACGCAAACAACAAAGCCAGCTGAAAAGGGGAAAAAAAAAGAAAGGAAGGTGAATTGCGTGTGATGGAGAACATTACTCAGAATGATATAAGTTACAGAGTTTCTCGTGTTACTGGGGTAGAATGTGGGTGAGAGACCTCGCCTGCCTGTGACCAGCACTTCTCCAAAAATCTTCTAACTGGCCTTCAGCAGCCACCTATCTGTATTCAGAGATAACCTCTTTATGCTGAGCAGAGATCCTGCTAAGGGGCTGTGTTGTGCAGGAGAGAGACAGACTGTCACGCTGGTAAAAACTCCCACCTCCCTGCATCGGGATTATAGATCAGGATAAAGAACTTGCAGCATGCTGCTGAAAGCAGAAACCAACCAGAGGACAGAAAAATAAAATAGAAATGGGTATCAACAAGTGGCCGGTATAAAATAGTCTTCCAGGAAGAAATTAAGTATCTGTGGCAATATTTTCTCTGTCATAAAGCAGCGTAGAAATCTGAGGCACAATTATCGTTGTTCAAAATACTTTAAGTATTATCAGGCAGTGAAAGAAATGCTCCTTGTCCCAGTGCTTCCTTATTCATCTTCATAAAGGAAGGATTCTGCTGAAATACAGATCTTTAGATGCACTGCGTCTACTTTCCTACTTTCCTACTCAGTTTCATTAAATAATAAGCCGCTATGGCACCATCTAAATATTGACTGACTTTTATTAGTCCTTCCATATCTGTTTGGCGAGCTGACAGTAAGGCCTCAGGCAGAGAGCTGGGCTTACTTTGGTGCCAAGGAGTTCTTTAAGAGCATGGACAAATCATTATCCTTTAATGTGATTCCATTTCTCTTCTTACCTTGTCTGATCTGTTTAGATTGCAAGGTCTTCTCAACAACAAACGTAGTGCTGCATGTTTGTAGGACTTTGACTGGGATCTGAAGGTCCTACTAGTGCAAAGAGCTGGAGGTAAAGGGCATTACCAGGTTAAGAAAATGTGTGGGAAAATAAAAGATATAAACTATCTTGTCGACACCACAGATTTCAAAAAGTGGTTTAAAAGGACTCAATTCCCTGTGGGTTTTGAAAACACAGGAAATTATAGGATCATAGAATGTTTTGGGTTGGAAGGGACCTTAAAGGCCATCTAGCTCCAACCCCAGTGCCATGAGCAGGGACAACTTTCTGCAAATCTTGTGAGGAAGGTCATGCTTGTGAAAATCCCAGCTCCGTTTTTTTAGGATTGCTTTTGTGATCAGTCTCAGGTAAGCCTTTAATCTGCTGAACACCCTGTAAGAACACATGCCTGGCCATTCTCCGCTTCCTGTTCTTGTGGCCGTTTGGCACAACTTCTAAGGCCGCAGATTGCATAGTGTGGCTTCCATGAAATACTCCTTTTCCAGCTGAAAAACAGACCATTGTTCTGGGTAGGTTTGGGCTCTCTGGGTTTTGTTGGTTTTCTTTTTGAAGAGGAAGGGTTCAGTAAGAAATCCCTGATCCTACTGCTGGGCTACATGAACACTGGGTCTCAGAATTTGCCGTGGTTTACGACAGTTTCCTGGTGCCACACAGCTTTAGCAGTATAGAGAGATTGATCACTGAGGCATGAGAAGCAACAACCAGAGCACAGCAAATACCAGAGGAGACAAAATATTCAAGCAAAGCCCTGTGAAGATTTATTCACTTTTAAATACATTTGCTTTGAATGTATTTTCTCCCTTTCTGCTTCCAGGAACCAAGTTCACTGTCAGGAATACTCATGGACCAGCATGGGTATTTTATTTTATTCTTTTAGTTACCTTAACGAAAAGAGCAGAGAAGATTCCCAGAAAACTAATTCTGACATAATAAATATTTGAATTGGAAACTAAATTCTCAGAGACACTTCAGCAGTTAAAGAGCAGTAACCTGACCAATCAGTACCTTTTCTCAGAATTAACCAATGCAAGGTTGAACTAATTTCTGCTACTGATTCAACTACAGAATAATGTTATATTTTTAATATTTAATTCCATAACTATTAAATTAATATTTAATACAATAATTACTTTGCAAGCTATCAATGTATACAACAAGCTATTTCTTGCAATTGACTCTTGTGAAAGTCTGTAAATAACTTTTTAAAGTAATTGTTGCTAAAACAAAGCAGTATTAGAGCTGTTCTAACAGCAGGAAAAACACATTTCCATGTTGCTGCTCTGACTGTCTCTTGCCATTCCTGTTCTACTGCAGCCATTTCCCTTTTCCTTGATAGCATTGGCTTGACTCTGGGCCTTCATTCTTAGGAAAACAGTAAAATTCAATTTTGCCTGTACTTCTGAGGAGCTGTGAGCCAGATCATGCTGTTTCTTTTTGCGTTTGGATGAATTTTCCATTTTGAGCTCTCTGCGTGTGAGAGAAGAAAGTGGAAGCAGATAGCTCAGCACAGTTATGATCTAAAAAAGAAACCATCAGATTTTAGACCAAGCTGGTAAGCCTGACAAAAGCTCAGTGCAGTATATTTCCATGTTAGCCAGGTCAATACAAGATGACAGATTGAAATACCATACGTGACTCACAGAAGACATTTTTGGGTAAACTGTTATCCTTGGAAGAAATTAAATTAAAAGACACCTCACACTGGGTCATAATTTTTTTTTCTTTTTTTTTCTTCCTTTCTTTTCTTTTGGTTCTTTTTAAAAACTGGATTGTTATCTCATTTTCAGAAGACTATCACTTTTATCCTGACTTGTCAAACAGCTATTACCATCAAGATGATGAGCTTGATATGCTGCAAGTACTGATTAAGGGGATAGTGCAATTGCTCTTGCTCTACCTTGAAGGAGTAATTTTCCTGTCTGTCTAGTAAGTGGAGTAAAAAAAGCCAGATTTCTCCTTATCTGTGGAAGAAGGAGGTTGTCTCATCTGTCTCTGAGCTCTAGTGAGCAGTCAGGTCTGGTGAATACCTGGCTTCCATTCCTTCTCCAGTGCAATGCAGATGTTCAAGCTTCAAATGCTGCAAGCAAGCGGCGGCAGATTGAAGGAGTGACAGTCCTTAGAATCACTGAATTGCACCTAAAGTGCAACTTTAATGGCTTTGTGTGGTAGGAATAGATAACTTTTGACCATGAGGTAAACCAGCTTGTAGGTGCTAATGACCTGTGGAACTTTTTGCAAGATAAAGACCTGGGGAAAAAACCTATTCACTGACCAAAATTCTCCCTGCTGATCACCATCAGACACACCACATTTCAGACCTGCACCTGGCTTACTGTGAAGTGTTTCTGTCCTTAGTCACACAGACGCTGTGTTTCACCCCAAAATGGCAACATTTCTGTGATGGCAGAGATGATTCCTTTGGAGTAGAGGCAACTCCAGCTCAGGCAAAACTCAGGAGGATTTGAATCATAGGGAGCTGCATCTGTTGGTGTATTTGGACAGAACATTATGCATTCTTTTGGATGAATAAAGATCACTGTAATTCTGTCTACAATAATTGAGAGCAAAATTGCAAAGCTGGTGAGCATTGGTCAAAGCAGATCACACATCTTGGTAAAGGTCTTGAAAAAACACATATTTATATGTACGCATAATATACATGAATCTAAATATACATGTGCTACTCCATCTTTCTCTGTGTGCCTTTATTTCTTTCTCTCTCTCCACATATGTGTGCATTTGTACATATATATATATATATATTTATGTTCTGCAGATTTGACAACCTTATAAGTTTTTTGGAACTTTTACTGCCTGATATTTAGAAATACAGCTAAAGCTACAAAACACATGAAAATCTTAACATAAAATAAAAGACAAAAAATGTCTTATTTCACCCAAGTTTTGTCACCTCAGGGAGAGGGAAGCTACCAGCCGATTGCAAATTTTCCAGCTTGGGCAAAATATCCAGAAGGAATGTCAGAGCTTATTAAAACTGCTTTGGCTGCAGTGGTTATGTGGAACTGCAGATGGAACATCTCTCCCCCAGCTGCCTGTTCCTCCTGGTCACCAGTGGCTTCGTGCTGGGAATTTGTCCCCTGTTTCACCAGAACTGTGAAACTCTTCGTGCCAGTTGGCTGCATGAAAGCAGGGCATGGAGGCTCACATTTTGGGGGGTGTGTGTGAGTTTGTGGAGGGTGGAAAGAGGGTAAAGAAGACTGTCAAATCTTCAGTGAATGATGGTTTTGAATTCTTCTGTCGATCCCCCAGCCAAGGGAGTTTATCTTCTGCATAATCCAACCCAGATTCACCTACAGAGGCCTGTGAGTGCCGTCTCTGTGTTTTACCATCAATAAAACGAAGGCCCAGCCCATTTTGCCTGTCAGGGAAGAGTTCCAAGTCAGTGTCATCTGGAAATAAAGGAACTGCAGAAAGATGCCTGTAAAATCCCTAAAAAAGGCGGAACTATCACCTATAAAATAAATTATCTGAGAAACTAGATTTTTTTTTTTTAAACATTCTAAAGGATGCACTAAGAGCCCTCAATTGTGGAATATCCATCTCAACGTGGTAAATAGATGCGTTAGACACAGAGTGACATATGGGCAGATAAATACAGCCATAACTGGTAGGCAAAGTAAGTGCACGCGGCATGTGTCAGTATTGTCTGGTAATTCAGAGCTGTCATAAAACTGTCCCACTTATGATGTTGCAGCATTTTTAAGAAACATGAATTTGCAATTTAAACTCTGCTAAATGAAGGCAGGAAGTTACAGGTTACAGAGCTGCATGCAAACGGGAACCAAGAGGGTTTTTTTCTCAAATCTGTCTCAGCAGGTACAAGCTGTGAGGATGTTCTGAATACTTCCGTGTTGCCAGGGACATTATGTGTGTGGGGGTGATCAGCCTGGAAAGCAAATAAGAGCATTCTTAATCTAATAAATGTTTGGGAACATAATCCTAGTTTTGCTAACAGGAATTTTGACATAAATAAAAATCTTATTATTAAAACTTGGATAGTCACCATCCTTCTAAATCCGTGGGAAATGTTCTTTCTCCTTTCTTCACCTCTTTATTTTTTCCTCATTTGAGTAACATGTGCCCTTAAAGACATGACTAAGTGGGTATTTTTGTTGTTTTGGATTTGTTGGTTTGGGGTAGGGTTTTTTTTTTACCTCTACAGAAGTTTCTTTGGCAAAATGTTTTAAAAATGTCTTTGGTTCCAGAGCCAGGCTGCAGAGTAAGTCTGCTAGCTTTATCTCATATACTGTCTCCCCGGGAGTCTGAACTAAATGCATAATTTAAAGAGCCCTTAATCTGCAATGTCATTCCCATTTGGTCGGAGGCAGCCTTCACTTTATGATGTTAACTTTCTCAGCAAAGGGCAATGGCAGTTTTTCCGAGGATGCACTTAGAGGCAACATCTCATGTAAACCGTTTATTCAAGGTGTCCTGACATCCCAGTACAACACTGGGTGACAATGGATAACCTTCATCAAGTTCTCCCATGGGAGAGAGGCATTCATGACAATGAAAGTGCTGCACAAAGCCAAGGGTAATATATAAAGGGCTGTTGAGGAGGGGTGGGAGATAGGAGGAGGAAAATGGCAAACAGAAACTTAAGCCACATTATATTTCATTCTGCATGTTTTATGAGATCCAGGTGACCATCCCTTCCGCTGGAGGTAGGTCCTGGAGTCCGGTCCCAGTGATAGCTGGCATGCACTGGCCATGTCTTACAGCCTACTGGCCATGTCTTGCAGCCTGCTGGCCCTGCCTGAGAAGAGCTGGACCAGTCACACAGTCTGCTGCTCTCTCTTATTAACATGCACTGTGTGTTGATTTCAGCCCCGAGTTCTTTTTGTAATTTAAGGGGTGCAAGCCGACCTTTAAATGGGGAGGGCTGTTTCCTTTTTAATTAAATCTCCAGCCAAGCAATTTGCCTTTCCCATCCTATTGAGTTTTTCATCAATTGTTTTTCTTCCCCTTGTGCTTTAGCAAACCACAAGTGCCTTATTACAGTAACTACCACACTGGTCCTGTGCTCTTCACCCTCAAGGTTGCTTTTAAAGTGCAAACACACTTCCAAAGATATGCAACAAGCGAATACCCCAGGACAGATTAAGGACTATTTTGTTTTATTTTAGCTACAGGAGGATAACAGAGAATAAAGGATATTGAGATGTAAGAGTGAGAATGGTGTTATGTGTGATAGATGCAAGTGTAAAAAAACTGTACATCCCTGGTCAAACAGTTTATTCCTCTTTCTCAGTCCTTCTTCTTAACATGTCAATCACCAGATACATCTTCATGGAAACCAGCTTGAGAAGCTGTTACCCTTTAGAAACACCAATACACCAAATGCCCAGCAGCTGGGAAGGGAGAGAAAGGTCCTTTCACTGCAGGGTCCAGCTCTCACCCTTCAGCTGTGTCCATGCCTGGGCTTTATGACATCTCATTGTGCAGCAGAACTGACCATACTTCTTGTGGATGATTGATTGTGATCTCCAACTCATATTGAAATTCCTTCCAGAGCCAGAGCAGTACTGAGCAAAGGGAATGATGAGAAGCACTTGATCCCCTCACATTTTCTGATGTCTTATAATGTATGAGCTCAGGCTCAGACTTTTCCCACAGTCAGGATCCATAGGGTCTCCATCCTTTACCCAAATGCTCAGATCCATGCAACTCATAGGAACCTAACTGCTCATGAGTTGTAGCCTAAAAGTAAACCTTGCATCATATATATCAGTACCTACATGACAATTCTATTGTACATAGACAGAGAACAGTCAGTTTGGCTCAGGTGAGTCCCAAACTCAAAAATATTTTATTCCTAACACTGATCTACTGAGGCAAGTTAGAGATATCTCTAACTTCATCTCATATCTTTATGATTCTTGTTTCTACTCTATTGTCTCCTAAATCCATTTAGATGGTAAATTGAATTTTGTCAGAAGATTCCTTGACAATGTGACCAGTTAAATATGGCCATTCCTACTGGAGCCTTTCTAGAGAAGAAGAGTAGGCACGGGAGACTGGGTGTATATTTCTGTTGGGCATTTCTGTGTTACAGGGCCAGGGAAGTTTGAGCGCACTCATGTGTAGATGCACCTCCTGTCCTCATGAGCTGTGGTGCCAGGGTCTTGGGAAGGTCAATGTACAGGACAGAGAAGCCCAGACTGACTCTCATAGGAGATGAACTTGGTTGAAAAACCTGCTCTTTTTTTTTTTTAAAAAAAAAAAAAACAAAACCCAAACCTTTTTCTGTTTTTGCCCTCTTCCTCCGTTCAGCTTCAGCCTTTGGAGGGCGACAGGTCCTGCTGGAGCTCCTGCCTGCTGCCCCCCCCACGCTGGCAGCCACTAGATGGGGAGCTCGGCTAATGGGTCCAGCCCTGTCGGAGCCTGGTCACCATCTGGCAGACAAAAATCAGAGGGAGGGGACTCCTCTGCAGCAACAAAGTAGGCCGCCCCGACTTCAAATTGAGGATAAGAACAAGTGATGGAGTCTCTGGCCACAGCTTGAAAGCAACCCATCAATGTCATCTTGAGTTAAGTACCTGATGCTGGCACTTTGCTGCAGTTCTTGGGGGGATAAGGGCTCTGACAGGGTCATTGTTTCAAGTGGAGTTCAGTCTTTTGTTTGCCATAAACGAAGAAGACAGGAAGTCAGCTGTGAGGTTTAGGAATAATATTTAGATAATTGTGAGATATCTCATCTTAAAGTTCAAACTGATTGAACCTGAGCTGAGTTTTGAGTCAAACTTTGTTTACAGGCCCATCATCTTTGTGGCTGACACTTGCAAAGAGGAAGAGAGAGAGAGAGAGAGGCGACGGGGAGGGAAGAATGAAAGAGAATGAGCCAGGACTTACGGTTTCTTTCTGACCTTGGCAGGAGGGAAAAATCCATACGGAAAGCAAAACAATAAATAATAATAAATAATAACACCAACAACGATGCCAACACTCCAGGAGCCGGAAAATAAAAATAACACTCCATTGTGCCCACATTCTTAATAACTCTGCATCTGACTATCTAAATCCAGGCTTCTGCAAAAATCAGCCAGGAAGATGCTTGCACCAAACACAGCATGAGCCTTGCATTTAATCGGTTACTGTAATAAACATATAAAAAAAGATTTTTTTTCCATGAGAGGACAGAGCAGTGGCTACATAAAAGGACATCAAATGACACATCCTCCATCTCCCAGCAAATAAAAAAGCCATCAGCTCATAACAAGGCGGTGATAAAAGGTGCTGAGGCCAGTAAGATTAAGACTTTGTAATAAGGTTCGGGCGCCAAAACTGACAGCCATTTTCTTTTATATTTATCATGTCTTCACATTGGGGTGAGAAGCCAGGAGTCTGTCCCATTGCTGGCTAGAATTTATAGCAGCTCCATTATTAGGAGATTGCACTGAAATGGGGCAGAGGTATGGTTTTCTGAGAACGCTACAATAGCCTCCTACATTATACACTTGACAGGTTTGTCAGCGCTTAGTAACAAGCCTTGTAAAGTACTTTAATATCATTAGCACTATTTTCTTAATGTGTCTGCTCTCCTAGCAGCCTGAAAATATCATATATCATGGTCTGGAGGAAGGCATACATAGCTATCTCTCTCATTCTCCCTCTCTTTCTTTTTTTTTACCTTCCCCCTGAAATTTGATTTTATTGCCACACATTTGGTTGATGTTTTAATCAAAATAATGTAGCCATTTTCCTTTATTGATTAACAAGTAAATATGTATAAATATGTAGTTAGGAGTGGGCAACCCTTTTAGAGGATATTGAAAACAACATAATTAATGGCTTCCTCATCTAATTACAGTGCACGTGTTACATCTCCCCATTGTTTTTTCTGGTATTCTTTTTTTCTCCTCTGCCCCTCCAACAGGAGAGGTCTGTTGCCAGAACGTCTGTGGATTTGATACAAAGGGGAAGGGGCCATGAGCGGGAAAGAAAAACAAACCAAACCCAAGCTCTTGGTCACTTTTCTGAAAATATTTGTGATATCGCTGCTGTTTCAAGTGACTGTACACCCCGTCATCCCAAAATCCATCATTCTTGGCAGGTAATGGTGGCCTGAAGCTTTGTATGCTAACTTTAATTTCTTTTAAATATCCAAGACATGCCTGTGTGCATTTATTTATTTAGAGTGTTTCCTTGAATCCGTCAAGATAGGAGTTAAAGCATTATTTGCAAACCAAGGTGTCACAAAGCAAGGGGTTGCCCTCTGCAGACAGGGCTGGAGGTCAAACTACCTCTCAAAGAGGAATATCTTGCCTCCTGGATATCTCCTGTGCTAATGTCAAGAGATTTGAAGTCCACGTCCTACCGCAACAATGCAAGAATTGTTTATAATTGCATTTGAAAATAAACATTTATTAAGTGCTCTACAAATGCATGACATTATAAGCAAGGCTTGGATCTCATTTGGGAACAGGATATGCTTCTTAAATAGGAGTTGTGTTTATTCCTGACGTCGTAAATATTCTCATGGATGACCTTAATCATAAAAATTCCAGCATTGTAAACAGCTGCACTAAATCTATACAAAAAAATGGGCTCAAGCAAGGAAAACAAATATGTAAATGAACCTCATCAAAGAGAGTTTTATTATCTTAAGTATGACCTCAGTCAAATGGCTTTATATCTTGGGAGATTGTTAAAGTCAAGTACACAATCTACTTCCGTACTGACGCTGGAACTAAAACATCAGGGATTTTTCACCCATATTTGACTGACTTAACTGTAAAGCTTCAAAAATCAAATATTCTCCAAGCATCGCGTGCTCTTGGTTTTACTGATCTGAAGAATGAAGGGGCAGGAAAAAGTCTGGGAGGGAGGAATGGAAGTGAAGGTATATTATGGCCTAAGAGTGCCGAAAAGCCAACTCGCCACCAGGTCACCAGAGTGTCCCTCTGGCCAGCCCGGACACCTGTCACAGTGCTGGTGGGGACCCTGACCCCATACTGGAGGGTCGCTTCACATGTAGGGACCCCTACACCATGAGCCATGTGTTGGAAAGCAAGCTCATAGCTTGAGATCAGGAATAATCAGTGCTCTAGGGAGGCAGAGGGACAGGGCAGAGAGCAGTTCTGGGCACGTTTCAGTCCGTGCAGCCGTATGGATTTAAAGCGGAGCTACTCCTGATGGCTCTGGTGAAAACTGAGGAAAGCTCCGCACAACTCAGCTTTGCCTCCTTGGAAGCACGTCTCATGATAAAGCAAGTATGTGAATCCATGAGCACCTCCTGGTCATCGTTCTCGTATTTGAGAGTTTGGGCAATGCTCTCCGGCACAGAGTGGGATTGTTGGGGTGTCCTGTTCAGGGCCACAAGCTGGAATTCAATGACACTTATGGGTCTCTTCCAACTCAGGATATTCCACGATTCTCTCGTTATATGAAGGGCTGCAATATGCAGCAGTATCTTCCAGGCTCTGTTTAGAGATCCATCAAGAGTTGATTTCAAGGAATGTTGGAACTGCCACTTTTTGCATAAAATGTCTGACCAGATGCCTTAATAGATTTTCCTCAGCAATAATGGTTCTGTTTTATAAATATATCATTACAAAATTTGGAGAAAGTTAGCATCAAATTCACCTAGATGAAAGGCAAACTTTTCCAAATAAAAACTGTAATACAATTATCTAAAGTATTACCTGTAGCAATAATAACAATCTAGAAATTTAACGCTATTATTTTATATCTTGTAATATTGCAATTTTTAAAAATCCTCCAAAATATATTTTGAAATATGCCAACTAGTTCTATGTCATGTAAATGGATAGGGTAACTTCACTTTCTGTGTGTTTGTTACACAGAGCACAAAATAAAACTTTTCTCCTGACACTTGGGACATCTAAAAAATTTCAGTTTACCTCACATCATAATGTTTTCCACCGCAATCGCTTTGCTGGTATGTTTTATAAATCATTAAGGAAAGGGTCAAAATAAATTAATCTCATCTGGAAGGATTTTTACTATCTATATCACTTATTGCACACTAAAAGGAGGTGCAATAAGCTAAGCAGTAGATATATACACAGCTACATTGTCTCTGGCATATGCCATATGTTTCATATTACTAGCAATGGGCAAGGAGTCTACTTGAACTGAAATTGTTGAGACTTTTTCAAAGATCTTCACGGGAATTGCATCTTCCAGTTTCTCAGAGCTGCATAATGGCAGTGAATATAGAATGAAACTCCAAAGAATCAATCACACGTATTTCAACACGCTCATCGCCGAATAAACACGGACTGATTCACATAACTCAGCTCATATTTTCCGAGAGCTAATATAAATCCAGATTAATGTTCAAATATGATGTGTAATATCTCTATCCACAGGAATAAAATATAAGCCAAATGCGATGACAGTGTCCTTTTAACTGCTAACCAGACATGCTTTGTGAATGGCTGCCATGTATTTCGTTTGCATCGAAAATGCCCATCACGGCAAGTACCCCGCAGTTGTAATTAGTGAAGATGCAGAATGTTATCGAATATCACAACATTTTGACTGTCAGATTGCTCTAGCCGAGGAAAGTTACTCTGTAAAATGAGAGGCTGATGTTGCAGTTGTATTGACTTTTGTGTCATGTTTGTTTCAGTTTACTAGTCAAAACAACTTTCAGAGCTCTTCCTTGTCCAGAAGGTTCAGGCTGCCTTATGAAAATGAAGCTGTCTTGTTTTCTGCTTCATAAATCATTGTCAAGCTGAGCCAGATAACAGAAACAAGTTCAGATTCCAAAATGATTATTCTTAGAGATGATGTATTAAGTATACAGAATACAACTTGATTTTCATAAGCCATGTTGACTTTGCAGAACTGAGGCTAGAGGGGAAAAAATTAATGAGTAATTGGAGGTGTGAGAGCCTGCAAAAGTCCCAGGAGAGAGGGAACAGAGTGGGTGGAGCGAATTCCCTTTCTGAGAAGCTCTTGAAGTAATTTTCGAAACTGCCATTTTCCCCTCATCTCTGCCCTTGTGCTATTTCACTGTTACAGATAATCCATTTGGAGCATCCTGTAGACCTATTTTACTGCACCCACTAATGTGGTTTTATAACCTTTGCTGGGCTCTGTATCCAGGCTCTGGATTGAAAGTCTATCAGAAACCATTCCCCTCATGAGCACCAATGAAAGGAGCCAACGGCACTGGGAATTTCCCTCCCCTTCACTTCTCTCCCTCCTTCATATCATGCACGTTTCTTGATGACTCTGCAATCCTTTCCTAGCTTTCTGGGTCTCTTTTTTATAATACAGAAAAATAGAAAGTACATGAATGATCCCTCTGTCATTGGGTTAGAAGAGTCACAACAAAAATAGCTTCCTGTAGGTAAGGTCAGTTCTTGAAATACAATTGCAAGATGTGGCTCTGCATGGGAAAATATGAACAGGACAATGGCCAAGCCTCTTGTTCCTCTACAAGAATTCTTTCAGACAAAAGGAGTGAGTAGGAGAGATAAACTGGGGTGATAACAGCAATTTGAAAGTGAAAAGAAGGATCTCACTTAACAGAATTTTTTTATTTGTATGATATCATATGATATGGGAAAAGGCTGTGGATCAAGGCCTGTGAAGCAGGGTCAAAGACTGTCAAGCTCTGGAGAAGATAGGATTTAAGACAGCAGCACTTGTGCGTTTGAGTGTGAAAATTGTACAAGAAACACAGGTAGCTGGACTTGCTTTCACACTGACCAAGTCTCTCATGTGGCCCAAACACATGGGTTTTACCTTTTTTTGCTTGATTTTCTTTTACCCACCTGCAAAGCAAATACCAGAGAATTAGACCCTGGAACACCACAACCCCCAGGCGAAGCCAAACATGCACCTTGGCCTAAGGCCCCTCACCAAAGTCCGTGGCTGGTGATGAAGAACTTGGACCAAGGTCCACCACACGCTGGATGACCAGCATAGCCTGAGACTGTCTTTCTTGTAAGAAACATGTGTCCTGTCTCTGGCTGCATCACCTCCCCAGAAGTTCGTCTTTAACACTAAACATTGTAAAAGAAAAAACAAACATAGGAAATTTCAGCTGTGGCTGTGAAAAGAAATCATGCTCAGGGCTCCCCTCAAACACGTTTCTTCATTCTTTTAACCGAGAAAAGGAAATTAAAATCAAACAAACCTATGTTTAAGGAATGTGAAGGCTGTGAAACAAACCAACAAAAGCCAGGAAATGTTCAAGTTAAGGCTGTGACACTCTGTCCTTCACTCAAGCTGTTCTGACTTATTTTTTCTAAACAGAGGGAGTTGAGATCAGCATGTCACCCTCAGATTTGAATTTCCTGTTGTGAACTGGTATGTGCCTGTGCCTTATTAATGTTATTAGATATTGTTTATTGCATTTGTGAATGTGATGCAAGTGCACACTTCTAAATTTAAATACACCCACATCCCTATGCATTGTGTCAGTGCAGAGCACTGTAACGATCAGAGCTTTTTGCAAGTGGTAAGATTTGTCTCCTTAACAACAATCAACCCAGAAAGTGTCTGTACTTTAACGAGCTGATAGCCACCTTGGAAAGTCATGCTTGTCACCACAGTGCACACAAAAGCCTTTGGAAATGTCATAGCGGCTGTAGGGATAGACAGCAAATCCACATGCTTCAAAGTCACTTGAGCAAGAGGAGACTCTTTAGTTTGGGCAGTGCTGAGCTCCAGAAACCTGAACATGGGCTTGTGCTCCCACTCAGCAGAGGGCAGCAGTAGGTGGAGATGGGGGATGTTCCTATGTTCCCAGCAATTGTCTGTCAGAAAAATCAGATTTTTCCTGGATATGACAAAAACAACAGACAAAAACCCCCAAGCTAAGCAAGTTGGCAGCCATGTAGATGAATACATGAGTGAATAGATGGTTCCCATGCAGCTCAGGAACCGTTTGTACCATCCCCGCACTCCCACCACATCTGGGATTTCACAAGTCACTGGAATCTCAGTGGGAAGTGGGTGTGTGGATCATATGCTATTCTTCCTCCGGACACATGAGGGAATTGGCGCAAGTCAGAGGCAGGATACCAGACTAGATAGACCAAATGTCTGGGCCACTATTGTGAGAATAATGTCAATTTAATGTTAGTCTATCATCACCTATTTTGAACTAACCTTTGTCACTGGCTCACTTCTGATCTCGTTTGGAGTCTGAGCACTCCAGCACTGCAGCAGCCAGCACTGGCTTCCCCCAGAACAGCTTTAGCACTGTGAACAATAGATTTTAACCTTTGCCACTTTCATTTTTTTTGGTTTTATTATCAGTCTGTGCTTCCACTACAAACTAAGCGCACAGGGCTTTGAGCTAATTACATTCTGTACATCTGAGCCAACTCTCAGTGCTTCATGCTGACACTCGGATACATCTGGGCCTGATAACAATTACAAATACTCTGGGCATACTTTAAAAAAGAGCTTATGTTACAATGTGAAACAGCATGTTTTACAGTGCTCATAATGGTCAGATAAATACAATAGCTTCAAATCCCCTTTCCAAGGCTTTAAAAAAAAATGCCTTGCAATAATTCATTTAGATCAGGAACCCATAAGGAAAGAACCCTTCCTCTTTTCTCCTCAGGCGAGACAGAGCAAAATACTTGAACCTAAGAACAGGCCAAAATTTTTGCCACAGACAGGGAAAAGAAATGGTGAAGAGAGGGAGGTGATGGCGAGTTTGTGGTTCAGTGACAGCAGATAGCAGGGCCTGGGTTCATCCCAGCTAGAACCAACCCTGAGGGATGATTTGTCCCTTTTGAACATCCCTCTCATTCTCTGCAGTGACTCCAGAGGAAGAACAGACTGATTTGGTTCATAACTTCAGTGCTCTGGGTACCTGCAGTGAAGCAGGATGAACTGGGCCTTGAATTCCCTGCTGTGTAAATGTCTGCAGAGGTAGAGATGGGGAGAAGGCAACACCTGCCTCCACAGCTCTCCACTCTTCCCCTCCTTTCCTCTCCAGTCCTCCACCCCCACTTGAGGGACCCAGTCTGGGAAGCAGCAATAAACACTACTGAAACTGCCTTGTGTTGCAGTCTTAGTGCTGTGACCACACTAAGGGTAAAGTAAGTCCAATATGCTCTAAACCACCTCTCTCAGATACCTACAAATCCTCTTTTTCAGTCATGGAAATGAGTCAGAACAGAGAGGCACATGTGCTGCACTGACTCTTCTTCTGGGTTGCTCCAAATCCATTTCAGGGCAAACTGATGGCAGCTTTGCACATCTCCAGGGAGACACAGGAACACCACCTCCTCTTAGTAGGCACTCTAGGAGTTGTTAGCAGCAGAATTGGAGCTGAGACCTATTATAAAGGTATTTCACTGTGTTTTCTCCAAGACTTGGGCAGGGAAGGGCCATGAGAACCTGGGATTTACATAGCCCAGACAGGAGAGAAGCTTTAAAAAATTTATCCTTAGAAGAACCAAACCCAACAACCCTGTAAGGAGAAGAAAGAGTGATTAAAACTTCTTTAGTGACTGTCCCATGGGAGTGATAAAAAACACTCAGGATGCTTTGCCAGTTTGCTTTTCTAAAAGAATTGTTAATGCTTTGGAATGATGGACAGAGAAGAATTAAAAGAAAAACAACTCCCCAGGCCAGGTTTTTGCATAGGGCTGTAGCAATTGTCAGTCACAAAGAGCTCCCAAGCAAGCCCTTATGATAACACACAGAGTATATCAGCCATCATCTGTCTTTTCTCAGTAAACAGTTGTATAGTAATAAAACAGAGTGATACAGCTGACTCTAACCTGGCAAATTTCCCTGCACCTAGTGTTTACATCTCTTTAAGTGTATCTTTGTCATATGGTTACAAGGCTATTTCATGCTCTCAAGTTTAATTCTTTGTAAATATAGCTCTCTTTGTGCGTGTGAGGCGCATGTGTTAATAAATGTTCCATTCGCAGCCGTTCCTCTTGCTCAAATGGAAAATTAAGAGTCCTTGATTGAGCGGCTTCAGAGATTGCTGGAAGTCTCCGTTCCCATCTCGGCGGAGTTGCGATGATTGCTCGGGAAGTTTCACACTTTCGAATATTTGTGTGAAGGCTAAATCCTGCCTTCTGCTAAGTTGTGGGGAGACTTTTTTTTCTCCTTATTTTTTTCCCTTTTTTTTTTTTTTTTTCTTTTCCCCTGCTAAAAAATAGGTTTTTCTGGAAAGCCCGCTCCCTGCGTTCTCAGGGGTTATAAAAATGGGAATCATTTTTATTGGCAATCCACTGGAATAGTGCTGAGACAAATGGAAACTTGAAGATAAGGATCCTCGGAGGTGAAAACATACAGCTGTTGGGAATTGCGAAAGAATCTGGCCAATAAAGGAAGTCACTATTTTTCCAGGCCTGAAGTGAGTTATAGGCCGAGACGGGTGTTGTATATTTATGTAAGGCTGCAGCGGGGAGCTCGAGCGACCGTATATTGCTGAAAGAGCATCATTCACATTCAACCTGAGACAAAAGGTGGAAATGAAGTAACATCCTGACCGAAGAAGGGCTCACGACAGAATAATAACATTTGGGAGAGGGGGGCCGGTGCGGCCGCCTGTGGGTAGAGCTCCAGGCGAGGAAATGGCAGAGGTGCCTTGTCAGCCTTCAAAAAACACACACACAAGGCACACACACGTGGCCTGGCCGGTGTCCTTGGGAAGGGGCATTTGTCTTCCACAGAGACGCTGACATTTAATGGATGGACATGGGTGGGTGTGCTACGACAGCTCGGCTTGAGGGACGTGTTTACCCGGATGCCTTTTCTGCCTTCTTGTATCAATAGTGACCCCAATGTAAAAAAAAGGCACTTGAAGGGTTGAAGCTTTTGGAACTCCTGAATCCTTTTTATAAAAAAAATCCCCAACTTTTCTCACTCATTCCCCTTTTATTATTTTGGCAATGTTTAGTTTCAAGCTGGCAGCATCAAAAGCATGTTACATTTCTCTGAGGAGCAAAGACACAAGAGTCCTTCACCATATATAATCAGGTATCATCATAAATAGATGTCCAAATATAACACAAAGACAAATAATCAGGGTTTTCATGAGTCTGTCTGTAGAAAAACTAAGGCACACAAAGGGTTAATGGGCTTTTTAAAGTTTTTGCACACATTGGTGGTTCAAACTGGGAGGGAAATTGCATCCTAATGCAGAGTGCAATGACACAGCCACAGACATAACCATGATTTTGCATGAACCATACCTTTTCTTTCCAAAATGTTTGCATAGGTGTCATGATTCCTTTTAAACACTATATCCATCATTTTGGTTTAAACTGTAAAATTTAGTTCAGGCATAAACCTTCTGCAGATTTTGAGAGAACGGAACTGGCTTTTTAGATGATCTGAAATGCTGACTTCCTTTTTTAAATACATAGGGTGGCTTAGAAATCTGAAGCTGAACCTACTCTAATGTGGTTTTGGAATTTCTGAAATGATGATGGATGTTGAAAACATCAGGCTTCACCCAGGGCTGTTTTTAGTGACAGGATAAATTACACCAACTTGTAGACCAGAACTCCTGTGGCCCAGATGTAGTTGTCTATATGTTAGGTGTTTAGTTTGGAACAAGCAGGACAACCGGACAACAACAATCACAGACACCTCATCCATCCCCACATCAGCCTGGGTGTGACTGTGACCCCCTTTCAGCATGCCAGGAGCCCTCTCTGCAGTCACTGAAGTGTTGCATTTTGCCTGCACTGTTTAGAAACCTTTGCTCAAATTGAATTTTTTTTTGGGTGCTGTACTTACAGAGATAAAACATCAAAACTAACAAAGAAATAGACCCATTTAAATGGAAAGATTTTACATCCTCAACAACTGGTCCAATGCTGTCTTATCTATTAAATCCTAGGGTGTTTTGGAGAATACATTCTCCACTTGTGCCCTGAATCTCAGTGCAGGTGTTTTTCTCACCCACAGGATAGACAAAGTGTATTTGGAGCTCTTATAAAATACCTAGTGACTAGTTTCTTTTTTTTTTTTAATAAGCATCCAGAAGGCTTTGAGTCACATCAAAACAAGGAAAGCCTGTCATTCTCAGACAAATGTCCAACTTGCTCTGCTCTGTGGAATTTGGACCCAGCTTAAAGCTCCACTGGCAAGGAAGACACTAAACTGAAAAAAGTACACCTGGGCTTGCAAGAACATCTTCCGAAGTCATTAAACTTCTGAATAATACTATAATAACTGATGTGAAAATGAGAGTGTCTTTTTTTTTGTATTTTAATTATTCCTAAGTGATACTCATAAAAATATATTAGCTTATAAGGAAACTGCTGGAGAATATAATAGGGATGAAACTGCTGGCTTCCACAGGATTTTAAACTACTTTTCTAGAAGTACACCTGAATAACTTCAGGGAAGAAATGTTTAAGCAACTTGTAGAATTCTCCACTTTGGATTAAAATAATGTAGACTATTCCACTGAGTTTAAAATTAGCTACAGAAAAGGCAATTCCTTCCTCCTAAACCTAAAGAAATTTTAAATAATTGAGGAAACACCCTAAAGGCTGAAATCTATGGTTCCATAGTTGAAATAAAGTTAATGAATCACAGATTCTTCAGATTTTTTATTATTATTGATTATCATTATTAATAATAATATTTTGACTAATACTATAAATCATTCATTAATATCAATCAAATTCAGTTTAGGCACTTATAGATGCAGAATGAAAATACTCACACAGGCTCTATAATGCAAAAACTTAATATTAATGATGGAAAAAAATCACACTGTGTTGTGATTTATCCATTTAAATGCTTAAACTTAAAAATAAGATCCCCCAATCACATGCAGGTAGCCCACACAGCCTTCTTGTTAAAATGCCCTTCCATTTAAACATAGATTTTAACCTTTTCACCTTCGTCGCTTACATTTTTCTTTCGTTTTGTTCAAAGCATTTAGGTAAATTAGGATGAGGTCCCTCCATAAAAATGCAAGGGGATCAGTGAAACTTTCATCTCTAATTTATTCATGAAGGAGAGAGGTCTTTTCTGGTCATGCTGTGCATCATCCTGTCAGAATGACTTTCCTTCTTCTTGAGAAGGGATAAGGGGAGATAGAAAAATCAGGGGTTTGGTCTTTCCTACTAATAATCACTGGAAGAGAGAAAACTGTGCACTGCTTTATTCAGTGGTTATTGTACTGGAGCTGAATTTAATATTACATATTACAAGGCCAAGTTTCTATATTAAGGGGACTGAAGTTACTAATGAGTGAAAACATAAATTATTTATGTAAGATAACTAGATCGTCTTTTCATATGAAGTTCACACATAACTTTAAAAATGTGATTTGGTGGGTTCTGCTACCAACTCGAGCAGGTAGGATAGACAGCTTTCTGCCTGGATACAGGTGAAGGATCCGTGTGCTTGGGGAGAGTGTTGCAGGCACAGCACACCCTGCTTGTCTCTGTTAGCACAGACCCTGCCAGCCCTAAGCTGTGCACAAAAGTACTTCTGATTTCAGCTCTGGAAATGCAACTACATCTGAATAAAGTTTTAATCATAATTATAATAAGAAATGATTTTATATTAGTCATAAACCTGCTTTCTGGCTAGTATTCCCCTTCTTTTCCAAAATCTTCAGGTTTCGGATTGATTTCTTTCACTTATTGCTGTTATAACAACATTCCATTTTGTATCCCAATCTGTCGGAGGGGCAAAAAGATTTTTAATACAAATGGCCTTTATCCCAGCTGATGAATGAACTCTTCTGTGTTCCCCCAGCTTACAAAAATTATCATCTTTTATACATGCTTTAAAAAGAAAAGGGTGGGGGCTAGGGAAGCAAAGCAGGATCTGGTATTAGTCCTTTTAGTCGTCAGGAAATTACAAAATGTACACTTGCGGAGTAAGCAATTTTCGCAGTCTGCCGGCACATCCATCTTTTTAATGAGCCTTGTTTATAACCTGACGCCATGTTTCTAGTCACCTACCCTGTTTACATCTTTGGCCCCTTTAATTAAGAGAAGAACCAGTTAAAAGAAAGTAAGAAGAAATATTAATATGATCTGATTAATTCAGCTAGCGGGAGGTTATGGGGTACCAAGGTTATTATAACCTATAAAGGCAACATGAGCAAAGCTGTGTTCATTTGTAATTTTATTAGGCAGAGCAAATTAGTGAGCCCGCATGGCAATGACAAAAGACCCCTTCCTATTCTCTCTTACCCCCCACCGAAAGGGCCAGGCGCCTAAAGTTAGGCCCCATATTAGGCAAATGAGAGCTGATAAATCTCAGCCAACAACTAATGAGAATCTCCAGAGTTGGAGCTGTGCTAATTTGAAAACATTAGCTGGGATCTCTTTTTCTTTTTTTGGTGCATGCACAAAGTCCAGCTAACGCAACCCCGCTCTTGTCGTGGGGGTCAGTGGGGTGAAGATGGTGAGGAAGGAAGGAGAGAGGAATCTGCAAGGGGTTAAAGATAAAACATGGGGAAAACATAGGAGGGGGCTAAGAGGAAAGGCTGATAATACGTAGATCATTAGGCAGAGCATATATCCTTGATAATACAAGGGGGATATAATTACATGTAATTACATGACACTTGTTCAGGAGCCCCTCCCAACTCCTCAGATAAGAAAATCCAGATCTTTTCCTTGCACTCTTACCTGGAAGTGTCCACGCAGCAGCACTGACATGATGGCAACATCAAGCCCCTTTCGAGGCTTTGCAGCGCTGCATCTCTCACAATGTTACTTCTACAAACTCAGGTAAAACTTCTGATGAAACATAGAGGTGGATCCCAGCCCTGGTGCAACCCACAAAAATCACTGTTAGATAAAGTGTTTAATCACAGCCCTGCCTGTCCAGTGTCAGAATTAGAATGTCTTGGTGGCATGCAGATAACAAAGCCAAAAAAAGTTCTCCAGCTCCTGAGAAGAAAGGCTTGACCTAACAAAACACCCTTTTCCCAGTGGCAGAAGTTCTCTCACAGCACTTCTGAAATTTTCATCCATAAGAGACTGCTGCATGTTGCACATAACAGAGGAACAGCCCAATCTCCCTGCACAGAGGTGGAGAAACTGAGCTACTTCAAGATCAGGGAAAAGAATAACAAGCATTCTGCTGCATTCATATTTGGGGTTTGTTTCCACCAAATTTTTTTTTTTTTGGTGGTACTGGGTCAAACAAGGATTAAAAATTCATGAAGAGTTCAGAAAATATTGCTGAAAAGGAGACTGAAATCACATAAGTCCTGAGGCTGAGCTGTCAGGAAAGGATTTTGGACTGTGGTCTAATGCTTCAGCCACTGACTATGAATCTCACCTATTGCTGTATCTTTGTTACATCTATCTTTTAATTCTACTGATATTCCAAGATGACATTTTTTGTCAAAGAGACATGTGAGTGAGCAGATGAGCTCCAGAGCAGGGGAGCTTCCTGTTTAGTGTACAGCAGGCACACCAGACAAAATAACAAGATCCCTGATAGCAGTAAAGAGAGTTACAATAGCCAGAAGAGGGGAAAAGACAGGGTGCTGCTCCAAATGTTTAAATTCCTCAACTGATGAAAATAAAGTTGAAGGACTTGAAAGAAATAAAAATGAAGAAATGGGAAATGTAAAAATTACTGTAGAATTACACTTTAAAAAAACAGGGCCTTTTAAGACAGAGACCATCTTACTGAAAAATCAATTTTAAGAACATTATATTTCACACTTCATTGTTATCTCAGTTAAGGTAGAAAGCCTACTAATACTGAAAACTATTTTTATGTGTATCTAAATCATCCAGTCCTCTTTTATTTTTTTTTTTCCTCACCTAACCCCCAAATGTTTTAATTAACACACAAAATGCTACTCTCCAGTAAGACATCTGTGGTGGGACTGAAATTCTCACAGCATTATCATCCCTCTCTCCTGCACGTGGAGTTAAGTTGCTCTTCTCACTCCTGTGACAAATTTCATTGACTTTGTTAGTCCCAATTTTATTGAAATGTATTGAAGTAAAAAATTTCATTACCAAACCATAGCTACTAGAAGAGAAGTTTAAAGCATTTTAGTTTAGCTGGGTTTATTTTTTTTTTTTTCACACATGACCTTGGATTTTGAGAGTTGGTGCCTCCAAGACTTCTGCTAAGCCACCGCCTATGGCTTTAAGATACTACTAAGGATGGTGACTGACAGGTTCAAATCTCTCTTTCACAGTAGTTCCTGTAAAATTCAAAAGGCCCCAAGAATTCAAAGGCAGATTTATTGTTCCATTTATACACTCTTAGACACATTTTAGCGAGTATTATTAGGAGCTATGCATTATCAATCACTTATGTTACTGGGGAGCTGAATTATCCCAATGGTTTCCTAGTGAGGACCAAAGTGCTGGTTTGGGCCTTGCAAAATAGTATCAAAAAAAGCATTGCCTCCAACCAAATCAAAACCAGTCTCTGGAAAAGCAGCATCTCTGTGAGTCCCAGCTTTCTTGAGATAAGGTTTGAAAATCATTACATTCATTTGTTATTTTGTCTCCTGTTTCTCCACACCATCAAAATCTGGGTAAGACTAGAAAACATCAACATGCCAGAATGAAAAATACAATTTAAAACAATCTGACACCTCAGTGCTGGGCCCCATGCCATTTTAGCACAAGCTGGGACATATACTTGAAAATGCAGAAGAAAATTAGTTCTTGGGATATCTTCAACTCCTATTTTGCACTTGCAAGATGAAAGACAGGACTTTTTAAAGGAGTCTAAACAATTTCAGGCTCCAGATTTTGGCAGCTTTCAGTGGACTCAACCTTTCAGATAGGGATGCCAGCTGTCAGCCTCAATGCAAGGCGATTCTCTGGGAGCTAAATCCCCCGTCCAGCTACTCTCACGTGCCTCCCTTCCTTCTCCTTATCACAGGGTGGTGAGACTAAAACCACATGAAGGTGGATCTACAGTGGGCTGTTCTTCAGTGCAATAAGAGCAATTTAGTGACGCTTTGTGTTGTCACATCTCTGCCCAGCTCTAGGCCCTCTGGTTGTCACCTTCTGTTGATGACACAATTTGTTTTCCTTAGAAGAGGACCCTCCGTGTTCCCCAGTTCCTTCTTTTCAACCACCAGGGACTAGAAAACTGGCAGAGTCCTTCAAGATCAGCTTGATATTAAGGAATATAAACACAAGACCAAAAGCCAGGGAGGATGATGAAATGATGGCTCTCAAAGAGAAATTATTCCTCTCTCATTCTTCTCCTAGGTCTCAAAGTGGACTGATGAAATATAACCTGAACTGCATGAAAATCTCTGTGATGTGTGAACTTTCATATGGAAATAGGTTTGTGGCTATTCATTACCTGTTTATATTTGCAAGGTTAAAAAGTTTAATTGATCGTTCAATAAATTATCACTTTACAGATCAGGTTAGGCTCTTAAACAAACCACGAATCACCATGTTAACATGCAGATATAAATGAGTCTTTCTCAATAGGATAAACACTGTCCCCCATGTACGGTAGGTGTGGCAATTAGATTATTGATTTTAGGTAAATGTCTTGTTAATTATGCAGGAGGCTTCACTACTCGTGTTAATTAACTTACTGCTCCTTTGAATCAATACACTGTGGCCTCAGGAGGAAAAGCTTTCTCCCCCTGGTCCTTGGGGCAAAAAAAAAAGGAGAAAAGTTTTGCTTATCTCCTTCCCTGTTTTTATTTCTGAAACTACAACTTCTCAATTTAAGCGAGAGAAAAAAAAAATTAAAAGGTGAGTGAGAAAGTGTTAAGGGAACATCAGGTACTTCAGCAAATGGAAATGAAATCCAGACCCTTCTCAATGACAAATGAAGATAATGTTCATCCTGTAAGGACTTCATCTCAAACTTCCCTTACCTGTTACCTCTTTTTTTCAGTCTCACATCTTTATTTCCCACTAAAGTTACCTGTTGCCACTTTCTTCCTTTCTCTGCATCTAGTCTTTGCTTTATGGGCAAGAGTTAGAATGATCGACACCCACTTTTACATCACCATCCCCAGAGTTGGCTATACTTTCAAAAAAGTATGCGTTTAAATGAATTCTCAAGTTCAGACCTGACTATCTCAAATACGTCTTAAACAATCAACACAGGCTTAGATCAAATTACAGACCACTCTCAAGAAGGGAAAGTCACATTCATCCAGTGGAGGTGTACTTTATAGGCTTATGTGAAAGAGATTTTTCCATTTTTGTTCTTGCTGTTTGCTTGATTTTTAATAAGCTACTTTGATCCCATATTATCTAATAAAGATCTTAAGTCAGGAAATCGCATATAAAGCTCTCCCAAAAATTTTAATGGCACTATTGGAATTTCTCAGCTCAGAGGAACACGAATTTTGTCCAGATTAACACCCAGGGATAGAAAGATGACTATAAGTATGAATTTTCATATGTTCACTGTCCAAATCTGTATCAAAGCTCCCTGGAAGCAGGTGGATCTGCATGTCTGGGCAAAAGGTCAGTCATTTCCTTCGCATCTGCAATAAATGAAATAAACTGAAACCAGTTTCCTACTTGGCCTGTGCTTGTTTTCATAATTTCTCCTTTTCTCTTGCTGAATTTGCAGCTCAAATCCTGGGGTTTTTCTGTGTGTGTTTTTCTCCCCCCAGTGTATTTTGTTTATGCTTTCTTTGGTGAAGAGTAGAGATGAATGATGAATACCATAACCCTGAAGATACTTGAACATAACTTTATTCATATCAGCAGGCTCGATACAGTCAACAGAGCTTTTACATGAGCAAAGTTCCTCACATGACTTAAGTGCTTGCAGGATCAGGACCTTAATCTTGTGTTTTATGCTATTCGTTGACCTTGGTCATGTACACGTTTATTACTGGTATGAAAAAGTACAAGGTAGAATGAGTGACATTCCTGATGCAGGGAGAGATTTAACAGAGGAAAAAGAAATGTGAGTGGTTTTTTAACTGTTCTAAAAATAACCTAAAAAAATCTTGGTAAAAGTTTGAGACTAGCTTGCATTGATGTTTACATGAAGCCTGTTATACATAATTTTCCGAAGCTGTTTTCAATCATGCAAATGATTTTTTCCTTTGCAATATGCTAATGCAATCTGATTTATTTCAGTTGTAAAAGTTAATTACAATGTGTTTGTGAGTCCCTAAAGATGATGTATTAAATGTTTATAACCAGGATTATTAAAATGTCCTGTCTCGATTACAGTGCTTCTCTTTCAAACACTAGAACTAATTGTAGCCTTAAATCACAACAACCTCACCATTAAAATTAACACAAGGGCAACATTGCATAATTTTAATTAATTTTAATTTGGCCAAAGCAAATTAATTTTTGTTTTCTAGAAGGACAGCTAAACTCTTTTCCAGTCAGATTCCGTTAGACGTGGAGTTCATAAACATCCTTTTTTCAACATTTGTGTCTCTTTAATGATTCCATGGCTGCATATTTACACTTTATATTTGTTTTCTCATGCTCTTTCTATTTTAATTGAAATTACTACATTCATGTCTGAAGTACTTATTACTGGGCACCTAAAAGAAGAGAAGGAAATAATGGTGCAATATCCAGTATTTCCCTGACTGTGCATGCCTGTGCAAAGAACTGAATTATTCTGTAAAAAAAAAAAAGTAACTCAGAACCCCTTGAAGCTCTTGGACCTTCAGCTTTTCCCTTCTGAACATCCCTGAAACAGCTCTTGGTGTCTGATGACAAAATGTCCTTACAAAAAAATATATACCTCAAGGATACTTAATTTGCACACCCACACTCTCTTTGCTTTGGTGTTTCATTAAGGATTTTTGCAGGGAAAATGAGTTTCTTCTCCTTCTTTCTATGTCCAGGTGTCACAAGTCGTTTTGCTTATGAATTCCCTAACTGAAGCCTGAAACCCACATGCTGTGTAATGTCACAGCTGGCTGCTGGGGTAGCACAACGATATCACAGAGCAGATTCTCTGAGGTGAGTTTGGGATTAAAAATAAGAGAAAATGGGGGCATTAACATTCTTATCCTTTTTATTGTTACCATTTTTATAAACATAACCAAAACTGTCAAACTCACATGTAGAGGTCGTTCTGATGCAGCATTTGAAAAAGCCCTTTTTCTCTCATGAAAAACCAAATCCCCATAATGGTGAGTGTGGGATTTGGCTTTACACGAGTAATTTGTTGCCAGGGAAAGAAAGCAAAGTTTCAGTTCAGGGAGTTTCCAGAGCTTTTTTTCCAGAGGGAGCTGTGGTTTGCCTCTCCCACCCACAGAAGCAGCTGTGGGAGCAAGGGATGGGTAAGGAAGGGCTTGCCCTTCCTTATGTGCTGGAACAAGAACAAGCTCTCTGCCTTGCATGAATAGAAAGGAATCACTAGTCCCTGTGCTGCACTTAGCGAAGACCAAATGTCCATGTTTTTCATGACAGACAGGAACAGCATTGATAGAAGGATGGCCACACCGAAGCAAAATAGAATTCAATCCAGACCAGGATCCTGTCTCCATCTATGGCAAAAGCACTTGCTTAGGCAGAAGTATGAAAACAGGTCAAGCATATCACACCGCCCACCCATAACTCATGATTTCTAAGCACTTATTAAGATCCTTCCATGAATTTGACCAGACTTCTTTGGACACATGAAAACATCTATAACATCCACACAGTTCAGCTCGATGTTAATTATCAAAAGCTGTTCCGCACAGTTTATTCCTAATTGTCCAAATATTTGAAACAATTATACCAATAGATAAGGTTTATTCTCTAGCTTCTACGTAGGGAGAAGCTGAGGTACCACAAGTCTAGTTCTCTGTCACCGTCTTCATGGAACCACACCATGCAAAAACTGTCACCCACTTAGTGGTCAGACTTTGATCAGTCCATAGGTCTTTGCAGTGGCTGAATTCCTCTTTCGCACCTTGCTGGAGAAAAATGACACCTGTGTAAGCCCTTAACTGTAATCTTGTGTTGTTTTAGTCTGTCTCTGGATAAAGGAATCAAGTTTAAGTGCACATAAGTCATCAGACTGAAGTCAATGAGGTCTCAGTTGCTCACATCTCTTTCCATAACGACGTGGTGAACTTGATGCTCAAAAGAGGGGAAAAAAACATGGACTTGGGGTGGACTCATCTCACCTACATGAAAACCATTTAGTGCTGCATGCCAAATGATTCAGTCCTGGCACAAGTATCAGGGCTGCAGGTGCCTTGAAGTTGAAAGCTAACCTGACTTGCCCATGTTTTTTAATATGGGTAAGACAGAGACTTTAAATCTTTCTATGCTTTTCAGCTGTATACATTAATATAGGCCTTCTGCAATGCAGCAGCAGTTTTTTAGTCATATTAGCCACATCTTGGCTCTGAGGGACATGTCACCTGAATGTCCTAATCATCTGTTTCACTTGAAGCCTGTATTCCCTGTGTCCCCAGCCCTCATGCTCAGAGTGTTCCTGGAAAAGAAAAACTTGAAGAAGAATGCACTTGCACAAGTGCAACCAGCTGCACTTGGTTCAGATTCCCATTGATGGAGATGTAAATCTTACCATGGACAAACATGTCAAACAGGGAAACTGCTCTCTTTAAACACTGTCGGTCTGCAGCCTGCCATCTTCATCCTTCTGGTGGACAAATGGCTGCTGTAGCCTCACAATTCAGAGAAACACAGGGCAAGGTGATCTGTCTTCTCAGAGGATCATCTCCTCGCTTGCAAGAACATTTGCTTTAGGTTTGATTTACATGATACTGGCTATCTTTAGCATCCTGCTGATTTCCAAGGACATCTCTCAACACAGACATTAACTCCTCAAATAAAACCAGACAGTGGCTGGGTAGGAACCCTCTGTGTGGCAGCTGAAAGGAACAGTGGTAACAGACTGGGCTTGACAGCACTCACTGAAGAAAAAGCATAAGAGGTTTGTGTGGGTCTGAATGTTCAAACTCTGTACTCAGACAGACCAGAGGTGAGAATCACCACAATGGGAAAATCACAGAATCACCTCAATCATTTTCTGATTCTGTGGTTTTCCTATTGTGGTGATATTTCCTACTGATAAAGGAGAAAATAGACTTTCAATTAATTTTTCTCCCATGACTTCCTTCAGTAGGTAGCAAATGAAGCATGGACTGAAGGGACCAAAGACCCAGATAACAAAGTGGCTCTCATTTCTCAAATAAAGATCAACCCAAGCATCTCAAAAACAGATTTTCAGAGTTGCTGAACAGCTATGGATATCACAGAGAGCAACTGTGATATCAGCAACACAGCTCAGCAACTCTTAAAACAGGACTTTGCTCTTTGGAGAGTCTCAGCCTACAGGCTGTCTTTCACAGTGTAGCAGACAGATTTTTTTTTTGCTTTAAAGGCAAGAATCTGAAGAAAAGTCATGATTGAATTTCCTTCTTTCACCCTTTATAATTGAAGGTGCCCAGGCAAATAGGAGGTCCTTTGCTGGCTGGACATTCTCCAAAACCCATAAAATATAGTGAAAGTTTACACAGATTTACCCAATCAGACTTAATCCTGAGCCTTGTCTTTCTGTACTGTTTTAACATGTGCTACAAAAATAGTGTCAGACTGTCCCCAGGAATATTGAGTGACACTCATTCCATCCAAACAGCTCTTCACCTTCTCCTTCACTGGACATTCGGCAGCTGAAGGCGCTGAGACCGCAGTGAACTTCTGTCACCCACAGTGTTAATGACTGAAAGTCAGCATCAAAGTAAGAAGCATAAATAGGAATTCTTTAATTATAATGAGTGGCACATTAACCTCAGCATGAATCTGTCATGACTTTTCAAAATGGCACACATGTGGTTCTGTGCTGGAGCTAATGCCCTGGGCTTTTCACTTGTTCACTTTGGATCTGTGTTTGCTTTTCTGACCAGAATGGCTCCAAGCCAGCTGACTTCAATCATGGCGGGATGCCTCTGTGTCCAGCAATACAGAAGAACCCTGAGAAATATTGACAGTAAAGAAATTTGCTCTCTGCTGGCTGTTGTCTTTCTTGTTCTGGGCATAAATAAACTTGTTAACTCCCAAGAAATGGGATTAGGCATTTATCACTACAGTTGCATCCACATACAAGAGGACAGATTCTCTGTAAGTCATCAAAGCTGAAGTCCATGAAATGATGCCAATCGTTACCAGCTGAGACCCTGGCCAAAAGTCTGTGAAAAACCACAAATATATTGCTTTCCATGAAACAGAAAACACAAATTTTACGTTGTGATGGAAGTGGTTTCAAAAAGCACACTGCCATTGATGGACCTTAGATATCCTAAAAATATGGTTTCTCTTTAGAATACATGGTAGAGCAACCAGTTTATGAACAAACCCCAGTGGAACCTGCTGTGCTGCTTTTCCAGGTGCCAAAGGCAGAGTGATAAACATTGCCATCTGTGAGAACTGCAGACCTGTCCTCAGACCATGGAGGTCTGGATATACTTTGATATAGTGTTCCAAGCTCAGGCATGCTTCTCCAGACTGGCTTTGAGCATAGCATGTCATCCTATGTCAGAGCCACACAGAAATGAGTTATGGTGGGATTATGTGAAGTAAAGCTAAGGGTCAGATAACTTTTCACACCCCTGTAGAGAGCTGACAAAGAGACAGAAAAAATCCCCCATCTTGCCATCTGGGTTTCACTAGTTCTAACAACTTTGGAAAGTCCTGTGGTGTTTTCACAAGTCAGACATCATAACCACCAGAATGGCCCGAATGCCCTGTGGCAAGGGCTTCAATTGACCCAAGGTTTGTGGGGGGTTTTGTCTGTTGTCCAAATATCTGTAGGTTTTCCTTCATGTGCCTGAATATTTTGCCCACAGCTGTGCACAAGGAAATGGTTTGATTCTGCACTGACCGTGGTTTCTCTCTGCTATGTGTATAACTTTTATATGCACATCCCCTTCACACGGTGCTGTGGCAGGGCTGTGATTCAGCTCTGAGTCTCGAGCCTTCTCAAGAGCAATTCACCTGGCCCAGCACTCTGCCTTTTGGTTAGCTGGCTGTTCCTCTGCTCTTCTGGCTTACAGCATCATTAACCTGTAGGGAAGTGGTGAGCCCACCCATCACTGGAAATACAGAATATAATAAAAGTCAAAGTGTTATAATGGCACTGCTCTCCACCTGCAGACAGACACAGCTGACTCAGCCAAGTGGATTGCTCAGGTCCAGGACTTCATGGGTCTCCAACTGTTTATTTTCCACAGCCCAATACCTATACCCCATGCTGCCACACATCCCCAAGTCAATGATGAGCTGGGTGTGTTTATCCTGATTTCTTCTCACTCATCCTGACCAGAAGTAAACAAGACTTTAAAAAACAAATTGTCTCCTTCCTGCATTTATCTCCAGGATTCCACTCAGTGAACAGAACAGGAGTTTTATTCAATATATATCAGTGCACCTCACACATCAGTATTTATCATTACTCTTTTAATGATGGGGAGGCTGAGGACAGGTAAGAAAATTGGCTCTCCTTAAACTAAGAACTGTTCTAAATTAAACACAGTGGATGGGTTAGAGGAAAAGACCAAATCTTCTGGAAAATATTAAAAGGTGTTTTTTTCCTACGCCTATTTTTGTTTTGTTTCTGGTTGTAAATTATTGCATGGATGTGCACTTCCTAATGATGGCCACAGACAGTAAGGGGAAATTCCATACAGGCAGGGGAAGAAAATACAATTAATTTCACTATATTTTCAGCACAAATTAATCAAAAGAAAGACCTATGGTTCATTAGAATCTGTTTTCATGTTTTCAGCTCCTTGTCATAGGTTATATGTAGACCAGAGTGGAAAGCCCAGATTTTAAAATAACCCTAGAGCTGAAATACTGTAGAGCCCCAAAACTCAGGATCAACCCTGCTTAGGGTAAATCCACAGAAGCTTTCACTAAAAGTTAACAGTCCCCATGTTTTTTTCTAGCCAAGCCTCAGAGCTTTTTTCCCCAGCTGCTGTCTCAGTCTGGTGTTACTTCTGGCCAGAAAATAGATCCAGAAATTTTATGTGTTGGGGTATCATCAGCAGAGAAAATCCTGTCCCCTATAGGGAGCTTGGATCAACTTGCACTTCTGGCCTGATTTCTTGAACACAAAAGATTTCTTAGAAGAATCTTGATTGCTTCAAAAAATAAAACGGCATTAAAAAATGATAAGGAAAACAAAAAAAAAAATAGCCCTAAACAAAAACACCTGGGCCCCACCTTCATTATAGCTCCCAGATCTCCCAGAATCTGATTTCAGATCCTCTTATTCATGCTCAAAGTTGGATTTGACCAAAACTAGAGGTGTTCTTCAGGCAGCCCTTCCAAACCCCAGCCATGCTTTGGATCAAATACACGTAAGGCCCATCCCCAGCACCTAGTTGGGTTTTCTTTTGGGCACAAAATGGTTTCTTTCTCCACTCAGTGGGCAATGAACCTTTCAACATTTACCCCCATGGCTGCAGCAGCTTCATTTATCTTCATTTTTGAAAGCAACTCTATAATTATATCTTGCATTGTTCTCTTCAAGTCGCTCGCCAGTTAAGAAAAATATGTAATCAGCTGCCTTCCTTTCTAGGCAAAGGTACGTGTGACCAGTGAGACCTTTCCAAACTAGGACTCTAAAAGGAGTTAGATGTTAGATAAGGACTATTCTCCAAAAGAGAAATATATGCAAAAAAGAGAAGATAGACATCTTGCCAGAGAGTAGCATTTCTAGATAAACACTTCTGGTTATAGATGATTTCAGATCACGTATCTGTTTTCCTGTGTTCCTTTGATTATTACTGCTTGTCACTGACACTAAAATTGGAATTTGTGGCTGACCCTCATTCCCTATTGGCAAATGACCCTGAAAGGATTATCAAGGCCTTATACCCGGTTTTTTCCTCTTCCCGTGGCTTTAATTGTACTGGCAATCTCATACAGCTTGTGAATTGTGAGAAGAGAGGGAGGGGGGAAAATTGCAGAAGAAGTTGGGTTGAAAACCATGGAATTATGTCATAAACACAAAGTTTCTCATAGGAAAGTCTCTGTCTCAACTATGCAGGATGGGGCAGGGGGTGGGAAGGAGGAGGGAATACTTCAGGAAACTCAGAAAGAAATAGACCTCTCCTCGTCTCTCACGTTTTGCAGAGTAAATGCTTGGCATTAAAGAAGCCATGGGCTCCCTTGTCAGGATGAATCATCTCCTTGGAATCCACACAGAGCATAGGATGAAGAGGCGGTATATTGCAAAATGCCAAATGCATGTGTTGGAATCACAGCCCGCTGCTTCCAGCACAGCCCTGCAAACTCAGCCCTGCTCGCTCCCGCTCCCATTTCTGGTTTGTGTCTTGTCACTTAAAACATAAACAAAGCCGAGGAGCTCACCGAGAGAAATGTGGGGGTGGAGGAATGAGGTGGAGAGAGGATGAGACAAGGTTTCCAGTGAGACCCAGCTCTTCCTTTCACTGCCCACAAGAATGAGAACATTCCTCTTGTACAGCCTGGTGCGTGGACCCCATCCATACCTCTCCTTAATAACAGAAACCTGCTGCTGGAAGACAGCGTCCCTGGAATGCTCCTGGATATTTTTCCCAGCATTGTATATTTGGGCTGTGGTTTATTGCTCTGGCAATATTAGGCTCTCTCAGAACAAGACAGCACTTCAGGAACACATGGAGCAAAGACAACGACTCCCAGTGAGTGCAGCCCACGTACGAAGACACCACAATGAAACAGGGTATAAGTAACATTTGCCATAACTTAATTCACTTCAGTGCTGAGCTACAAAAGCATCTAGGCCAGAGACACGTATCAAAAGGATTGTGTTTATTTACTCCACACCATTTCCTTTGAAGTAGACAATAGTGGTAATAATGACAGAGAATTACAGGTGAAATACAATACACATGAAAAGCTTTTGAAGTGTTCGCTCTTAAAATTTTACATTTGTATTTCCCCTTTTTTTGAGTGCCTTGTTGTGGGATTGCCTCGCTGACATCAATGTACAAAATGTAATGCAGTGGGATACAGTGGTACTCCAGGGAAACTGCAGTAAAGGGTCCATTTCCATGGTTCCCACTGTTCTAATAAATAAAACTATTTTATTCCCACCACCTCCTCTTTCCCACATATCTCTGACAGTTGGCAATAATAGAGTTGCTGAATTCATATGGAAAGAAGGAAATGAAATATTAAAATAACAAGACAAAGATAAGATTTGCATTTGTACTTATACCATTGGCTTTTAAGAGAGTTTCCCCTATTAATATTAGATTTTGACAGAGGGAAGGGGAGGACAAGTTTCTGTGCATTTCAAGTGCTGACCATCATCCTGCTGTCATTAGCAGCGTGTTTCTGAGCTAAGTGATCATTCAGCAGTAACAGCTTAATTCAGATTGGGCAGATACACACAGCTCCATCTCTGTCGAACAAACCAGGCTGCACAACGTGGAGTTTCTGCCAGATTTACACTGGATGTGTCTAGACAGACAATATCTGATCTGGCTTAAAGGTAAGAGTGGCATGAACAGACAATATCTGTGCTGGCAGAAAGCCTGGCAGGACAGAGTTAAGTTGTGACACCTTTTTTTAACAAACTTAAGTCAGTACAGGAAAAATTCATGAAAGAGCAGTATTTAATATTACACAGCCACACAGCTTTTCACGTGGTATTGGGGGTCTTAATGCTGGACTATCACTGAAATGCAGCGGTAGCCTTTGTTTACCCCTAAGCTGTGAGCTCTGCATCTTCTTTGTGTTTGCTTCAGTATCAGCATAGCTCTTAAACGAGGTTTGGAGCTCATGGAGTCTGTGCAAGCATTTCTAACAAGTGGGTGAAGCTTTTTCTGAGGACATACCCAAGCAGTTTGTATTGCAAAGCGTTTAAATATTGACCATATTTGGCCCTGCATTGAATGCTCTCACTAATTCTACCAGTCTTCTCAGAAAATAAATCTTTCACGTCTGCTGGTCTCTGCTTTACAGCATCTTTGAAACTTCATTGATTTTTTTGACTGCCAGAGACACTTTCCACAAGTCACATCTCCCTCACTTGACTGTATCAAGGGGTTTGACCACACAACATTTTTGTGTCTCTGTGGTGCATTTGCAGGCTGTTTTCCAACCAAACCTTGTTTTCCACAGGTCCTTTGGTAAGCCTTGCAGAACTGCCACAAATATATTAGAAGAGTCCCGATTCCCATCTCAGCTGCAAAAAAATGTGCAAGACATACCCTGAACGAGTCCAGCCACCGGATGGGAGGACTCAACTAATTGGTGGAGTTGGCTCAAGTACTTGGCCACCAGCTGGCTGATACAGCAGCCTCCAGCCCCAGGGAGTCGAATGTTCCACCCAGAATCGAAGCTGGATCTCTTTAGTGGCAGAACACAGCAATAACCTCTCATACCACATGTCTCAGACCATTTTTTAATCATTATTATTATTAATTTTGAAATATAAAAATTGCATAAACCCTTTTCCCAAAATTTAATTTGCATATTAAAAAGCAGAAAAGAAAAGAATGAAAGCATATGGTATCAATCATATTTTACAATACTTGTAACTGCAGTTCGGAAACATGTGTTTCCTAACTGCTCATTCAGCAGTATCTGCATAATTTTTTTAAGCAAAAAACAACCCTCTAAACAAAGCATTTAAACTAACCAGCATTGCATGATATTGTACTTAGCTGAAATGAACCATTTTATTTGGGTGTAAGCTCAACAGAACCAGTGTTTGCTGTTGCTCTGTTACCATTCCAGAAATCGTCTTTCAACTTAAATTAAATTCAGGAAGAAAGGAAGAAAAATACAATTTCTTCAAGTATCACTGCTTGATTGGTACTCCTGTAATGGCAACTCCTCAAAGTGTGGTGCATCTCGTTCATGCTGTTGCCAAAGGCTCTGCCTTAATGGAACAAAGCAATGGCTCATCAAAACAGCTTCCCTGTCTCAGCAGTGGTCTCTTAACTGATGCTTCCAAAAAAACCCACAGGATCTGCCTCATTCATTTTGCCAGTTGATGCTGAAAAGGAAAGTACTTCATCTTTCTGTGACCCTCTAATTCTGATTGTGATCTCCTGTCATCCTTAATTAATATTTGGATCATCTCTCTGTTATCATTAAACACGGCTTAAAAAGTAGGGTCATATATTACTATGAGGGCCTTGGGATGCCCAACAAATAAACTTCATGAATTCAACTCATCTATTTAATAACCCTTCAGAGATCCATCACACATCGTCATGGAGGAATAACAAGAATTGGTTCCAGTCACCTCTGCCTCAAAGCAAATAAAACACTTTTTTTCTCAGATCAGATCAGATCAGTACCTAATTTCCCCACCCTCCACCCACCACCCTTCCAATACCACCATCGTGTCAAAACCCATTTTCTCTGCTGAAAGCCACTGGGTGATTTTTTAGCAGATAAATGCACCACCTTCAAAATTCAACTCTATCATATTTTGTTTGTTTGCCTGTCTCACTGCTATGTTCTGTGCACCTTCTTGCAACAGAGTGATAATATAGTTATTGCCAGAAAAAAATGGATGGACATCCCTCTTCCTCTCTCAGTCACACTGACATCCATTCATTTTACACTGAAATAACTCCATTGACTTTATTGTACTTGTTCTGACTTGGTATTGGTACAAGCCAAGAGAAGGACAAGGTTCTATTTTTATTTTTCATTTCCTATGTGCAGCTGATGTCTGAGACCCTGCAGCACGTCAGCCTCCGCTGAGAAACTTGATAAAAATCCACGATTCTCTCTGAAGATAAAACAAGGGTTTATCAGCAAGAAATTAGCAAAGCAATCCACATGCAAGAGGATCCTCATTTAATAAGTGCTAACTTTTATTTTCCTAATAGGCATTAAAAACAATAACACCACGTCCATGATACAATTTGATTAAATTGGCGCCGATGGCTTTGGGAGCAGTAATATGATTAAATGTCTAACACAGAACATGTACTTGGTGGCTGATCGGCAGAGTGCCTGGCTTTTACTCCACACACACTGCAATTCCTGGTGCTGATGGCATTAACCATTTCCTATTCAAGCCTGATAGAAAATCCAAGTGTTTTCCAAGAGGAAAACTTGTGAGACACCTTGGGGCAACACTATGGAGTGAAGAACTGGGAACAACCTCCAAATATTCTTTCTCCACCTCCTCTTTATATCTTACATCCAGTTCTTTGGCCACTGCTTGACCCGTGAGAGGAAAATTTTTTTCCTACCATCTATTTGGAAACACAACCACTAAAGTAATGACCTTGGCACAAGCCCCAGTCTGACCTGCTCCATGTCAGGCACTCTGTCTTCTTCATGCACATAACACAAGTGGGAGTATTCCTTCCACATATAGAAAGTTAGCATGTCTCCCATGGCCAGACTGTGCAATTACTCCTTTCTGACCTGTTTCACGGCCAAAAAGTGAATGACATTTAATGCCTAAAACAAGAGAGATTTCTATGTAGTGGCATGTTTTGTAAGTGACTTAAATATGATTCCCATGTGCAACTAAGTCCTAATACATCGGCTAACTTTAAGAAAATTTTTGTAATGATAAGAAATTATGAAGAAATCCTAGTCCAGTCTGGTGCACTGGAACCAGTGGCTTCTACACACCAAAACCAAGATCCACTGCAGTACAGCTTGGTTTCAAGGGGTTTTGCCAAGATCCCGATAACACAGCTTCACAATATTACCAAAAATAATCTATTCCAACCTCTCAGCATCATGCTTTTTACAATGAGAGCAGTTTATATACCCCATCACACCGGCCAACAGGTGAGACATTGTAAGAAATTCTTTGTCATCTCAGTGACCTACACTAAAGGCCCTTGCCACCAGGACATTGAGAAATAAAACCAATCAAGCTCAAGGGACAAAATAGCTGAACAAATTGATGTTGCTCCATTTTCTCAGTATATTCTGCAGGCTGGATAAAACAAACACAAAAAAGCACAGGTGGATTTGTCAACAAATTTATACCTGACAGACTGGAGCAAAGTGTCTCCAGTGCTTCAGAACAGAACATTTCCAGGTGCACAGCATCACCCAGTTAAATATAGAGGTCAGCATTAAGACAAAAGGGAATAATCATTTCAACTCCTTTTATCAGACTCCACATCATGCACTTGTTGTTCCAAACCCACAGCAGACCTCACTATTTTTTCTGTTTCTGAGAGGTTTTAGCCATATGCAGAAATATGTTGTGATTGTTATTATGTAAGGAAATGCCTCTTCACACAGCATTTGATGGAGGCAGATAAAGGGGGAAAGAGGGGAAGTCTCATGTGCAGCTTTTTTAACAGATATGGAGAAAAGGCAGAGCAAAGCCAAGTAGCTTCTGCAAAGGATGCACTACAAGCTCAGGTCCTGAGTTCAGTACCTACATTTCCAATTCAGGAAAATTCATCTGTCCTCTTGTCTTCTCTGGCCAAGACAACTGTCTAATAGAAAACCAGGAAAGTTAAGCTACTTTGGGATTTAAATAATTTACAATGCAGCAGAAGAACAAACCTTTCTTTTAATTAATCAAGTTCTATAAAATCTGATAATCTAACAGAATCTGGAGTATCAATGATGATGTAATGACATATCCTGAGAGAAAGTCCTACACATTTTCCTTCTCTTTTTCTCTAAATCAGTAATTACTAACATAATGCTAAATAAGAAAAGACTTAGTCTCCAGTCATGGAGCCTTTGATGTAGCGCACGGCTTTTTTGTTCTAATTCCCTATAGATAAAATAGCCACAGATTACTCCTTTGTACCCTAACAGCTTTCTCACCATGCCTTCCCGCAGCACAACTTCTTGTTCAGTCAGGCTGGCAATATCTGTAGTGACTTACGCTGCTTATTTTTTGTTTTCATGCCTGCAAAAGTTCACACAGCCAGGGGAAGGCTCATTTCTGAAGAGGAATAATGCACTGAGAAGCCTCCTGGACCTTGTTCATGGTCCTTTCCAGGAGAACTAATTGCCAAAACTAATTAAGACTGAAACTGATGGGGTTCTCTCCCACATAGACTTTACAGGATTAGGAACAATACTAGTTAGCTGTAAACACGGTCTCTTAAAAAAACTACAGATTCTCTTTGCCGAAGGCTTAGAGTGGGCGGGGATCAGAAGCTTTTTGATATGTAAGTATACCCAGCAGTAATAAAAGTCTTACACCAGGTTAACTACACAATTTGCTAATAACATTTGCTGACACAATCCATGAAAATCACTCTGGCAGCCTGATTTCTGGCAAGTGTACAAACGTTTTTATTGAACACATGCTGCCTATGAAACATGGTCTATGAAAACATGGCCCCCCTATTCGCAAATGGGCAGCTGAGTAACATGTGAATAAATACCTGCTCTCCATTCCTCCTGCCTCAGAGCAGGCAGGAAACATCCAATTCTTTTTGCACACATTTTGGAGGGAAAACAGGAAAAGTTTCTCAACTAACTTTGGTGTTGGAGAGCAGAATCTCTGTACAGTACGGCCCATAGCTTTCCTCACCAGCGAGTGTCACTCAAGGCAGACATCCCACGTAAAAGGAATTGCTATTTTCACACTGTTTCGAGCTGAAATGTGGTCTCCTTGTGTTCTTCCACTCTAAGTGGAGCTTTACGGAATTCAATGATGCATATTATAAGCCCAAGTTTTTCAGGGACACAAGTCTGTCTTAGCCTCCCTGGGAACTGCATGCAAGAATCTCAAGGCAGCATTTTGCCCCAAGTTTGGTCCTGGCTGCACAGGAGAAAGTCCCAGGGAATATGTATGACTAGAGACATGAAATATAGATCCAGGCTGCCCTACCCATTCATTTATAAGGCATCAATTCCAAAGGCAGGCACAGAAACACTGCCAGTCACTGGTGGCACTTCAACATCACCTTGCACTTACTGGTGAATCAAGGGCACACGCAGTGCTCCCAGTATAAACTGGATTCCCTCTTCACCATCACCATCTCTAAAACATCCTATCGAATGGGACCACATGAAACTGGCCTCATTGACCATCTGCTCAAGGGCAGCTGCTACAGGTAAAGGGATGGGATTTTTCCCCATGCTTGAGCTGAATGGCTGCCACACTTTTGGGACAACAATTGAGACTGGTCAATAACTGGTCAATAACACAGTCATTTTTTCTTTCACTATTGACAAATTTATTTCTATGTCATGTTGCTATGTCAAAAGCATCTCTTTGATTGTCACATCTCTTGCAGCATTCCTCAGAATTGTCCAGAAATGGGAAAAGTCCTCAAAACCCCTCAATAACTAGGTGCCAATATAATGTCTGGTAATTGGTAGTTGTTGCTTAAGGTTCTTCCATTTTTGCTTATATAGAAAAAATTACACAATTGTATCCCATACGTAAATTCCTTAGGATTTTTTATTTTATTTTAATCTTAAAATTTGCATTTTCAATTCTTACACACAAATATAGAGAATTAAACACCTCTGAAATAAAAGAAAAAAAATTAAGAAAGAGAAAAGGAATTACCTGAGGAAAAATAGAGAAAGAAGCATTGGTTTCATCACAATATTCAACAGAATAAAAGAAATTTCTTAGCATATCTGCTAATGACAGACCTTATCTAGTCATTTTGATTTCTCATCCATGCACTTTGATTGAGGTACAAACGTATTTGGGAGAAAAATTCACAAAATGCATTGTGCAAGCCTGTCCACAAATCTGGGCCGTGTTGTGAGAGAGCCTTTGCCTAATTTATAGCTTTGAGAGGAAATTGTACAAAACCTGTGGTTGGTCTGAGTGCTGGAAGATTTCATCAAAACCAAAAACCTGATTCGAAAGGATTCTTCACAGATTCATATAAAGAAAAACCCTCTTATAGGTGTTGTGGGTTCTCACCTGTTCTCTCCTCAATGTCTCAGGAATTATTTACTAGGAGGGAGGGATACTTCTAAATGGAATGACTACTTGATTTTATGCAACCATTCTTGCACAGCAGTTGACATGTTTGCAAAGGTGAAAGTAATAACACTGGGGTATTTTTATGCCAGGGAGGAGCCTTCTACTTAAAGACTATTAGCATTGTATTGAATTTTTGGCTTTGGAGAAGATGCCTGTCGAGTTTAACAATGAGAACTGTAAACTTCTCCTTCTGAGGAGATGGGTGATGCTCAAGCAGCATTGCAGGCATTGTTTCCCATCTTCCCTGGAGCTGTTTCTTTATTTTAGTGTGGCTCAGACCCAAATCCTGTACTTTTGAAGTGGATGGACTATGCCAATCTAGTAGTCTGAGTTAATGGTTTCATGTTGCTACCATTGTCTTAGTGGCCAGAGTCCTCCACTTTGGCCCAAGTGGGGTGGCTTCTGTTACACTGCAGGTCATTAATCATATGACTCTGATATGCGCAACATCACACACACATGGCATGTAGGAGGATTTCCCTCTCTGACTTCTAATAACAATGTAGAAGAAAAAAAAAAACCAACACAAAACTCCAGAGTTAATGCCACCATATATTAATCTTTACAGTCATTATGTCCACAAGTGTGAAACAGTCTGAGGGATGCCAGATTCTTCCACTACAAGAAATGCTGAATTCTGATAACCATTGAGTGATCCCTCATTTCTTCAATGTGCAAAGCTGTGAAACCCCAAGGGTTATTTTTTTCCCTTTCATTTCTCTGCTGACAAGTGGCATGGGAAGTGTAGAAAGAGTTTAAAAATTTAGCTTTGAGAAAACATATTCCCAATGGGACCTACTTTATACACTGATTTCAATGGAAAACTATTTTCCTAAAGGGTTTTTTTTCATCCCCTTTCCCAGCTTGCTTCATGAAACCAAATGTTTTACATAATATTGGAAATCAACCCCCACCCCTCACTTACTCCCTCCCCTCTCTCTGTCTGTCTCTCTGTGGAATAGGCAAATCAATGGAGAAGTGTTCAAGCTTTTGTTAAAATGAAAGAATGGAAAATTAAAGGAGGTTGTTCAGAGTAACAGTCACATAAAAATGTACAGCCTGTGGTTCTTGACTCTCTTTGACTGTGGAACTGTTGCTCGTTTCTCTCCAGCTGCCTGTGATAAAGGTGCATATGCGGTCTGTATATAATTATATGAGGGTGTGCAGGCAAACCCCTGCACAGCCAGGATGATGTGAGGTTTCTCTGTACACTCATTATGTTCCTGGACTTTCAGATTTTTGTAGACAAAATAAGATTTCTTTCATTAAAATGGGATTTATTTGTGGTTCAATAGCCTGAGGCTATAGAAAAACAGGGCATTTCACCATTGTGTCATTGAACACTGAACTCTTGCCTTTTAATTATATAGGTTTCTGACACCCAACCAGACTTCTCTTTTTTCCCCTCCTTCCTTCAAGGGAGATGACGCAATTTTGACATAGCCAGGCCTCAAATAAGAAATTCCTAACCCAGATGGACACAGTATAAACATTCAGATGCAGAGACACTCAGTTTAGTATTGCAACAGGACGTGGTTGATTTGAACCACACTTTTCGGAGGGCTTTGCTTGCCCCCAAATGAGAAATTATTGATCCAAAAGGAGTAACATAAGGATTCTGTCATGCAGGGATAGCTATGTGAAGTTTTCTTCCAGGCAGATGGACCAATCGAATAGTCAGTGCTTTCCCTGGTGAGAAATGAAACTAGAGCAGGTTTCTCAGTTTTCTTCCTGGTTTATTCGAATTCTTACTCAGTGGTATCTGAATATGAGGTACTTCTTATCCTAAAGTGAAGGAACTAAAATGTTCTTAATTTTGCAGAGGTAATCTGACCTGATGAACAGGTCAAATATAAAGAAACACAGTCCAGCTTCACATAGATCAAGGAAAGCTTCAATCTGAAAATGGCAAGTGCTCAACTGTCCTGGTTCCTATGAAAATTCAGTTTGTGTTGCAGCTTTTTAACACCTCTGAGTCTCAGGCCATCTGGATTCCTTCACATGTGTGATCCAGGCTTCCCAAAGGTCAAAAAAGGCATAGTGTAGATCTAACACTCACATCTGCAGGTCACAAAGTCAGACTCAGCCCTGAAAACTCATGAAGATCATTGGAGTCTGCCTGGTCCAGAGGCTGACACCTGCAGTAATCTATTTCACACAGCAGTGAATAAGCAGAATTTACAGTTAAGGAGCTGTGTGGAACTATGAAGTGAACATGTAGGAAATGCACATGTACATTTTTTTTTTTTAATATATTCTATTTTTTTAAATTTTCTTTTCAGATTCAAGATATCCATTCTGAGAGAAGAAATGCAGAAATAAAGAAAAAGTCCTTAAATGTTAATACCTTACTACCATTCTGCTGGTAAAAATGTCATTTCACTGACATTACATTTGCAATGAAGTTTATAAAATTATATGCAGTAGAACATCAACTTTTTCAGGCACAATTTCACAACAGTTTTCTGATTTAAAAAGCTCTGGAAAAAAGATAAGCTCTTTGATTCTTCTTGCATTCAGATCCGTAACATAAAGGACCATGCCATCCTCACGGAAAGACAAAGAAGGAATCAGCTGTACATTGTTTCACTGTGCATTCACAGTAATATTTTTTACTATGGTATTATATCACATTGGACAAAATGATCTGAAAGGATCTTAGAGAGAATTCAAATCAAAAGAATTCTAAGCACCCAAGTAGGTAAGTATTTAATCCAATTGAATGTCAAGACTGAACATCTAGTATTCAGTCTCCAGGCTTCCTTCACATGTCACTATTATCACTCATCAATTAGATGAATTAAATTTTTGCAACTGAGAGCAGGCCTTGCATCTCCCTTGGACTTGATTCAATATTTCCTATGAGATCAGGAAGGCTTTTTTCAAGCTTTGTCGCTTTCTCAAAATAGTCCTGCAAACACAAACTCAGTAGGAAAACGAGCAGTTAAATGGAACAGTCATTTGAAAGAATGACTAAAACTTTGTGGTATGATCCAGATGATGATAAAGAATTTCCCTACTAGCACAAGGTCTCTAAGCTCTTTAGATACAAAACCCAAGCACTGTACAGCCAGGAAAGATGCAGGTACCATGTCCCAGGGGCAGTAAGGTAGATCTTCACAAAAGCTTTCCCAGCCATGTGGCACCTGCTGCAACAAGACATTAATGATGAGTACTCAGCAACTCACCACAGCGTCTCCTGATGTGTTATGTACTGTCTGATCTCTATGGTTTCCTAAAATCATTAATATAATTTTGGCAATGTAAAGAGTCACAAGGATAGAGAACAAGAATCTGACTGTGCTTCTCCCTAAGGCTTGTCTACACGTATTGTGTGGAATAGAAGCACAACACAGAGTACATAATGAAAACTAGTCACAGCTCTTTACTCTGCACTGAGAGGGTTTTGAATGGGGTTGACAGCAAGTAAGAGGGTTTGTGCATTTTCAGGTGACTTAAAGGTATTATTCAGAGCCAACAAAAGCTCAGGATAAGGGGGCAGAAGGCTTGACCAACTCTACCTAGGAAGAGTTAAAAAACTACGATGCCCCCACCAGACTCCTTGTCCTTTGCATCATTTTTCTCCAGCATGTTCTCCATGTCATTGGAAAATATCAAGAGCAGCAATTGAGTTAAACCTTGGCTGAATTATCCCTTTCATAAGGCTGTGTCTTCAGGTTTTTTAAAGTAAAGGTTTCCTTTATTAATTTTGCCCAGCCAGCATTCACTTAGCATTTGCTTTGAGCGATAATTGACAGGTTGAGGCGACACTCGCCAGAATGAGAGCCATAAATCAGAAATAATTTCCAAAATTGGCTGAGGGGCTGATATGTTGAATAGGCAAATACAGGTAAAAATCTCTCTATTATGCCTGACAGGAGCAGCAAATGTCAAGCAAATGCTCCTTAATGTACCAGATTTGATTAATTTTGTGGTTCCTTCTTTGGGTGATTTTGTCTTTGGAATGCCACAGTGCTCTGAGAATGCTACCAGACTACTCTTCTGAAAGGCAGAGTTTCTATTTTCCTCTTAAATTAAGAGTAACCAAAATTGCTGCAGAAAAAAAAAGAATTTAATTCTATTATGCCTTTAAATTCCCTTGCATAGTCCCAGCTGTAAAGTAAAGAACAAACAAACAAACAAAAAAGCTTAAAAAATCCCTCATCCTCAGAAGATTAAAGCTATGAGGAAGTGAGGAAGTGGGAATTGTTTGCTCATGTGGGAAAACTTGGTGTCCACTTTTGAAGGCCATGGTAAAATCTTCTCAATTTAATGACACGGGATTGTTATGAAGGAAGTAGAATGGCCTGGTATAAAATTAACTTTCAGTAGTTGGGTTCACTCAGTGCTTTTCTCTCAAGGCTATAAAAATATTTTGCCAAGAGCAGCGCAAAGTTATCCAAGTAATGGATAACTCTTACAAGGAAATAGGTAACTGCGATCTTATTTGATAAATAGAGAGTTTGGCTGGTGGCGGTGTCAAAGACAGTGATTAGACTCTAACAACTCCCATACCCAGAGTCCACAAAGCCAAGCTTTCAAGTTTCATGCTTTTCCCAACCAGGCAGCAAAGGTCAAAATAATCAGATTTATGAAAATGAAAGTGATTTTGGTTGGTTTGCCCAAATCTTTTTCATGACCTTCTGATAAATAAGAGGTGAGCTTCCTCCAGGCCTTCTGAATGCATGCACACACATAAAAAACATGTATACTGCAAAAATGGCCAAAATTCAGTCCCAGAATAAAACTGTGAAAATTCACAGTTTCTTCCTCTGAGCAATTATTTCAGTTTTCGCCAACAGGAATGGTGAGATTTTAGCATCAGGTTTTTTTGTTTGCAACATAAATACTTGTAAAGCAAAAAAACTGGTAGCTTTGCAAACTCTAGATGTATTTAAGGATCTTCTGTGAAATATGATGGATGAGGGGGAAGAAAAGAACAGCTCTTGTCATGGGAAGCCAGAAAGAGAAAAGTTCTCTGAGTACCCCGAGACTCAAGACCTTGAGAGATAACAAGGTTGGGGTCATGATACAAGACGGATTGGAGCCGATAGCGACGACTGAAATGCACAGAGAAGTGTGGGCTGTAATCAGACTGACAGATCGCAGTATTTCCCACTACTCCAAATTTACTTCTTCCCTAAAGTCATAAGCAGGTCAGCTCCTCCAATTCCTCTGCCTCAGATTTTATATTTGTGTATAACTTGCTATACCAGAGTTAGAGATGAAGTTCAAAGCTGGGCTCCACCCAAGCTTGATTACAAAATCTCTCCCCATAAAACAACCTGTGCATCTGTTCTATATTTTCGGAGGCTGGAAAGCAGACTGGCTGCTTCCTCGAGACAGCACATTTACACCCACTGCAAGGGACTTAAGATGTTGTGTGGGGACATCTCTTTTTATTTACTTCAAATCCTGCTGGAGAGACCATTTCCAGGAGGACAAAGGGAATATGGGTTGTTTAATCCATCAAAATCCTGCCTGAGAAGGGGTATAATCACTCTATAAAAGCACCAAGAAGAAACTGATGTGAGCACAGAGAGTTCTATAACCAAAGAGACAACACTGACCCAGTAACAAAAGCCTGTAGAGTAACCTTGTCTACCCTTAGGCAGGAAACTATAGGAAATTTCTTGGAACAGATTTCCAGTAAGGGAGTAAAGCAGAAAACTACTAAATCAGCTACAAAAAAAAATCCCAAACCTGATAACTCCATGAATTTTTTATTATTCATGAATGTTGTCTGTAGTGGTTGTGAGTTGGACTTGACCCAAAACATCCCTTGTACATTCACATGTTGCTGGTGTAGAAAAGAGGGAAAGAAGTATCTAGGACAATCAGTTAATTTATTTATGTTGGGAAAGTGATGACACTTGTTAGTCACAACTACTTTATTTACACTTGGAGAAGGTATTTCAGCATCTCAACTTGAGGCAAAAGCACAGGGAAGAGAATGGCTGAATCTGTACAAGGCAAGTCGGGGGCATTGGAGACACTTCAAAAGTCTTATGCTTATTAATATTTTACTTAATTTTATTTATGTGATTGTATTTTATTTGATATCAACATACAAGTAGAAACAGCTACATATTTCTGTTGGAATTTGATTCCGTCATCTCTACTTGGGTGCAGCAACCCCTTCTTGAAGATCTCGTCACGCTGCAGACTGTGAGTGAAGGCTACATCAAATCTGGTACTAATAAAACTAGACTAAGACTAGGATCAGAAGTAGGCTCACCTAGGAGTACATTTCCTATCCCAGGCACCTACGGTTTGATGGGCCACATACATTGAATGCAGCTCAGAGGCAGCAAAGCTCTCCAGGCTTGAGCTCTGACTACCCTCTCCTAATGAAAATTTCTCAGATGTGGGAAAAGACTTATTGGAAAACTCTCCACCCTAGGGAAGCTTTTTCCCTCATTCCTTCTCAAATGAGAGGAGTATCTAATAATACAGTAGCCATAACTATTTGAGTTTGGTCTGCTCCAGTCTGAACACCCACCGCGTATATTTCCAAACCATTTGCCCTTCCCTAATTCTTACAAACCACTTTACAACTCAAGTCTAATCAATAACAACTGTGTGAAACAGCACTCAGACAGTAAAGAAGTTGGAATTCCCCTTAATAGCCCTTTAAAGGAGTTTTAATTAATTCCATGTGCTTCTGTAGGATTATCAACTTTACAGTACAACTGCATGTGAAAGCTTTAAGACATTTCACTTATGTCTGCAGGATGTTATGTTAAAAAAACCAGTTTTCATGGCTTGTCACTGCTCCCCATTAGCTTCTTGATTAATCCTAAAATCCCACTCCTCCTTGCTTTTCCACTTTAACTAGCCATCTCTGCAGTTTCTCCTTTTGGCCCCTCTTACACCCCTTGTCCTAGAGCTTCATCCAGCTCCTAGTAAAGGAAGCAGAAAGATTTTCACAGGTGGTAATGGGGGCTTGGCAGGATCATTCCCTTCATTTTCCTTACTACTCAAAGAAGCCATTTAGTTAATCCCATGCAACAAATCCATTGCACAGCACCAGTTGGAAGCCAAAAACTCGTAACTTTTACTCAGATGCCTGATTTTTTCACATTTTTCAGTTTCCCACAGGTATTTCTTTTCTTTTCTTTCATCATCTTCAGGTTCCTCTCAACTCTTGCTCCTCTTTTCACTCCTTCTGTTCTCTTTAGTCCTTGTTTCCATTCCTTCCATTTCCTAACTCAAGACCTCCTTCCAGGATTTCTTAGTTCCTGCCTTCGTGCTCCTTTTCCCCTTGTGCCACGGATCCTCGCCTCCTTCCACTTCTTAGTACCACTGAGCCATTCATCTCATTTCCATTAATCACACAAGATTTGTGCTAATTATTGCTCAGCCGAGAAGATCTGAAATAGTATCAGCAATGAAAGAGAACAAGAAAGAGATGAGGGGAGGAGAGATTTGCTTTTTTCCCACCATCATATTTACAGCCAGTGACTTCTCCTAATGAGCTTAGGAAAGGAAGGCGAGTGATGTGAGAGCAGGAAAGCCTGAGCCAGTGTGCAGTTAGAGGCTAGAGTTCATGAGCTGTCCTGAGCATGTTTTATCAGGTCACCGACTCAGACGCACCATAGGGCAATTTCTCTTTCTCAGCATTAACCCTCAACTCCGAGTCTCTGCTGGAAAGGCCTCCCCCTTCACAAACACTCCAGGATAAGATGATAAGAAGATTACAAGTAAAGCCTCTCTTTAGCAATTCCACATCTCCTGTCAGACACAGCAAGTTAAATTACAGTGCAGGCTGCAAATGCATTGATCATCCACTCAGCTCCTACAACCCAGGGGTGAAAAGATCCATGCCGAGGATAAGTGAAGTAATCTCAGGAAAGTTTATTTTAGCTGGGAGGGGTTAAACAAGTTCAATGAGGCAAGGCTTCGGGAGGGCGCTGGAGCCAAGTTCAGCAATGTCTTGTTTGTTCAGGTACGGGCTGCAGGTCGTACACGCCGCAGCTGTTCAGGTCTGCTGCAGAGCACACGGACTGTGCCGTGCGGGCAGCTGTGCCTCGCCAGCGGGACGGGCAAGGGCTCCAGCCGTTCCAGGGAAAGCCTGCACACATTTGCCATAAGCAGGGACCCATCAATGCACTAACTACCTCTTTATTGCAGTAACTTTATGCTGCTGAAACAGAAAAGGTCTTTTTATATTCACAAGAGCTCCCCTTTTTAAATAGGTGGCAATAGCATTCGTTTTACCTATAAAATCTATACTGTGTTTTATGACAGAGGAAATAAACCTCCCTAAGCAGTTTTGACAGAGAAGGCAGGATTGTCCATTTTAAAGATAAAAAAAAGAGATTATAAATCATTAGGAGTGCTTATGAATTCTATTCATGACTGTCTTCTTTATTAAAAAGACCCATTGTAAAATGGAAAGTTCAGAAGGCTTGGTGGTGAGCGAAAATGAATTATAATGACATCACTGGGTCATGAACTAGGCCCACTGGCTACTTTCCAGAATAAAATTGACTGGAAAGATCAGATGAGCCCATTTGTACTGAGAGACATCTGGGTGGCAGCCAGAGAATCTGGGTTCAAGCTCCCTATTTACAGAACACGCTTCCCTTTCCCCTTTCATTATGAGGAGTAATCTGGATTTCCCAGGCACGATGTGTGGGATAGTGATGTCACTCAACTGAGATTCCAGCAGGATTTTCCCTAGAAAAGTTCCTCATACTCCTTGCTCAGTGAAGGACCCTGTGAAGAACACAAATGTCTCAACATCCAGCTGACATGTACGGTATGTTCTCACTGCACTGCTGGTGGGAAGCATTTTACCTTCAAATATGCAGAATTCACCAGAACTTTCTGTTGCTTTTCTGTCATCATCTCTTTCCCAGATAAAACACAGCGTTTGAATCCCAAGCAAAACTCATTTCTGGTAAGAGGTCAGTTGTAAGCCTTTAAGGGCATTTGCTGAAAAAAATGACGGGATACCATTTTCCCTTTTTGTCTTAACTTTTTCAAGTGTCTTTCTAACTGCAAAATGACACCTCATTCAAAGCTTTCCAGTGTCATCTTCATCCTTCCTATTCTACAGTTTATACATCTTTGATACTGCTTGAGACTTCAAGGAAGCTTTTAGCTGATACTGTAATACCTATTATCTGAAACATTTAGGTGCACATACACTTGCCAAAGAGCAATAATGCAGATCAGTCGGATGTCAGCAGTCAAATGAGGTGGAATAGTATATTTTCTGGGGAAGAAAAGATGTCCAACCATCTGACCTTCGCACTGGCACCATCTCAATATTAATATATTTTATGCATGCATGTGATAACGTTATACCTTCCTTATGGTCCTGCAGGGAAGTTTCCCTTCTCCCTACTGAGGATTATTACCTATTCAGAGGCGGTTATGATTATAGATACTTACTAAGACAAGAATAATTGACCATAAAACCCCTTTTATATTCCCACAATTATTTTTGCATTGACTAAAAGTGTCGAGAAAATCTAATTTTATTAGCAGGTCTCTAATTTTGCTTTCGTTGAACTTATGAGTAGCTTTCCTTCTCCACCCAAAGTATGTTTTCACTTTGAGGCATTTGTCAATGCTGAGAAAGAACAATTTGCCACAAGATTCCTAGTGGGAACACATGGATCAAATATCAAAGTAAATATGATATATCTACAGGAGAAGGAGCAGGCTTGGGAAGCTTTTGAGAGCGTGTGTACATGGAGGAGTGTCAAAAGACATTTCTGTGTAGATTCCAGCAGTCATAAACAAGTCCATGTACAACCAAGAGTCTGACAGAGATTGAGAGGGAGCCAAAAAAATATTTAGTGACAGTTTTGGGAGAAATGAAAATCCAGTTCCGCTCACAAATGTGACATTCAGGCCATTCCTTAGTAAAATTTGAGCCCTAGGATCCTACGAGGTTACCTGAGAAGATGAATTAACTGAAGTGACATAGCCAGAGCCCATCCATGAGATACAGGGAGTTAATAATATAGATAAGTGACAGCAGAGTGACACATTCTTAAGCACAACTCTGTTAACTGTAGGTGAATGAACAGCTTTCTTCTAGCAGGTCTTTACTTCAAAAAATCAAAAAGAAAACCCAAAACAAAACACATTCTCATTGCATTCAACCAGACACGGCAAAGCAGAAACCCAGGAACCCAGGATCCTGTCCTGGCTTGAGGGAATGGGCTGGCACTCAAAAAAAAGAAGAATGGACAGGCCCTCATTTTGCAATTATTATTATAATAAAAACTTTATTCTTCATGTCAGCCTAATGTTTTCTGAAATCCAAATTTCCAAGAATGGGATTTTTAAAGGCACTCACAAATCTCTGAAAAAGTGTGGTTCACTTAGGTACTTTTGAAAATCCAACCCAAAAATGTTTACAGGCCTTTTTCTGAAAATGCCTTCTCTATTGCACAGATTTGACTGTGGCCCAAAGCTCATTAGATGAGGGCCCTTAAAAATTCATGAATACCCAGCTCCAGGTTGGATCTGGATAAATAAGAGGCCTATCCTCTGTAAAGCACTATGGAGGCTCTGAGAGCAATCTGCATAAGCATTTCCATATGTGACCTGGCACCATTAGGGAAGCATGACTTTTTCCTGATCCAGACCTGAGCTTTGTTCCAGGTGCATCTCTCCATCTGATGCCTCCTGAGTTCGCTGTAGAAGCTATTCCATATTTTGTTCCTCTTTCTACCTGAAAAAGGATTTCAGAACTTGGCCTGATGTCAACAACAAGGCTAACTGGAAATGTTTCAGTAAAATATGCTATTTCTAAGCTAAAAATGATTTGTGGAAATATTTCAGCTTCAACAGAGACTTTATTTACAAGATTTCTAAGAGGAGTGTGGCAAACGTCTCTGCCTTGGAATTTGGTTTACTTTCCGCTTCCGCTGTGGGTTTTCGGGGTCACCCAGGCCAAACCCCTTTACTATGTCTATACTTCATCAGCTCTTTCCTTCAAAATTTACTATCCTCGAAGACAAAGCATTCACATCTTTTAAGTTTTGGAAATTTTATGAGTCATTTCAGAAAATGCTTATAAGTGCAGGATGCTCTGCGGCCCAGCGCATGGCTGAAAACGGATTTCCAGCTGCTGTGCTTGCTCAGTATGAAAGGGCACATACCCTCTAAAGAACACCCCCGATTCTTCCTGAGGCTAGGCTTGAATATTTGCCAATAGTCTGAAAAACCAGTCAAGTCTTCAGGTTACCCTTGGATGGGTCCTTGAGATAAAGAACAGGTGTACCCTGCCCCTTTGCAAAACAGAGATAAATATCCTTTCCATTTCCAAGAAATGTTGCTCTCAGCTAAGAAAAGGCAGCTGCCAAAATCACCACAAAAAGGAACTGCTGCCTTCTCCCATGTAGGGACATAGTGTAGGTTAATCTTGAGAGATGCTGTCCTATGGGATTTTATTTCCCTGAAAGATTTGTAAAGCTCGCTTGAAATATTTTCTTCAGCAAGAGAAAAAAAAAAAAGTGACAGAAGAATTCCTTCCTATTAGATTATATCCATGAATGAAAGTTTGATTGTTTAGTTTAAAACTGTTTAAGGAAACCTGCACATGAATAGGAAGTCAGGCTTTTAAGAAAGGCAGCCATAAATATAAACAAAAACGTGATGCCAAACGGCAATTAGTGCTTTGTTCCTTTTTTGAATGACAGCATGCCCTAAACTAATTTATTTCCAGTTCTGACTTGCTGCAATGTGTAAAAATACTACTGCAAATCCACTAAGTAAGCTTTGTCTTTTTCTCTTGGGGTTCTCTGGCTTTTGCCGACTTTCTATGCAATGTTTTCCCTTTATTGTGCAAGATACAAAGGTCTCCACCTCTTTTTTTTTTAACTTTGTTTGGAATGGCAATTATACATAACTGACTTACCTGGAAATGTTTCACAGATACAGAGATTGTGCTCACCAGTGGGAGTGCTAACAAACTGACTGCCAGGATTTTAAATGCCGTGGCATGTAGAGTCAGTGCAGATCTAGATGGTTCTAATTGCTAGCAGTTGTTGAGGGACTGTCAAAACCATTTATTCTTACCACTGATGGTAAATTTTCAGGGAAATGTCACTCTGGGCAAGAAGGTAGATTTTTCAAAGGCACAAATGATAGTCAGGCATCTCGCTGCCATTCGCTGCTTTGAAAACCCTGCCCAGCCCCTTAGACAAGTTGCCTGGCAAACAGATGTGCAAGGATGGATTGGACAGTTAGGTATCAACACCATCTTTGAACTCCTTGGATGAGGAGTCTGCCAACATTTTTTTTGGCCTTTCCTCTAACACTTAGTGTCTTCTAAGATGAAACACTAGCAAGTTCTTTAAGCCCATGTTATTTTAAATACAGGCCAAGACCTTTAACGAATTTGCTTAGTGGTGGCAGAGGAGGAAGAAAGATTTGGTCCTAAGTGTTGTTCAATAGCATGTCTTGGTTTTCTCTGGATGGTAGCCAGGACTGATATTTAAGAGGTGTTTTGCTGATGGACTATCCTACCTCAGTGACAATAACAGAGTAGCACAGTCCCCAGCAGCCTATCCATCTAGCTAAAATCTAAGAATAGATTCATAAAATCAGAGAAAATTCACAGAAGAGCCTGCAACGATTTAACTTGCCATTATCAGAAAAGAAAGGAATATAATCCTCTTCTAGAGCACTGGTTCTCACACTTTGGGGGCAAACAGAGCATTTTCAGCACTCCAAATTCGTCATGAACCACCAAGCATAGTTAATCAAATGTTTAATTGAAAAAACACTGAAAAGATAATAGAACTTTGACCACAAGGATAATAGGACTTTGTAGACAACCTGCCAGAACCTCAGAGACCGCTGATTGCCCTCAGACTAGAATCTGATAGGTGTTTTTTATGAAGTTGCTCAAATTATCCGCACAGCACACTAAATTTAAAAAGTTAAGAATTAGTGAAACAAGAGTGAAAAACTCTCATTGACTGTTTAATTTATAGTTTTGGATGCCTTACCTTTAAAAGTATGTATGTAGTAAGGAAAAGTCTTTCCTATATCTTTTCTCAGCAGAAGCCCAGAATTGGCAGTGTGAGATTATAACAATATCTAGAAGAAAAAGGAAGAAATGAGAGAAACTACCCAAATAGTTGTGAATTAATGCTACAGTGCTAGAGATATGACATGCAGATCAACCTATTAGGCAACTGTTCAAGACAAGAAAATTAAATTCAGTCACGGTTTTATTTCATTCACTTTATTTGTTGAATTTTGAAGATTAACTAACTAAGATCTTGTAGAAAAAAAAAAGCTCTACATTTTCTTCAGATTGAAGAAGCACATTTCTTCTAGAACATAAACATTTGAATTTTTATTGTTAATTTCAGAGTATATGATAAAGGTCTTGCTAATCACTGAGGAGCTTTCTGAGGCCACAAAGACAATCTTCCCAGTTTATTGGAAATTAAAATGACCACCCCTGAAATAAAAAGCTTCAAACAGTCTCAGTGTTTCTGTTTAAAGAAAGGACTCAAAAAAAATCCTTGAAAGCTTGATGGAGAAAGAGTCAGTCTGAGATCTAGGAAGACAGACAGAATCCAGATGCATCTTTAAAGTATTGACAGTGGGTTTTCATCAGGTGCTTTTGAGCATGGCACAGGTCTGAGGGTCTGAAGAAAGTTCTGAGAGAATTATCTGAATGAGCATCTGCTCAGGTCTCTGGCACCCAAGATCCAAACCTTCATAGGCTCCAATCAAGCAAAATTCCCAGTATTACCAATGGATGAGACACATAACACCTTCTAAGTCGTGAAGGTTAATAAATAAACAAATACTTAAATACAACTGACATCACAGAATAAGATATAAAAATAAATGAAAATGTGAAAGCACAGAAAGCTTTCTAGTGGAACTTTCAAATTTATTTTTATTGGAACTCAAAATCCTGGACTTTGAAAGAGATCCTAATTTTTACCAACCCTAAACTTTCTAACGTGATACAGAATTTCAGCATTGAGATTAAAAAAAAAAAAGAGAGAGAAGAAAGCTTAACCTACAATTACTCATCTAATAAAATCCAGAGCCTTATTCTTAAGCAGCTGAGATAGCCAAATTTTATCTGCAATAAGCATCTGAACTTCTGGGACGACCTCCAAACCTTTTATGATATGTCTAAAATACACCCTTTTTTAACAGTCCATATGCTCCTTGCCAGTCTTCTACCTCCAAATACAGGCACTATGCAGCCAACTCTTAATGTATGTGAAATCCCCTGGTAGACAGTCTTATTCAGAAATAAAGTGCCCTTGATCTACTGTAGCTTTACTCTCCCAGTTCAGTCTCTCGAATGTGAAAGTTCACCAGATTTCGTAAGTGTAACAGAGCAATAACTTATGTTCTGATTTCTGCACTTTTTCTCCATTTGCCTTAACTCCCCTAAGTGTCCCCATAAAGAAAAACCTCTTGGGGGGAAGAGGGACTCAGTGCCCTGAACTCTAGGAGCAGGGCAGCAAGAGACCTTTTGCCTCTGTCTCTGCCCTCTTATGTTTTATATGCTGTTCCATTCCCCTTCATGTAATTAATCTGACAAGTTTTTGAACAGCTGTCTAACTTTTTCCCTGAGCCTCAGATAGAAAATTTTTATCTTCACTAAGAACAGCACAGAAAACTTCTCCAAGTCAGTTAACAGTTTGTCTCACTGCAGGTTTTTAAAGTCTGACTACAGATTTACAGCATGTTTTATGTATATTTTTTTAGTCCCAAGGTCCCTTCTCTTCACAGATACATACACAACGTGTCATGTAGAAAATATAAATTGTTGATTGTACAGGCACTTTCCTCCTTTTTAAACCTTTCCAAAGGTCTTTTTGTTAAATACACCCAGACACCGTTTGACAGATGAGGGGCTAATTGCTCTGTGAATTACCTCTATCGATTCCTGTTTCATGTTGAGCCAAACAAACAAAAGATATTAATGCTTCGAAAAAAATGAATGATGACCTTTCTCTGCAAACACAGCTTGCGGCCTCTGATTATTGGTGATTCCAAAGAGCAGCGGTCAATCGCAATAGCTGTAACGCTATGATCACTATAATAAGCTTGCCTGACCTTCTCTGCCATGTTAAGTGGTTTAAATTTATTTGCCCAACAACACTGGAGCTTTCATTTAAAGTCACAGAACATTCAATTCTATCTAAAGATCCAGGCTATTTTTTTAAAAGCTTTACTTTTTTTTTTTTTAAAAAAAAAAAGTGTGCCTCACTTGGCAGTGATAATAACACTGGATACAAGGCATAGCCAAGGAGTTATTTTAACCTGGATAATCAAGAGTCCTTGTTGTGGCTCTTACAGTGTGGATTTTTCTTGAGCATTTTGCCTTCCCACTGCTCCACTCATCTAAGAAGTGTAATTTATTTTTCACTCACTCTTCAACAGACTTGCAGTTGGGCACTATCTTTGCAGTTATCCCAGCTAGACTAAAAGAAAATCATTAACATTGAATGCAAATGTGGTCCTAAAATCCAGTCCCTGTAAACAAGATTTCTAGGGAAGTGGTCAATAGGAGAATTCGGCTACAAGCAAAACTCCTGCAAGTCCTTCATCAATGTTCTCTCTTCATTCTTCCTACTCGGGGTTAGTGTGAGAAAAAAAGGTAGAAATCAGGGTGAGGCAAACCACAGAAGATGAAGGCCTTATCTTTTTGCTAGAAGCATTCTGCAAATTTGCTGAAATATTCTTTATCTTGAGATTTCCACCTCCCTCCTTGGTTTATTATGGATAAGAAATACGTGCAAGACAATCTTTTGTCTTGATGTATTTGATAATATGACACTGTATCCATAAACTGGGAATAATAATCCTTAGTCCCCTCTTCAAAGTGCTTTTCTAAGTGTTGGATACAGCAACCTCAGTAAAGTCCTTGGGAATTCAACATTCATTTTGATCACTGTTATAAGGCACTGTAGTCTGGTATCAAATGAAGGCTGAAATACAGTAACAGGAAAACATGGTCTAAATTTCTTAGAGACAAAGCTAGAGGATCAGAAATGATTCCTGGGGGGAAACCAAAGACAGCAGAAAGCTGTTCACTTCTCTCAGCCTCATTTTTAAAATTCTATTTACCTTTCCCACTGCAAGGTGGCAAAACCACTATGGTTTGGGAAATTCCTTCTCCTTCCACACATACCAAGTACCAGCCTGGGGTCAGGGCTCACCCTCCCGGTCCCCCTCCCTGAGTGCTCAGCATGGCCAGAGCCTGTTTGGGTGGAGCTAAGTGGGTTCAACCAGCATCAGCTCTGTGAGCCCCTCTTCCAGTCTGACTCTAGTTCCTCTCTCTATTCTCCCAAAACATGAGTGAACCTGAGGAGAGCAGGCAAACAGTCATCAAGGTGACTCTGCTATGAATCCAAGGCAGGATTAAGAGGGGAAAGGAAGCTCAGATGTGTTGGCAGGGTGGTGGCATCTTTAAAGGCAGATTTGAGCAGTGATGAAGACGTGCTTAGCTTGAGGAAAACTTGGCAGTGCAATAAAGCTGAGTCAAGTGCAGGACAGTAATTCCTGCCAAAAGAAGTGGTGAATCAGGTAGTCAAACCATAGACAAGAGTACAGGAAGGAGAAACGTGGGGAAAGTACCCTAAAATTTTCTCACTGGATATATTGGCACAGAGCATGGCTGTAGAGGATGTTTGTGTCTGTGAAAGAAGCTTCTTCCCTAAATGAATTTATTATCAAAATGCCCCTGAGGCTGGAATTTAATTTCAAATAGAGCTTTAAGTAATCAGACATCTATGTCTTGGAGCTGTGAGAGGCTGAGGCCTGTTTCACTCTGAGAGATAGATATATCTTTAACATCAAAAATTAAAGTTCTGGGAAAAGTGTGTTTCAGGCTTAACAAAATTTTGATGCATTTATATATCTATATCAGTCAAGGAAGGAACAGTCCTTTAAACCTTGATGTGCAAAATAGACTTGAGTCAGGACAATGGTGGAAAGGATGAAGTTTCAGTGGACAGACCAAGGAAGAAGTTGTCCTTTCTCCCCAGATATGCAGCTACATCTTCATGCAGATACTGCCCAGTGTGACCATCATGGAGAAGGGAAGTTCTTTACTTGGAAACTGTAGTGTAGGATAAAGCACAAGTGCATTGATAGATCACTGTAAAGTTTAACTCCAAACAAAAATCACTCTGGGTAAACTGAGGCAGAAACTTGGAGAGAGGCACACAAGCAAGAAGGAAAAGGAAGAAATTTGTACATCGGATCCCAAAGCTTTGCCTTCAGGGTTCAAAAACAGGATTGAGACAAAGAACTTTCACTAATTCTTCCTGCTGCATCTCTGCACATTTTAAACCAAATATGTTAAGCAAGCAGGTAGGTATTCACAAACCTTGAAATAAAGAGGCATCTGGCTAAGGACTGAACAGGTGTTGAAAATATGTTCACACAGTTGTCAGGGTTTTTTGATACACCGATATTATGGAGACACTGCGGGGTGGTTTTTTTGTTTGTTTGTGGTGGTTGTTATTTTTCAGCAAAGATACCTTCAGCATTTTTCCATGGACTGCTGAGTGCAGAGAAGGTGAGGAAGGAGACGAGTGGTGGGAAGAGGAAACTATTTTAAAATTCAGCCTTCCTACGGGCCAAAACACATTTGATTAAGGATCAAAACTGTGTTGTTATCTACTAAAATCATTTTAGTTTGCATAAGGTGTTGGTACTCTCAGGCCAGTCTGTTACTCCCAGTGCTGTTTCTTCCTACAGCCAGTATTTTTTTTCTAAAAAATGCCGAGGCCAAGAAACGCAGGAGTGAGGCTGTTCCTGCCTCTAAGAAACTGATCCGGAGTTCTTCCAAGTCACTCTCACCTTTTTCTATGCAATTGCTCCAGTCTCTTAAAACTTCCTTTCCAGCGCATTTTCCTCAGGACTAAACGGGACTTTGAAAACATAGGAAGAATTAATATTGAAATGCCTGATAAACATTTTAACCAGCTAGGGATCATTTGAAGGGTATTTCTGACCCCAAAAAGTAGATATTGTGTGAGCTTTCTCTAAGCCTACCAGCCGCTTGGATTTCCAACAGCATTGCTGTGTTTGTGTAGAGCACAATATATTTTGTCCTGGAGAGTGGGTTTCGCAGCTCCACCAGTGCATCAGGCACTGGGACTAGTTTCTCACAAGAGTAGCTCATCTGAAACACCATTCCACACCAGCTGGGGATCTGCTCCTTAAGAACAAAGGGAAGAAATTACAGTGAGTCCCTAAGGACAGAGAGCTGGCATTTCCTCCCACTTGTGCCTCCACCAAGTCAAAAATAGCTTCGGTTTGGGAGATATCACACACAGATGAGGATTCAAACTGTTCTCAAATTGAGGATGTTGCTCTGCCACTGTTTCTCTGAGAACACCAGTAGGCCACACTTCTGGCTCCAATAGGCTGGATGTGATAATATATGGATCTCCAAGTACTTTGGATTTTATAGGACACCTCCCAGTGGAATGTCTGCAGTTGTTAGCTCAAGGGATGAAAAGCTTGTGAAGCTGTATTCCCACAGCCAGATGGGATATAGGACTTTCTCCCTCAGCTGAGAACCTTGCATTTCAAATCCTGTCTAGGTAAATTACCTTTCCAGGGCTGGGTATTTCCTTTTTGGATATTCCTTGGAAGTAACCATCAGGGAATTAACTAACTTCTTAATGGCTTGGTCAGACAAGAAGGAAGGAAACTTGCACTGGTCCAGTGGGAGGCACCACTTCAGGCATCAGCATCCTGCAATTCTTCCAAGTCGGTGAATCATAGCAGTTTAAGTCTCTTTCAAGGGCAAACTTCTTCCTTTCAGATAGGCCCAAGGTAGCACAGGCAGGGCCTAAAATAGTTCCAGCCAATGTTTGGCTTTGAAAACAATTTCAAAGAGTCACTGATGACTGCTAGGAAGAAGTCTAGCCTTGATCTAGAAGAACTGGACAAAGAATATCTCTTTGAGTCTAAAGTCTGGAAAACAAGGGCCTATTCAAACAATAAAAACCATTCATTAGATTTATTTAGTATCTCCATGTAGCATTCCAAGGGAATGCACAAGTAACAAGGCTTGCCCTTTCTTGTGCTTGCTCTATATTGGAAATAATCAGATACCTGCCTAATTCTCTTGTATTATATTTTAGTATATTATATTACACCAGAATTAAAAGCAGCTACAGACCTTTCTACAAAAAAGTTCAAAGTAGCACCTTCATCTCTTTACTATAAACAGGACCATGGCTCCAGGAGCTATTGTGTGCTTTTCTTTACAAAATATTGCATTACCTCCTCAATCAGTTGGGTTTACATTTACATTTCTCTGGAGGTTCTATTCCCAGTTCAAAGCTGTGCTTTTCCAGGTTAACTGTAGCCTGCAGACTTTTTCAGAAGCTAATGTCTGGTGGCTAGACATTCACAATAAGTGAGGGCATCATATGCATCAGGATCTGGATCGAAAATAGCTGGGTAAATGCTTCAGTGCTTCCTCAAGTTCCTCAAAGGAGAGTTGAATACCATAGTGGGTGAAGCAGGCTTTTATAGATAATAACTCATATCTAATGAGGGAAATTTAAACAAAAAAGGCCAGGTGATAGGAGCTTAGAGTTGCAATTCAGATGCCAGAACTAGGAAAAGTGTCCACTTAGTCTGACCTGCTCATAAAAGGATACTTTTGAGTCTAACCCTGGTTTGTCTTAGTATGATGATAAGCTGGAGTCAAAGAAACAAATGGGGAATAGTGTTTTGCACTGCCCTTACACAGAAATTTTGGGGTTTTTATCAGAATCATAACAACATTTCACCTAAGATGGAATCCAGATTAATCTCTTCTTTAGTTACATCTTCTGGTAAAGCTCTGTAAAAGGTTTTCCTTCCTTCCCTAGACTCCAGTAATAGTGATAATTGATTAATTGATTCAAGATAAAAAATCTGGGTTGTATTCCTGGCAGAAGTCACTGTGAACCAAAACCTTTTTATACAAAAAGATGTTTAAAAATGAATTACAGGAAAAGATCAAGAATTACTGTTCTCTTTCTTAAAAAAAAAAAAGATAATATTGGGTTAAAACTCAGATCTTTGAAACGATTTCCTTGAAGATGTTTTAGGTAATATCAGCTAATAAAATCAAAAGGTTTTTAAGAGTCAAATATACTTTCTTACTTTTATGTGATTTGTATAACCTTTTGCACCTTAGCCCATCTCAGCAGTAAAAGAGGTTTTGCTACAAAACTGAACTGTCCAGCAGCCAAACACTGCCCCACTGTTTAACAGGCTGCAAAAGTAACAGGCAAGTTATGCATTGAAATAAAATACCAAAATGGTTGACATTAGAAACATTTTTCTATAGCAACGTTCCCATGAAATTGAAATAAGTATTCAAGATAAATGGCTAACCTTCACACATATGGCCCATGCAAGAATTAAAATTTATTCTGTATGAGCAGAAAGAGATTTCTCATTCTTTTAAATAATTGTTTTAAAAGTATTCCAGTCCAAATTATGAACGTCAAGCCTACAAAATGTTATTTTTAAACATCAAGCTGTTTTCTTTTACTTAGAGAGAAGCCAAGGAATAAATTGCTAAATATAGTTTATATGTTGGAAAAAGTGACACAACCTTCATTCTCTTGGTGCTGTAAAATATGTAACTTTAAATACAAATTTTACGGAACAGTATTTTGCTCAACAGAGATTTCATTTCACTGAGTGAATCACATTAATAACACTTAGCTTGTATAGTGCTTTTCATCTGTGGATCTCCCAGCACTTTACAAAACGTAAATTCATTACCAATATTTTACAGACACGCAATAAAGGGATTTGCTGAAGGTTACACAGTGAGTTGTAAAACAGCTGCTGAAGGAGTGAAGGCCCAAAATCTTGTTCCTTGCCTATTAGAAGACAATGTCCTGTACAATAATTGGTTTTTTGTTCTTCTTTCAGAATGCATCACTGAAATAACACCTAGAGACTTTATTATGGAGAAACAAACTGAGTAAGGTATCCTGCCACATTTTGTGATCCAGCTACTGCATTTCCTTGCCCTGTTTATCACTGTAGTGTCTGCATGGACAACTGAGAAAGCCACATGTGCACACAGAACAGTGTTCCTGATGAAGGAACTTGAACCAAATCAGGGAAAAAAGAAAGAGAGAGATGGAACACTGAGCCTCTGACAAGTGACCAACTGAGTTCATTATATCTCTTTAATTTTTTTTTTTAATTTTTTTTTATTACCTTGGGAATGAAAAGCTTGGGGGAATGACAAAAGGGGGAAGAGGAGATGAAATGAGAGGGTGGATATAGGAGGGGTCCAAATAAAACAAAAAATACCATCGAGGAATATTCTAGAGTGGTACATTCAGCCATGCTGATGAGTTTCTGCAGGGATTTCTCCAGCATAAGTCTCAACATGGATTTTCCTCCTTTCTAAAACAAAGGCTGCCCCATCCTGAAAGTAGAGAGAGAATTGGAGAAGTTAGAAATGAAGACATGAAAGCAATTCCTGAGTGGAAGTGCTCTGTAACCACTCTCTCCAACCTTTCCTCAAGCAGCAGTACTTGTTTGTTACTTCCTCCTCAGTGGGCTTAGGGAGATAGCCTGAGGGACCCACATTATTTCCCAAAAGATATCTATCTTCCTCGTTAAAATTATCTGCAATTGATAGGAATTTAAGTGGAGACAGCAAACAGCATCACCCCCAAGTTGTCTGTGTTCTGCAAAGCAACGTCTCCAAAAATTGTGCCTCAATACTTTCAATCAGAAACTGCACTCTTTTACAAAATATTTGCGAAAAAAAACCAAAATCCTGAATACAACAGAGTAGATAACAAAGAATTCATGATCTTGGGTAGAAAATAAGTTATTCTTCAGATAGTTTTCCAAATTCTTAACTTCAAAGTTTAAAAAATGGGATTCTGGCCTTTCCAAACTCCATTGACAGACATAAATTTGGAGGAGGCGTTTCATTCGGGAGAGTCACACTGGCATTGTGTGGATGGAACTAGGAGCAGCATCTGAAGAACCAGCATGTCAGGGGATACTTGCATCACTTCCCAGAATTCTTGAGGAGGAAAAAGAAAAGTTTTCTGTTACTTCATTTACAGTCGTGCTTTTAGCAGTACAATAAAATCCCACATATCATACCCTTGACAGATGTGGAGTGGTGTGTCTCCACATAAATAGAATTAATTAGATCATTGATTCACGGCAGCTGAAAATCCGACCCTCTATTCTACAGCACGTCAATGTTATTACACAAACAATAAGATTTGCTTAACAAAAATATAACTCTGGTCTTTTCAGGTATCACTGATACTTGATTGTTTCAAGTATTGGCTTTCTGACAGGGTTTGGAATGAAGCCATTTTTATTAATTTAGTTATTTTTGCTGATATAAAAGGTCGTCTATCATGTTAATGATGTATCGGTCTGTGGTACCACCGAACAATAATTACAGAATGTTCCTAATAGTAAATCATTTGTCACAATCAGGGCTCACTACAACAACCTTTTGTTGAGCAATAGAATACATTAGGTGAATGGCAATACACCTTTATGCTTACCAATTAAAGGATCCCACACATACAGCATTTACATGAACTTTACGGTGAAGTATCATGAATTATGAACTGCTGCTCACCAAATTGTGCTAGGTATAGAACTCGCTGCTAATTTTTAACTTGTCAAATCATTTATATGTATCTTTTCAAGTATAATTGGAGCTGCAGACAGATTTCCCAGTCTGTCAAATCAGAAGTGTTTGGAAAATTTCAGAGGATCAGGGACTTTGAAAATAGACACAAATAAATATTTAAAAGACCAGCTAATCTATTCAGAATGCAAATATGTCCTGTCACTCTATTACTCCATTTAGATAGTGATAAAATTTCTTCTTGTTTTATCCATTTGGTGAAAACTGTAAAAAGACTTTAGTTTAGGAAAGAGGATTCCAAGCTGTAATGACAGGTAGTACACGAATTACTGGCTGGTCAGCTATGAAGAACAATTTGATCACACCCTGCTGGAACATCGATTTTACTTCCAGCTGCTGAATGTCATTAACATATATTACTAAACCAGAGGAGAAACTTTGAGTGCTTATTCTCACTGAGTTGCCACATGAAGTTGTACAGCAGAGGTGTTTCATGAATTTGTCTGCCCTAAAATGGAAAAATTAGTCTGCCCTTAAACAATAAATAGATTTAATAATTTCTGTNTACAGCAGAGGTGTTTCATGAATTAGTCTGCCCTTAAGCAATAAATCCATTTAATAATTTCTGGGTTTGGATATTCCCTCCACGTGGTTTTTAGGGTTAAGGTTGTGTCCAGGTTCAGTAATCCTGCCCATCCTTTACCTTGTAATATCCTGCAGAAGGGAGGGACCATGGCTGTCACTGATGTTACGCCTATTATGAGCCATTAAGTCCTTGGCCACATGAGCCCAGTAATGCCCAGATTGGATAAATTAACCAAACCTGAAAATAGATCTTTTTTTCAGTGGTTCAGAGGTTTCTCACGCTGGCTCTTGGATCGAGTCAGCGTGGATTTGCCAGACCACCAGGAGATTGTCCTCTTCCCTTGCAAGGTCCTCACGTGCTTCAAATCATGGTCATCTACTGGCTCCTTCTCCATGCTGAACTGTTGAGCCTTCTGCCTCAGGGGAAATGAGGCACACAAAAATGAGAGAAAAAAGCAGATGAGCTGCCAGAGCAGCGCTGTACTCCACCCATATGCCTCAATTATCTCTCCCAGGCCTCTGCAACACCACACGCCACATCAGGAGCAGCAGAGGGACTACCAATGAGTAATTAAACCTCTTATTGCTTTGCATGGCTGAGTAGTTTTCATAACAGCACTGCACAAAACTTGAGATTCGCAGATTTTTATATAAGCTCCTCAACATTTCTACTTGCCTCTCTCTCCTTTTTTAATTTCAACCGTTAGAATAAACTTTATTGTGAACTGCTGGGAATAAGAGGATTTGAGCAGGCAAATGCTAAGATGATTGTTCATTAAACCCAATGACTTTGAAACTGCCTCTGTGTCAATTAAAATAAAAACTGTCAAATGCTCTAAAAGAGCAGCTTTGTATAATAGGAACTCTGTTGAGTTTATTGGCAAAGAAAGAGAGCCGTTCCACGAGGTTATGCAGAGGAAAATGATACACTGCGCTTAGGAATGGTGTCCCATTCTTGCCTGATTCATCTTCAGTGAGGAAAACTGTACATAACACATGTATTAACATATAAATACACACATACACACTTGCTGGACAGCTGGAGAAAGAAGGGGTTTGGCCTTTTACTTTGTTTTTCCAGTGGATTTTTTTTTCCCAAGCTAACAATTAGGATTAATTGTCAACTTATAAACCACCGGGTTTTGTTTTGTTTTGTTTCTAACTGGATGCAGATTTAACACTTCGTATAACTTAAAAATGCCATTTTGTTACAGTAGCCAACCAATCCGACAGGGGATCTTCACGCCTGCGTGTCAAGTGTCAAACATAAAATAGCTGTAAAATGGGACAATAAAAAGCGTGTTACTGTAGGATTCTGACAGCCCCCGCACTTGGCAATTAAGGAGCCTTCATAACAATTAACAGAATTGAAATCAGATTGAAGAAGTGTGGGTGCAGAGGATGGACGTGATGGAAGTGCCTTCCTTCTGCAAATGTCCTTCTTTCCCCATCTAATGGCAATACGTGCATGCAGTGGCCATTTCTGGTCAAGGAGAAAACAAACACGAGGCAAAGTAGCTGGGTCCTCTTGGAAGAAATGATGCTGGTTCCTCAAGAGGGCAGCGAGGAGAAAGAGGAGGGGGATATTTAAAAAAAAAAAAAAACAACCAAAAAACCCAACAAAAATTAGAAAATTCAAATGTCTCTCCCCCCGTCCCCACAAACGCCACCCACCCCTCACCATGTTCTGTCCAGAAGAAAAATCCCTCAGCCGCAATGGTTGTTTTTATTAAATTCTCCTCAATAAAAAGCTCAGGCAGGATTTATTAGGTACTCAGGGCGGACGTTTAGTATTTCGCCAGTTATTAAGTGAAAATCAATAGAAAGCAAAGAAAATGGAAGTCACTGCACTGTTAGCACGCTGTTGTCGCCCAGATATTATGTCGGCTGTCTTGTAGATTCATGACAGACGAAAGCGGCCGGGAGAGAACTCTTTCTGCTTACATTGCAGGAGCCAAAGTGGGGTTATTCATTAGATCAGGCAGCTGGCCAGATGGATTTCCAGTTCAGTTTTACCATTTATCTTAAAAACGCCTGTATCGAGTGAGAAAGAACACTGATATTATGTGATATCGATGGCAGCTTTATGTATCTAAATCAGGATTTATTGTTATTTTGTTCTGAAGACCTTTTTTTCTCAAGAAATACCATTTCACTGGAAGAAAATAATAGCTAAAACCTTGTCAAAGATAACCTTTCATGTTGTTCGTGCACCGCTGGCTGTAAAACAAATAGAACCCAGGGTATAAATAGGTTTAACCACATCCTTACAAATCATTCCCTTTAGGATTTTCTTTCTTTTTTCTTTTTTTTTAATGGTACAAACATGGGGTTTGTTCATTAGTTGTTTTTCTTGCCAGTAATTTAACTATAAATAACGTCAGCATTTGTTTTAATTGCATTAAAAAGCTCTAGATGTTTAATGTCTCTAAAAGGCCAGAGCAGAAGGGTTTTTTTCTTTTAAGTGGGTGAGTTTGGGGAGGAATTTTTTTGAAGTTTTTTTGTCTTTTGCTTTTTTTAAAGCCTCCCTCTCTGTTACCAAACTTTTCACCCAGATCATCACAACAGAAGCAACAACAGCTGTTCTACCATAAAAAAATGTGTTTTTAAGAGGCAGGACCAGATCTCTGAAAGAGATTAGCTCCTGCTCAGGCACTGGAGGAAAAGTGCGGCTTTTCAAAAGTTTTCAGCATTCAGCATGCTCCATTTTCTCCAGATCATAGAGCCCTTTTGCAGGATTGATTTATTTTTTCCCTAATCAGGAACAGAGTGCTGTTCCTCCTGAACCTCATCTCCCTTACAAATGTGTGTTTGGAATGGCTGCAGCGTGAGGTGCTTGTACCTTCCAAAAGCACTGGGAGCTCAGTTTGAAGCTCGTGTAAAGAGATGCAAGATTCAGCACCCTTTGCCAGTTGAATTGCTGATGACACCAGGTCTGATGAGCAGTGCAGGCACATCATGGGTTGGTGATGGCAATCCCAGCATGGTTAACTGAATTTTTTGTTTGCTGGTCCACAAATAAAACTCCATGCTCAAAAACCCAATACCTGAAAAGCCAAGCCTACAGTAAAATAAAGCACATGTTGCCAATCTCTAAATTGTTTTGAAAACAGTTGTGAGAGGTGGGAGTGGGGTTGGTGTTCTTTCAGATAAGAACAGTACCATTGGTTTAGGGGTGGTTTGGTTGCCCACAAATTAAATTGAAAGAGACCCATTGGGTCACATGAAGAAGCCTTAGAGATGCTACATCTCCATGACTGAGGCCCTCTTTATGCACACAGGCTTTTCAATTTCTTTCCTTCCTTGTAACCAGGCTGTTATTAAACATCTTGGCTCTTGATCAGACAGCCCAGACATTGGGCTCTTGATCAGACATTCAACCCATCCAAGATCCATCCCTGGCCATGGCAGCACCGTCCAGGCTGCCCCAACTGGACTTTGCCCATATCAGGGTCTTCTCTCTGGGAGACTAAAACTTTTGTCATGACTCAAACAGCTACTTCAAACACAACCTTTAGTCAGTCATCCTTCAAAGGGTGTGAAGCCTGTGGAACACAGGAAAAAATAAAAAAGCCACTTGGAGTGAGGCAGATACATACAAGAGAACTTAGAAAGTTGTAAATAACAGCACAACCCTGGCAGGAAGAAGCAGAGTGCATTGCTTTTACAGTTCTTTCCTCTTTTCCTTCTGAAAGTGTCAGCCCGTGGACATTTCATTGACATGCTGGACAGTTTCCCCTAGCTCAGATGTTTTTCTAGGACCTCTGAGTGTTTAGCTTGCCTTTGTATCCACTGTACCACGGGAAGAGGAAATCATTGTGCCTAGGATGGAGTTACACGTGTGTTCTTCCCCTAACGATGGTTCAGCTATTGCTATCCTGCAAAATCCTTTGATTTGGCACCAAATCCCAAGCAACCCCCACCATAGATGCTTAGGGAGGCAGTGGCAGAAGCAGGAGATTTTTCTCAGCCACAAAGGTTTTCTTCCTTGTTTTCAGAAATCTTTAAACACAGAGTGGACACAGTTTATCATCCCCGTGCATGTTAATGTGTTCCAGCTAGAACAACTCTGAGTCACTGACGGGCAAACTGGACGTGGTGAAAATCAAGAGCTACCGAAGGACACTGGAACCCTCTGTACTGGTGACCATACACGCTTCAACTCTTTTAAAATGATATTTCACCAAGCAAATTAGGAGCCAGAGCATCCACCCAGAGCATTTCTAAGATACAGGACTATGTGAATACAAGCAATGGACACATAACTGTGACCTTTTTAGGCACTGACCATACATATTTTGATAGAGATGCTGGATGAAGTTCCTACTGATAAATAGACACAGTAGAAAACTGAATCTGGAGTTCCTATGTCCCAGGTGAAAGCTGTACAGCAGTTGCAGTGGTTTCAGTTTTATATAGCCATAGGCAGTGTTTCGATGCAACTCTGCAAAATATTCCTTTTTATTTGTTCTCATCATCACTCAAAATACATTTCTATCTAGGAAAGTTTCACATGAAATAAAACTACCCAAGAATCCTGTCTCTAGATAATAAAGAAACAGAGTCATGTCTAAAACTGTTTTGCTTAGTTTCTTTTTGAATTTGTGTCCCCCATATCATCCCAGAAGTTTAACAACAAGAAGATATTCATTCCTCTATGATGGAATTGCCTTTTTCTCATTTTGACCAAAGTGACATGTAATGGTGAACTACCTCCTGGGGGAATTTTTAAATGTAATCATGCATCTTTCACCAAAAGTTTTCAAAATTTGCAAAATGGTACCTTAGCTCTTTAGTTTAGTTTTATTAGAAAAAAATACATGGTCTTTTCTTTCTTGGTGTGCAGTTCCAGTGTCCTCTGGTGCTGACAGTGGCAATTCCGTGACTGTGTAAAACAACCTGAGCCATTTCTGTCCCCAAAATTTTCCCAGATGTGTTTTATCTGTAGTGAATTTCTGTTGCCTTTGCTTAAAATTGCTTTTAAAACACGACATCTATAATGAAGCTAAGGGAAATAGGATGTAGAACCCTTTAGCTCAAGGTAGAAAAGCTTTACTCCTCTAGAAGACTATTACATGCATATTTTTCAGAAAAGACAACTTTTAGTAGAAAACGTGGAAAACATTTTTTAGCCTTTTGCAGCACTTTGTTGCTGTCTGATGTTGAACTCTCTCCAGGCCTGCCTTGTTCCTTCCACCCAGTGTCATCTCCACTGCCTCTCCATCCCCTTCTCTCCCTCCATGAGCACCTCTGTGGTTTGTGCAGACAGTCAGACTCACACTACAAGCTCTACCAGGAGACCTCTGCAGTCTCTAAAGTGTTGGCCAATTTTCCACATCAGTCCCAAGGCAGAAACTCAAGTTTTCTTTCTCTCCTCTCCCAGCCTTTCTCCAAGTCACTATACTAAGTAGTTTTCTCAGTGAGAACATTAAAAAAATACTAACACCTGATTTGATTAGATCAAGGCTTGCTTTTCTTTTTTTGAGAATTGTTAATAAAATCACACTTCTGAAAAAAAACCAGGATGGAATGTAAATGCTGCACTAATTTAATTACACTTTGGCGCTGGGAGACACTAATGTAAATATTCTGGTGAGTAGGCCTAAGACACTTGAAGTAATTACTTAAAGGCTTCCTTTCAAAGAATCTCCCCCTTTTTATTAAATGCCTTTTAACATTAGCACTTTCTTCCTGACAAATTAAATGAAATTTCATTACTCTCCCTGACTTAATGGCATGAGGCTGCCTGCTGCAAGTGAGAGTTAACCCTCTCCGGATGGAAGACACGGAGTTTGCGTGCTCTGGTTGGCTCTGGGTGTCACCACATCGCCTGAGCATCCCCCTGGATCCCCATCATCATCCTCAAATGTGCCTGCACGTTCTGCCTTGTGCCCCATGTCCCAGAGTATCCCATATATCAGCTTTTGGATGTATCCAGCTCTTAATTTCCTCCAGGTTTAGGGGAGCACAGGTTGAAGCTGGGAGCTGATCCAAGAGGATCATTAAGAGATATGCCCATAAAATTAAAATCCCTATGAGGAATTTCATAGAATTTGTAGAAATATAGTATGAGATTCATATTTATTAGCATCATTGAACTGGGTAGACTAATATTCCAGCATTTCATGACACTACAGAACTTCTAAAATATCACAATTCTGGGACCACAGGCACCTTTAATGCTGCATTCATGTACTCACAAAGAGAATTGAGATAGAAGCGATGTTGCTGATCAATACTTGTGTGAGCAGATTTACTTTTTGATCAAAGCCCACTTGACCGGTCCGTTTTGTAACTTCCCCCTCCCCATTGATTTCTCTTTAAATTAAATAAAAGTGGGGTCAGGTTATCTCCTGTTTTATTTACATACCTACATAGAATCCACAGGTTCCACCAGGCCAGCATCCAGGCAAGGGAGCTGGTGACAAACTCTCTGTCATGCTGTTTATATACTGTCCCTGCTGCATTAGGAGCTGAGTAAAGCTTTTAAAATAGCTGTGCCTATTTTAACTAACACTCATAGTCTGGCAAAGGAAGTGAAGAGGCAGTGAAACAATAGCCCTCTGTCCATGGCATTCCAGGCAGGGAATCCCATTCTGTGGCTACCTCCTAAAATGTGACTCCCAGAGGTGGGCAGAGCCTGTCAGGTCGGGATGCTCCCAGCCCTCTGGAGGGTTTGATGCTGGGGCTGCAGCAATTTCACCCCTCAGACAGCTTCTGATCCTGGCAAGGCTTTCAGTGCGGTACCTGTTACCCACGTGATTTTATCCCTCTCTCTTTCTTCTTCCCCTCTCCTCTAATTCTGAGATTCCTGAAGGGCCACTTCAGAGTCCACCTCCCACCAGATGTGCCTCACGTTGGCACAGAATCATAGAATGGTTTGAGTTGGAAGGGATTTTAAAGATCATGTATTTCCAATATCCCCACCATGGGCAGGAAATCTTCCACTGGACTTCTCCTCCAGTGCACGCTCCTGCTAATCCCCTCTCTCATGCAGTATTGTCCCACAAAGGAACTGCTGTGTGCACACAGCTACAAACTGAAATATTGCCCCTTAGCTGTGGGGGTGAACTGTTGCCTCCAAATGGAGATGATGGAGGGTGAATTGTTCCAGCTGAACATTACAGCCACCTCCAGCCAGCATCTCCCTGTCAAGGTTCAAACAACTCAGCAATCTCTTCATTTTACTCCAACCCAGAATCTGGCCTTACATATAAATAGAAAAAAAAATTGAGCTCCTGTATCAGAATCAATCCTGTCCTGCCTCTTGAAGCTGCCAGAAACAGGGGAAATTTATGCTAGTTTTAATAATGGCTTTAAAAAGTTCTTTGATGAAAAATTACCTCTGGGTCTGCCTCTTTGGAGCGTGTTTCACCCATAGTACATGAGTTACCAGTGCCAATTTCCATCTTATCACAGATGTCCTTTCTCAGAACGCAGAGTATTTGGGACTGAAAACAAGGGCCTTGCAAACTCAAGTTCACATGGAACATTTTTTTTGGCAGGGTCCATAGGTCAGCCTATAAAGAAAGAAAATATCTCTGTTTTCTTCTGCAGAGTTATCAGATTTTGAAAAGAGAGCTCTCTCCTCTTGTGAGGTCCAGGTAAAAGTTCACCCATTCCCTGGCTGCTTGCTTCTGACAAACAAAAATTAAGGACCTGAAAATAACTATTTTATCTGAAAAAATGCTAAACATCCCAAAACAAACATTGGGCTGTGCCGCTGCCAAATTCCACAAGTAGGAGAGCTGCAGGCCGAGACAGCTCTCGTCTCGCTGGGGAATAACGGGTAAAGTTTGGCCAGCTGCCCCTTCCAGCCCTTCGGGGACCCACAATCCAATTGCAGCGTCTTAGCGGATGTGAATTTCAAGGTTACACCTGGGTGTTCAAGGGCAGGGCCAAGTGTAATCGGCACTTAGATCATAGATTAATCTTATTTGCCATCTATTAGGTTTGATTCCTGCTTCCCGCTCTCCCTCCCTAAAGCCAGGATTATTGTGATAGTTTAAGATAATGGATTCTAACGGAAGAAAGGTCACGCAGGCATTGAGATTTGGAACCTTAAGATAATATGATTAATCTAAAAGCTTCTTTCTAAAAGGGGAGGGTATACTCTCATACGTTTAATTGAGGGGAGAGAGCGAGAGAGAGGGAGGGAGGGATGGAATTAGCAACATGAAAGGAGGAGTGAAGGATCCTACTTTTTGTCAACTGCAATTAATTAACATAGTGAGGAAACACTCTTCATTTATTTTCAAGATGATAAAACTGTTTTTTCTTTCTTTTAAATCCCTAAAAGTGATGATTATTCTATTTTTAGATTTTTTTAATTGCAAGTCATTAATTGATAAAAACATGCATATCGATTTTCAGGGATACATACATGACAAATATAAACTACCTGGGGTGAATGCAGATATGCATGTAAAAATTCATGTGCTGAGGGATGGATTTTGCTGTATAAATGAGATATTCTAGTATCGGGTGCTTGGATTTTATAGGCACCGTAAGAAAACTCCACAACAGAGAAATACATTGTAATAAGTTTATAGGGGTAGCCAAAATGTTCTGGGGACTGTGGAGAGAGGCTTGCTGTCCCAAAGAACCAGCAATACTATATTGCTGCACAGTGTGACATAATAAAACCTATCTTTAGTTATTTATACTGCCTGAGATTATCAGATAAAGGAATTTGAGAACAAAGAAATAGTCCCTTTGTTATTTATGCCGTTTATTTACTTGGGCATTTGAATAACCAAACATAAAAAAAATAAAATCATGTCCTTATGTTCAGCACATGTTGTTTCAATACCACAAGAATTTTTTCAAATATTTTTTGAAAAATGTCTGTCATATTTCTATTCCGTTTTTAAATCATAAAAATATTTCCCTTAAGATTTATAAACAACTACCGAATACTAATAAACATGTTACAGGCCCAAATCAGGATTGCGATTAACAAGCATTTAAGTATGATGACCCTGCCCACCCACTGACTTAGAATAATAGAGTGGAAATACTTTTTAACTGACTTCTGGCTTTGATATCTTTTGTCCCATCCTGGAAGTGCTCAAGGCCAGGTTGGATGGGGACCTGAGCAGCCCGGTCTGGTGGGTTGCATCCTTGCCTGTGGCAGTGGTGGGGGCTGGAACTTGATGGTGTCTAAGGTCCCCTCCAAGCCAAACCTTTCCATGGTTCTGTGATTCCGTGATTCTGTGGTTCAAATATCATCCCTTCCTCAATGGTGCTTTTCCTCAGTCAAAAAAATGAAAGTGAGGTATACACACAGCCTTGTTCCCACTCTATGGGACTTCGTGCAACTGTCTAAAAATCATAGGCTTGTGGAAAAGGTCACTGGAGTTGAGAATGCTGTAGGGAAATGGGCTGGTTTGTATTTCTGGTGTCTGGACTTACCAGTTCTGGGTTAACGATGGGACTCACTCATTTCAGAGGTTTTTTCTAACCTAAACACTTCTATACTGGATGGATTTAGAAATCTTCACTGTTATGATCCTTGGGGCTCAGAAGACCAGCCCCATAACTCCAGCAGCCTGAAGTGTACCCACATGCCCAGGTGCCCATCCCCGGAGCTCACTTCCCGGGGTGCCCACCCTGCCTGGCACAGGGCCGTGACGCTGCCACAGTCCCTGTTCACACGGAACGCACGGAGCCTCTCATTTTAATCCCCTCCCTTCATGACCAGTTTTGTCCCTTTCCACAATACATTCTCTCAGCTCCTGCACGAAAAGGGGAGCAGGAGAATTTCCTTTCTCCCTGACCTTGCAGCCTGACGAAGAACTACTGGCGAGATTATTCCTAGAAACTCAAGAACCAAACCAAGTGTTACTGCTGCCGTGGCTGAAGGGTAATGTAATTAGAACTTGAGCTACGACTGCTTAATACAACCTGTAATAATAATATATGTCTATCATCATTCAGAGCTATTCTAAGACTCGGAGCAGTATTAAAAGCCATAGGAAATAATTAGTAGTGAAGAGGAATCATGAGTTGCAGGGTGCTGCATTCACACAAGAACCAGCTGCATATGGCTTTAAAAATGACTGTCTCCAACATATGCCATCCCTGCAAGAGCATCTATAGATAAGTTAATATAAGAAAAGATAAAATCCCACGAATGGATTAAGCTATATATTAAGCTTTATAATTCTGTGGATAACTGAGGGAAGGACATTAAACTGTGGATGGAGAGAAAGAGAGGATGGAGCACTTAAGATCTAACTGTGGGTATGCACAAGCCAAATGGTTGCTGAAGTTTTTGCATAGAGTTTGTGAAAATGTGAGTTTTTACCAGGTAGTGTTGCTCTGTAAAGTGTTTTAGAATATCCTATGGGACAGAAAATACAGGTTTCCCGGGGAATACAGCAGTGAGAGCAGGTGAAGCTGCTGCAGTGGCTGGATACACCTTTGAGAGGGACTGAACAGGAGTAGGTGGAGGTAGGGATCAGTCACAGTTTAGTCACAACTAGAGATGGACAGACACACAGATCAGTCAGAAATTCACTGTCCTCCTTTTCAAGGTGCCACATTAGCACACAGTTAATTGTGTATAAAACATTTGAGCCGCTGTGTTGTTCACTACAGTTCTGAGTTCACTCCACAGAAGTGTCATATTTTTGATGACATTTTAGCCACGTGGTCATCACATTCCTTCTAGAGACTTTCAGGGAGCAAATTCTGATGGCAGAAAAATAAATAATTAGGCCGATCCATATTTTTAAAAAATCCTCTATGAAGTTGCCAAAAAGGGGGACATTTAAGACTGCCTGAAATTCATCACTTGGGACTGAAGGACCTGATCCTCCAAAACTCCTTGGCCAGGGACATTGGACATTTAAAAACACACACATCAAGTGCATAGACAGTTCCACTGGCCTCGGTATAAAAGTAAAGACGTTTATGCCTCTTTTGCTGTGTCAGTACCCAAAATCTGGTGGCTCTGGGGAAAGCAATTTACAGTCATCTCTTTCAGAATCAGGCATTGTGTTTTTTAGAAAAGAGTATTTCCAGAACTGGCTTTGAGCTTCAGGTTCAAACAACCCCAAAGTTTCAAAAGCAAATGCTAAAATGTCTGTTATTTTGCGTTTTCTCCCCCAGTTTTTGCAGGATTTGTGACCCACAGTGCTGCAAGGGGGGGGGGGGGCACTTGGTTAGAGAGCCATAAAGGGGATTTTGCTGTGATATTCAGCAAAAATCCTCTCACTGTGAAGAAACATTAGCAAATCTCTAGGCTGATATTCTGTCTGTTGGTAGAGCAGAAACAAATATTTCCCATGCTGGTGTGCTCCGATATTCCCAGAAACACATTAACACCTGTAAACAAGAGGTACTCCATCATTTCCACCCTCATAATACAACCAGCACTTTTTGAAGCACGCAGACAGCTTCAAAGCTGATATCAAACCTAGAAAAGACTTCAAGATGGAAATTAGTGGAATAAATGACAGAATTCATTTCGCACTGAGAAAAATGAAATAGAAAAGGAAAGTTTCCATAGGGCTCTCTGTTGCCCAGGACCTGGGAGGTTGCACAGACGTGAAAAAGCTCCCCATGGAAGGTTTCCTTCCTACAGAACAGGGTTGCATCTGTAAGTGTTGGTCCTCATTTCCCACAGATGAGTCCTAAAATCTGCCATCCCAGGACAACTGCCTAAATGCTTTCAATCACCTCAGCAGATAAAGTTTTAGCAGAATATTTCCCTGCTCCTCCTGCTGGGATGGGTATGTTTTTCACCTTCCTTGGAAGTAGTTGTCAGCTCTCTTGAGTCTCTCCAGAGGAAAAGCCTCTGACTAATATATGATGTGCTTATTCATCCCAGACGTAGGGCATATCATTCTCGAATGACTGACAAGCGTTCTAAAATGAAGAGAGCTCGAAGTGTGCTCTAATAGTGATGGGAAGCATTTCTAGTCAAACATAAAGCAAATTAATGTGAGCCCCCACTGCACCTTTAATCTGGAAATGTCATAAAGTAATAAGCAGAGTGACCCTGGCAATGTCTAAGGTTGGATTTCAATAGATTTACATCTTAAAGGGCAACTACATATTTTTAAATAGTAGGGGACCAAATTCAGAGCTCCTCTTTCACCAGTGCAAATCTGCAGGGACCCCACCAGTCTCAGGTATGACAGAGATCAGTGGATGATCTTATTTTATAAGTCTTCATTACAATAATACCCATCTCTATATCAGTGGGCAGCTCCCCCATAAAAAAACCCCGGGCCCCTCAATATCTCTCATTAACTTCAGAAAGGGCAGACTCCAGTCTGTGTGTCTCATTTCAAACTAGTTTCATCAGAAGTACAGTTAATTAACACACTCTTTTGATTAGCATTCAGAATGAAAAGCTGTTTTGAGCAGCTCCCAAAACAGAAGATTCAGTAATACAGATAAAAAGCAATAGACTACAGGTCACATCCCAGTGCAGAAGAAACAGTTTTCTTCCAGACATGGAGTATCAATCCAGACCTGAGCCTTCTGGTTCCGTAGGAATGTCATATTTTCTAGGTGAATAAATGAATAAATACACAAAATACTCAAAGCAATGACACCTGAGGAAATTCTTTAAATTATCTAATCCCTCTTCTCCATCAGTCGTATTTAGAGCCTTTTGGCTTCCTTCTTAAGACCTGTTTTAGATGAAGGAGATCAAGAAACCCATTTCCTAACTAGATACAGTGTTCATCAAGAAAATTAGGAGACCCAAAGGAGTGAATACTGATGAAGTGGCAGTGACTCCCAGGAGTACCTGATGCCACATTGTGGAGGAGAAATGTGCTATACTGGGACATCCACCAGCTCTCTTCAGTGTTTGAAACTGTCATTTGCACTCTCTGCATGGCCCGTGCTGGGGTCAGCCCACACCAGCTGGTGCAGAACCTTCTCCCACTCTGGTCGTGATCCTGCTGCATGTCATACTGAGCTCACACTGAGCCATCCCTGCCTGTAGGACATGGCTTTGGGGGAAAATCTCTTCCAGCCACAGCTGGGCATCCTCTCTGAGTGAATGCGTTGGTTTCCTCCTGACGGGCATCCAGAGTGAATTAGTATGGAAGCACCTGTGGCTCAGGAATCCAAAGCTGAAGGACCAAAATGAGGAGTGAAGCAAAGTGAGAGCGTTGCCACACAGTTCCATCTCCTGCAAAAGCAGAGCTCTGCTTGAAGAGGCAACGCATGCTCAGGGGATGGAAACTCAGTAAGCATGAAAAAGTTAATACAATTCAACAATTTACAGCAAGATTTCATGTTAAAGACATCTATTTATTTCTGCAGTAGGAAAAAAAAATAAGATAGTTGTATTTTTGCATTAATCCCCTACTCTACCTGCCATTTTCTCTAAAACACAGGAAATTATCAAGAAAAGATTGATAAAAGAATGGGGGAGAAAGGCATCAAGCAGCAGGTATATCATTGTATTTGTGTACTTTCACTCAATACAGGATTACATTTCAACTTAAATCATTACAGAGGTTGGAAAATGAAAAGAAAAAAGA
>VWPU01002706.1:17029-71213 GCA_013398955.1 Callaeas wilsoni | reverse complement strand
TAATATATATATTATTTATATATGGAATTTTAATATGTGTTCACAGTGTATAAGGTAAATTATATATAATATGCAATAGATATTTCAGTGTATATGTATTTATAAATACATGCATATGCATTCTACATGTTCGACATGCACGTACTGGATACTGCAAGGATGTGTATATAGAGTTATATATATATATATATATGTAATGTATTTATATAAAAATACTCACTTTCTTAAGAAAAAAAACTTTCTGATTTTTAAACACTTTGCAACATATCTTTTTGCCTTCAAATAAAATAGAGCTGGAAGGGAGGCATTATCAAAATATTTATTTTGAAAATGTTTCAATAATCTCCCCAAAGTATTATGCTTATGCAGTCTAATTTTTCTCAAAAGCTATTTAAAGCATAAAATTCAAAGAAATATTGGCTAATTCTCCCTGGAATTTGAAGGCTGCAGTACTGTTGACTGGCCAGCAACAGATTTTTCAAAAAATATTCTTAATATTCTCTGTACAGATCTGGCACCAGCAATCACATATTGAAATGAATGAGATAAAAGCCCTATATACAGGAACCACAGAGGATATTTAATTTCTATATGATGCTGATGTGTGTTAGGACCTCATGACACACCTGTAGTAGTTAGCCTAAGATAAATAATGCTTTCGTGTGCTATTTTTATTTATATTATATTTGTATATGTAACTAGAAACTCTTAAAAGGACAAATAATCACCTATGACACAGTGCAAGTGTACTTTGCATAATTCTCACATATACTTGATTGCACTAGCTACGCATCTAAGAATATATTTAACTATTCTGTATGGATAACAAAGTTAGATTCTGTTATTACAAATTCCGCTTGTTTGTGTAAAGAAAAATGTGATTTTGTAGTTGCAAACTACAGTGTTATTTGCCTTATAGACAGACATCATATAACTATTTTGCCTTGCCTTGTAAATGGGGCTGCTCAGTTTAACAACAACCATGTTTATGATACTGAATAAGCAGCCTCAAAAAATAGCACAAAATCGCAACAGTGGCCTTCTGATTAGTAAACACAGTACCAAATAATATAACAAAGATTAATACTAAAAGTAGGATTTTTTTGCCTGTGGTCTCTCTGAATCTGCAGAATCATTTCCCAAAGAAAGACATTTTATTTCGATAGGTCTTAAATCATAAAAATCTGACAAAACACTAGACCATTATATTTTGAAAAGGTAACACTAAGCCTCATAACAGAAGGGTATTTCTTAATTTTTGTGAAATCAAATTAAATTAATGGTATGTGACAACAATACTAAACATTGCAAAAATGAAACAGGGCTTGTATTAACTGAGATCGCAGAGGGTGGAATCCCTGTGAAATAGTTCTTGTTTTGCAATTCAAATGCATCATAAGCACTTTTTCTTCTTGCCACCTAGTCAGGAATGAGTCAGTATTGAGAAACATATTGAAATACAATTTTTGGTAAATGTAACATACAAACAGTATTTTAGACTATTGGAGACCTTGTATTACATGCCAGCTTTCATAAAATGATGTGTTTTTATATACTTCAAATATTTATACAGTTTGTTACAGTACCAGAGCACACTTTGAAAGGAGCTGAACCTTGCAAAAACATCTTAAATCATCCTTACACAACATTTGTCAGTACAAAGCACAAAATGTAAAGAATTTTTTGTTTTGTAAAATTGCTGTTTAAGAATCAGATACTTCTCTATACAAAAGACTGCTATGGCCTTATGCATTGTTTTATAGTAAGAGTCTGCCTTCATCAAATATTCACCTAGGGTTTTGGGATAGGGATTTATTATAGATCTTTCTTGTACAGGCTCTATGCACACCCTGCATCTTGGCAAATGGATCATGTAATGAAGTTTCCCTTGTGTTCTTTAGAACATTAACATTTAAAACAGACTTTACCAGCATCCTGTGGTAGACAGACAGTTAAATGCAGCATAAAAAAGGGAAACTTCACATTGGGTCTGTCATGGGCACACCCCTCTGCAGATGACTGAATACTTAAAACAATGACAATAATTGCACCCTCACACCTGTCAAATGTTTTGGCCACTTTCAGGTAAATATGTACATGTCTGTGCAAGAAACACTTAAAAACTGTTTCCAGAGTTTGGCTTCCTCTCACAAATGCTCAGCTATGAAAACATGAAATCAGTGACACTGAAATAGAAATATTTATTTGTGCACACATACCTACCTCTATCCTTATAACTTATGACTATAAACATTTAAATAACCTCCAGATTCCAAATTTTCTAGTGATACAAATTCAACAAATGGCTGTATGTTTTCTCCCAGTTTGTTATTTTGGTGATGTACATTCAAGCACATAAGTTCTCACAGGTTTAGGTGTATCTTTACATTTAAACCTGCCTAATGCAGGGCCAGATCCTGAGTCTTTGCTGAGTAGGCCTCTACAAGCCATGTTGCACAGATTTCCATTGTTTAATACCAGCCATTCCCTGCAGACAGTGTAGTTTACACAGTTGCAGGCCAGGGCTTTAATTCTTCAAACTGCAAACACACAGCTGCCATCGGCTCCACTACAAATAGGACATGCAAAAGGTTTTTGTGTTGGGATCATGATTAGGTCACCTTGCTCTGAACACAGGATGAAGCGGGACTGGAGAACTAGAATCGTAGAACGTCTTGAGTTGAAAGAGACACACAAGACCAAGTCTAACTCATCGCTACTTTCTGGTTCCTGTTCTCATGGTGACCAGCATTTGGCCCCAAAAGAAGCAGGGGTGGATCAGTGGAGTGGCTCATGAAGGAGTGCATCATTCAGGAAGAAGACCTTGGAACCTGGTTGAGGAGTAACTTTCGGCCACCATGTGTTGATGTTGATCCTGAAGAGTAGATTGAGTTTAGAAACACAAAAAGATGCACATAATTGTTCATCCAAAAGCACGCAACCATAGTTGTAGAGTGTGTAAGAGAACTTTGGATGGGAGCCGTGCAGTATCAACAATATCAGTGTTTTGAAAGCACAGGTTTGAGCACTGTGGGTGTTGACAGTTGTTGCAAATGTTGTAGAGAACTGCAATTTACTGGGTTGCGTGGTCATGGTATGATGACTTAAAAGCCACAGAAAACACCACCTTGCTCGTGTTGTGCTCTTGCCTGTAAAAAACCCGATAAAATCCCAAACAACAACAACAGCCCTCCACAAATGAAGCATCATGTGCAGTGGTTCCTCTCTGGTGGGTTCTCAAGGGAGAAAAACCCGCATGTGTAAGAGAAGCTTAATCTTTACTTTTGTGTTTCCTTGTTAGCCTCTAACAGCGCTTCTGCCTCCACACTGAAGTCTTGATGAGAAGATGGTATGACAGGCTTGGCTTCTCCCCATGCAGCTGGCACCCCTGGTGCCAAAACCAGAGTCTGCTGCAGCAGGATCAGGAGAGGCTCCTCTGGAGTGGGGTCTGACTGTCAGTTTCCCACCAGCAAATGCCTCCTTCTCCAAAGGCCCTCAATGAAGTGGAGGACAATGCCAGTATTGTTCCTATTAGGGAACTGGTGGAAAGAACAATCACTGTTTGCCCAAGCATCCATGCTGGCCAAACCCTGCCAATAATTACTTCTAGAGCCTCTGAATAACTCAGCCCCTATTTTCAGCATAAAATGCTATTAAGCCAGAGGCAGAAAAAGCTTTCTGTCTCTCCTGGTCTTTTAAGAGTTTGCTTGAATATTTTCTGGGCCTCATCTTGGGTGCAGAAGTAAGGATGCACTTGAATCTGTGATGGGCTCACCCAGGTCAGGTGAACACTTGCTGGAAATGCAACCCTTTTGCCTCCAACAAAAAAGGCAATTTTGAAAAAGCGCACCTCTGATTTCTTATTCTTGGATTTCTTTACAACTTTCGGTAATAGGAAAATTGTTTCTAATTAACATGGATATCCCTCAGAAACTTATCCAAGCTAAATTTTTCTGGCTAAGTATGGAGCAAAAAACTGCCAGCAAATTGGAAGCATCATGGGAGTGGTGCAAGGCAAATTGTTTTGGTTTTCTAAAACAAGCAAAACAAAATTGTTGCTGAGTCTGTTTCTAGGATGCTGGTAATAAATTTAGTCCTCTAGACCATTCAGTCTTTACTCATCCACCTCCTTTCACAGCCCCCCCCGTGCAAACTGCTACTAGTGCTATGCAAAATACCATAATAAATATGCATAATTCTGGAGATTTATGGTAATTTTTCAGGATTATCCAATGTGACATTTATAGGACAGAAGCATACATCAATTTAAATGAGAGTGACAAATATCTTATCCCTTTTATTTCTACAGTGTTTTTAATATTTCCTTGAACTCTCCTGAGAACTGTGGGAGCTGGTAGGAATTCGAACAAAATATTTTAAAATTCAAATACTTTACTAGCATACTACTTTTTAAAGCTTCAGGTTTTTAATGCATATCTGGTAGGTATGTGTGCATGCATGTAAGACTGCATTATCTTAATGCAGATTATTTATGTGCAATGAGAAAAAGTGTTTCTGTAGCTATTTCACATATTACTGTTCTATACAGATAACAATGGAGAGTTAAATATCTCATGTATTGGGCTGATTTCTGACAATGAGTTTCATCTGTCTAATTACTTCAGTAATCTGATTACCCACCTGATAGAACAATTGAGCAAGATTTTCTTATCACTTTTATTTTAACCACGATGATAAGGATTTGCTGCTATGGCAAACTGCAATTATGTTCCAGATCTGTTGTATGTCACAGAGGTTTGGATACATTTTTTATTAGAGAAATGAACGGAGATGTAGTCTAAAAACTTACTGCTTGGTTACTAATTATGAGCATTTTTGTTCTCGGTATTTTGAGTGGCCAGCATACCAGCTAGATCTTCAAATTCGTGGTTTCAGTTAAGATTAGTAAAGTTACTTGTAAATGAAGGTGCAATGCACTCTGAGACCTCAAAATATCAGTGGATATTTACCACACAATAGCATGCAACAGAAAGATTGAGAAATCTAGGTTTTTACATAAAACTATTTAAATTGCCTGTTATATTGCAAATAACAGTGTTACTGGATATTGTTGTAGAATTAATTAATTTGCAAAATAAAACATTTTTTATTTATACTGCCACATGCCTCAAAATATTCGCTAATAAAACATGCAACATCATTATTCTATGAATCCTTCAATCTTAAGAGAAATTATTTTGTTCTTATATGTCTAAATAGAAAAAATGTTGCCGGCCACATAAAGGGAGAACACAATTTTAATTGTATATGTTCTTAGTAGAAATTATTTCCTGTTCACAAATTTCAAGAATACATTTCATTATGTCTCTTAAATACAAAAGTATAGCACTGCATTTTTACTTTAAAAAATAGATGTACTTTTTGCTTTATTTATCAATTTTTTCTTAGCTATTTTGTGTGGTATTTTTAATGGACGCAAACACAATCCTGTGTTCCTTGTGGAACAAGGTAGTAATAGAAGACCTCACTGAAAGTCTTGTCTGTCATTATTGTGTGAGGTCTTAAATTTAACTGGGGAAATTAGCCAGAAGGTAATAAAACTATGTGGAAAGTTTTCACTTTGCATTGCACAGGGACGCCAAATCAGGCAGTTTACATTTATTTGTGACCATGTATATGCACAGTGTAAACCCGACTGTGACACACTGCAAATACAACTTACAGCCGTGTTACTGCATATGAAAGGAGGGCAAATTTAGCACCCAAGGACTCAGGCTCGTGGATGTGCTCACACGTCTGCACATGTGCATGGGTACATGTGCCTCCCAGTTGCACAGACCAAGACAGTCCCCCCAAAAACTGCATTTTCAAAATGGCTAAAATTTAGGATATGCCAGAGGATCTGAGAAGATCGAATGAATGTCTTAAACATGTTTTTCAGAAAATTTGGCTATGCATTGATATAACCATAGGAATTTTCTCTGCTTGAGTAGCTATTGAGCTTTTCTTAACCAGTAGGAGTGACCAAGGTTTACCAACATCTGCTCCCTGTTCACAAAGGTTCTATGCCCAGAGACCTCCATACAGTTACCAGAAATGGTCCTTCAAAAACGCTTAGTGCCTTACAGACATGAGGCCAAAATAAATATCAGGGCATGGCTTCTGGATAATCTATGTCATCAAATTCATTGAATAATACATAATAGGAAAACACTAAGGCTGTGTCTCTGTGTGCTCTCGAGGCATATTTTTTCTGTTAGCCTACACTAAGTCTTGTAGGATCAGCCTGGAGACTGAGTTGATGTTTGTCTCTGTTCTCACTCTTGAGACCAAGCTAAATTTCAGGAGCCGTTCAGCAAAAACTGAAGATTTGGAAGCCACATTTAAGTGGCTATGCCTGCTAAGGCCCTGATCCTGAAAATACAGTAAACTACTCACAGAAGATATTTGGCATCTTGCATCAGAGTTGCTGGGAGAATCTTTTGGAAAGCAGCACTGGTAAAAACTGAAATATGTTCTTTAAATTAGTGGGAAGTCAAAGCATTTGTATTACCACTCAATAAAAATGAAGGTCTGGTTTATTTAAAATTTAAAATATTGAGTTATAGGCTTTTATTATTATTAGCTATTAAGACAGGAGTGCTAAGCATCACCAAAATATTTTATGAAACTATTAGGTGACAAAAATGAAATAGTTCTCTGTTATAAATTCACTACCTGCACACTCACATGTAAGAGATACTTGTATCTTTCATGCTGCTTGGAAAACACTAATTGATGCATAGGACTGGTAGAAAATTGCATCTCCCTACATAAAGATAGAAAGGTGTAATGTCTTTGTTACATATTTTTTCAAGATTGTTTTAATTTCCCTCTAAAATCATGACTTATAATTTTATTTATGACAAGTAAACTTCTGGAATTAAACTGAGACATTTTTCAACTGGAATACAGTAGATGTTCATAGATATTTTTTAATTGCTGAGGAGCTAAATACAGTAATTTGGTGGCAAGACTATGTCTAATAATCATATAAGATAAATTTGTAAGGAATATAACAAAGATACTTATTTACTACTGCTGCTAAACTAGCTTTATTTATCTTAGAAGATTTTTCCATCTATGAGTGGAAACAAACTTTCCTTCGAGAGGTCTGTGAACCAAATAATAAATGTCAAGTCTAAATCCCATATGGAAATAAGCTGGATTTAATCCTGGATAGTCTTCAGGATGCAAATGAGGATGGGAAGTTTCCCTAGCCCTGCTGTCACACGGGCAGCCAATTTACAGGCATGGGCACACACTGTACATCCTGTACCTCCCCCTCACACCAAGACTTGGATTCAGCTGCCTACCTTTCACAGAAAACCACAAACCAAGGAAACATATCAGTAATAGTGCCCTGTAAATTAACTTGACATTTGATGCAGGGGAAAAAATAAATCAAATGCTAAAAGCTTTCAAAAGTCTTGGAAAACAAAAGTCGCTCAGGACACGCACTACATATAGCGTGGATTTAAGAGCTCTAGAAGGTGGTTATTCTCTTGCAAGCAACACACTCAGCCCTCCTTCTCTTTGTTAAGCCAACTCAGTCACTCTTTGTTAAAGCCCCAGCATCCATCAAATAAAGGAAAAAAATACCCTATACTTTTACAAAATAGCCTCCATCAAGCCAAATAACACCAAGGAACTGCTAGCTCTGGGTTCGCATTCATCTTATGTCCCTAAAACTGTAATTTTTTGAAATATGCTGTTGCTAAAAGATAAATTGTAATTATTAATATTAATTCACTCCTAATAAGCCATGCTTAGTAACTAAGATGTATGCCAGTATTTTACAATTGGCAAGCAGCCTGTGAAACACGTGAGGCACTGCTGTATCTTGAAAATTAGATTAAAGTAAACATTTCATTTTTCGCAGTATTTGAAGTTACAAATATTTTTTTTTCTTTGTCAAAGAATACTTGAATTAAGAACAAGAAATTGATGGACAATCACCTGCTTTTGTGACCCTGCTTGCAGTACCAATAGCAGTAGGATAGAGAGAGACAGACCAGACAGAGACGTTCAGGAATGTTATTATGCTTTATTGTGTTTATATGTCCCCACCTCTGTTCCTCTCCCCCACACCTCTCCCTTCTTCCTCCTGCCTCCTGTCTTTCACACATGTATATACACACACACACACACATACACTCTCCCCTCTGCAGAGCTGGCAGTAAGTATTGCATCTCACAACTGCCTGCCTTATGGTTTACAAGCAAAGGAGTGTTCTGGTAAAATACATAACCTTAGCATCCCTGCTTCTTGTTATTCACGGATTTATTTACAAGTCCCTCTGTTCTGCTTTTTTCCTGTTACTACAGTTTATATCACTGGTAGGCCTATATCCTTGTGGGAATTTTGAATAAAAATCAATATATTACTGGAAAATAGTCTGTATTTCCATAATTTAGCTGTTTGGGTTTTTTTTAAAGACACAATTTTAAGAGGTTTATGGACTTCCAGATATATGAAGAATATGTTGATTTTCTTTTTTAGTACTTAAACTACTTAAAGTTCTGTTTGTGTAAAATAGCTTTAATAAAATGAATTTATGTACACATATATATATGTGTATGTAAATGCATTTGAAATGAAAATGTTCATAAATCTTTGTCAATTGTGCTGATTAAGCTCCACACTGGTATGGGTAGTTATAAGATTTTTTCCAAAAGAGTTAAAATGCTAAAGAAAGAGTTATTAATTTTAATTTTTCTTTTAGTAGAGAATAAAGAAAGGATTTAACTAGTTCAAAGGAAGCAATTCTTACTTAGCCTATTTTCACTTCTTTAAGAAAGCCTTTCATTAGTACATTTTACAGTTGCCAAATGAATATTTCCTTCTTGTGAAGAGAAGGATTTAATGAATAACTTATTTTCTAAATATTTACAGAGTTAGGCTTTATTCTGCAAGTCCTTGCAAGTTGCAACACTTATCTGAGTAAACCTCTTAATATCAATAAATTACTGATCTGAGTAGTTTCTTCTAAGTAAATTTGCTGAATCTGGCTCTAAAATTTAAAAATTTTAATATTAATTCCATGTACTAGCTCTGTGTATTTTTCTCTCCCACCTTTTTTTTTTTTAAGAGCCACTTTTAAACAAATAATTGATATTACTTTTCCAGAAGCTGATATAAATTACTTTTACTGGGCTACAACAATAAAAGAATCTCACAACATGTACATATGTAGCATCTACTTCCCCCCTGCCATTTTTACTTCAAGCAATAAGATTTTCCTCATAAATTCTCCATAAGAAAAATACTATTGCTCTTAATATGGGCATGCATGCCACATTATTAAGTGAGAGCAATATTTTTCAAAAAGATAGTTAATTTGCAGTCAAAAGCAGAACAGTTCACATTAACATTATTCTGTCTGATGCTTGAAGTTTATTCATTCTGGGGCTTGAGGTTTTATTTTCTTCTGTAAATAACCATAGTGCTTTTACAAGACATTGCCTCAGCAGTAAAGCAATTTAGAGTGGAGGATATTTTTAGACTACACTCATTGGAAGAGGGGGAGGGAGGCAGTGAAATAAGATATACATGTATTTGTAATTCATATTGGTACTCTGCTTCTATTGTACTCGGAGCTTCCATCATGGCTGAAGTGGGGAGCTGGCATCGAGGTAGTACAGCACAGCTGTAAAAAATCACTCTCACCAAAACACAGAACAGGGTTCTCTCTCCATTGCTGCTGCTAATTATTACCATGCTGATTCTATTCTAAAAAATAAAAGTAAATAGCTGTAGGTCAGGGAGGCATATCCGGGCAGTCTGTTAAATAACACAATCAATCCTTCTGGTCCAGAACAGAGATCTTTTCATTCTGGTCTTTCAAGAGCCTCAGTCTACACATTCAAAAATATGACAGAAAAATAAACTGAAATGAGCTGGCACTAAACATTTAAATTCTCTACTACTTGGTCATTATACTTACGGGCATGTTTTAGATCGTCCCCTCCCCCACCATACTTTTGCTGATTTCGCCTCATTTGCATGACCTTATTATGCATATAGCCTTTGTTCTGATATAGAGTGCAGCACGGTGACAAAGAAAAACCTATATACAGAGATAACATTTTCTCTTCTTTAAAGTTGTTCCAGCTATCCAGTATTAACATTTGATTTATCAATAAAATTCAACATTAAATCAGATCTAAGTTCTTGCTGATAAAATACTTACAGATTTATTATTGCTTGATAAAATAAGAAGTCAATGTCTAAACTGTCTCCAAAAGTCTTTCGCTTTTATAAACTTCTAATTTTTCTGCTGATAACAATTTAGGTAAACACATTAGTGGGAAGTAACAATTAAGAAGTACCTGTTTATTTATGACAAGTGAGATATCATATCTCCTATATGCCTAACTATATGCAGCTTGATAAAGTAATATTGTAAACTGCTGAATTTGACTGATACAGCTCAACATGGACAGCCAGGTTGCAATTCCAAAGATTCCTTGCATCTGAAAATAAAGAGACTGGATCCCCTAATTATGTTATTACTTTCTGGTTGTTCTTATACTGTAACAAGTGTATTTTGTGTTATGGAAATTTAAGTCTGATTCACCCAGATTTCCATTGATTTCATGGATCTGCCAATGAGAGGGAAGGTTTCAGAAGACAGTTTCTTGGTTTCTGTCCAAAGTAGGTGATAGAGACCTTAAAGTCATCCCTCTGAAAGGGAAAGAAGCTCCCACTGGCTGCTACTGGAACACAGTTGGGCCCACCTTGGACGAAGCATGAATTCATTTAAAAAAGAAAAAGTCTTTTCCTTCAGTAGAATTTTAGGGTGCAAAAAGGAGGGAATAATCTAGATGAAGCTTGAACTTCATCTTGTGATTCTGTGATATTAAGTACCTTCCCTACTTAAAGATTCCTACATGGGAGATTAATAATTTCTTTAATTTCTAAAATCATATGGAAATAGCGGAATTATTCAAATACGATAGCATTAAATTTCTTTCCAAACAAGACTTTAGTAGTGCTCAGTTGTTACAGTACTACCATCATCACCTTCCCATAGAAACCAGAAGGCAAAAAGGTATTTTCTTTCTCAAATGAGGGTGTTCTCACACCATCCTTAAAGAACATGATGCTGTCCTCATTACCTTGTTTAGGAGCATTTCCAGCAGAAAGCTTGGTTACACCTCATCAACATGATGCAGCATAAATAAAATAGCTCTATAATACAAGAAAGGAAATATTACCTGTAAGAATTTGTCCATGCCTTCCTGGTAGCTGCCAAAATTACTCAATTCAGACAGCTTTGTTCAGTACCTATTTTTAAGCAAAATAGTGATATGTAGTACTTTTAATTGTTACAATTATTTTGTTCCAATTATTTCATGTGCTGATTAGTCAGGTCATCTTTAGTACGTGGAAATAGCAGTTTTTTACGGTTTTTATGGCACTTATTTTGTGAGGGCCTTTCTATAAAAACTGACAGATGCAGTCTGGGAATATGTACGTGGGGGCTCAGAGTTGTCATCTCTGAGCATCACTCAAACTACCAAACCCTCTGTGAGTTCTGCTCACACATCCATATCAATGCTTTGTGTGCTGTCTTTCCCAAACCAAACCTTGTTCATCATGCAGTAGTTTCACTATAGTTATAAATGATATTTTAAAAATCTAAAAGGGTTTGTCGTGTCATGCGTACTATTATGCTAGCTTCTGTCTCACTGTGTGTGTGGCTGGCACAGAAATCACCACACTGAGCAGGCAGCCTATGCACCATCCTCCTCCGCAGAAGACAGGAGCTCCTTCCTGCTGGCTGCCCACCATGAGCCCTCGCCAAGAGGTGACCATCAACATGGCTTGCATCAGTCACCCTGGTGTCTCCCTGAGGAGACATGGGATGAAGGTCATCCTGTAAACCGCTGGTTTTACAGAGCTGTAATGTGAGATGCCTAAGAATCCCTTCAAGATCTCACTCTAGACACTTTTCCTGCATAGGAGAAATAAGCTAAAAATCAAGTGTTATGGACAGATCATGCAGGAGTGGGTTTCATTGAAAGGGATTCAAAGGGCAACCCACACTCCATAGTGAAATATTTAACCTATACAGTCTTTTGCAATGCTGCTGTTTCACACAAATACACTGTCCAGGATGGCAAATCTGCAAGTATAGGAAGTCTAAACTCCCGGGAGCAATGTCAACAGGGTGCTTTTCCTCCATTAGATACTTATGAAGCTGACAGAAATCAGCTGTGGAAGATTTCTGAGGAAAATATGGTTATGAGTCATCATACCCATCCCAGCTGACAATTTTGAAAATAAGCTAGAGATGAGGAAAAGAGACCTAAAATTAACCTATTCATACCTTGCCTTTCCATACCCATCTCCAGGACGGATCCACAAGAGAGGGAAAGCAGTTGTGTTCATAGGCATGAAGTTCTGAAAAGTTTCCTAGAAGACTGTCAGGTGCAGGAATGTATGGGCTTTCCATGGAGGCAAGAAGGGAAGGTTGGAAGGATGGTGTTTTAAGAATTGTTGGGTTTTTTTCTCATTATTGTACTCTGATTGGATTGGTAGTAAATGAAACCAATTTCCCCTAGTCAAGTCTATTTTGCCATGCTGAGGGATTGCACCAAATGTCTTTGCAAATTATCTTCCATCATCTTTGATATACTTACATCAAAGACGTATTTGATATATTTAGTTATTTAATAAATAACTAATACTTTTTATCTAAAGTAATTATTTTAAATTAGTATCCTTATTTGGCTATATAAGTCATGTAAGATTTTCTCTTGCTGGGCTAATCATATTTTGGAATGAGACTTTTAACACTCATGACTGTGAATGACAATTGCCACATCATGAGTTTCAGTAATTGTTTAAAATTTTCTGTTAGTGATCGTTTTCTCTAGTAAACTACTTTCTAAGACTATTCATTACACAGAAGAGCAGAGACAACTACAGTGAATTGCTCAAAGGTATGAACAAACATTTCTTGACATTGATGCAAGGTATTCACCAGACTCTAATGCAGAAGGGAGGCAACAGCTATAGGCATTCAAAGTCATCTGTGAACCTTTCAACAGATTTCAAACAGGAAAATAAATCTATTTAGGGTTGGTTTTGCCTTATTCATCAGGTAGATTTTGCACTTGGACTGACTGACCTGCTCTGAGGTAGTTGCTGTTAGTTTTGGGTGGCTCACCACTGCAGCTGCTTTCATCCTACCTTATACTGCTGGAAATGGTGAGTGGAAGTGTTGTTTCAGTTTCAGCTGTCCGAATCTGAATTTTCTTTATGTATGTACAAACATTCATTCAGATCCACACATTTTAACATGTCGATGTTGTAATAAAATACATGCATTTTCTCCCTTATGGAAATTTGAAAAAAATTCCTACTCTACTTTTTACAAAAACAAATTATAGAAAAAATATACTGTTTTCATACAAGTAGATGCTAAGATTTTTCTAGGAGTCAAAGTAGATCTTTTCAGTCACAAAATGTGACTGTTTCCCTATGCCCTTTTCCCCCTGCTCTTCCCCTGTGCTGATGCATAAAGTGCAGCCTAATATTGGCCTGGATTCAAACTGGGCCTTTAACACTTCTATGCTGATTTTTCAGAAGTCCAGATTGATGGTGGCTGAACTGTAAACAAAAAACTGTGGTGCCATGATACTCAGAGGATTTGGAATTAATCCAAATTAAACATCCATCAATGATTTTCTCACAGCTTTATCTTTGCACCATATCTTGGATAGAATATATAAGCAATGAAAAATTTTAACTATTAATAAAAACATTTTACTCCAGAGAATGAGCTAAAACTGAAAAGAGCATCGCTGAAAATAAGAACCAACCTTGCAATTTTCAGACAGGCTCTTCAAGGGTATTCTTGCTGCCCTAAGCCTTTAAAAAGCACCATGTTCTTTCTCCTACTTTTATTTACATACATGCATATATGTATATGTATATGTTTATAGCACTCCCACTGTTGCAAAGGTATTTATATATAGCATCTAAGGGGAAAAAACCCCAAAACACCACAAGCTTTAAAAAGTTGATTTATGGAAGGAAAATACACTCAGATATGATTTGGGAAACAAAAGGACGGTTTTATTTTCTTTCTGTCTTGGAGTGATTTTATGATGGTACTCTATTCCCTAATCCTCTGCTTTATGCTCAAAAAAGGTTGCTGTACCTCCAAGGTGGGTCTGGGGGATTGAGAACCCTCAGGCTTTTTGGCATTTTTTTTCCAAAGCCTCACTCCCCAGGTGTCCAGGGTGCCGTGAGGTCTGGGGTTTTTTGCTTGGCTAGCTTGGCTTTTTTGTTAGCCCAGGCAAGAAGTTTCTTTATCCTTTGCTGTCCTTGGAGAGGCTGCAGCAGCAACCCTTTGGCGGCTTTTTCGAAGTGAGCTGGACGGTTTGGTTTTGGTCCAAGGTTAGAGAGGATTACTGGCAGGAGAGGGGTCAGTCAAGACTCACGGGAAAGGCAAGGGGCTGCTCTGTTTTGGCCCCACACCTCAGAAAAAGCCCAGCTGGTGAGATAAAACACACAAAGCCCACCTGCTTCATCTGCTGTGAAGAGAGGACTGACGCCAGGGTCACCAGGTTCACATCTGTTTGCCTGAACTGCTGCTTGAATCTCCTGTTTGTTTTTTGTTTGTTTTTTTCGCTGAAAGCCCACACCATTTTCTACCCACCATGTGGGAAACCGCTGTTGTTTTTTTCTTTCTTTTGCATTTTGGGGTTTTGTCCGGGAGGGGAGAGGGTGTTGGTGTTAAGGTCTGACAATTCAATAGCTAGCATTTATTTCCCTGTTTCCTGGGCTGTGTGAGCCCTCTGTCAATAAACGGTTGTTCGGTTTTTTTCACTTTCATCAACTAGTATTCATTTCCTATTGGCAGAAAGGGATTGTTTGAATTCTTCTAGAGGAAACACTCCTTCCAGAGCATTTTCTCCTAAACTTGTCTCTAAACTGAGACACTTCGCCATTGTGCTCAGAAGAATGCTGCTTAGTTTGTAGCCTTATTTTCCAGTATGATTTTCCCTTCACAGGTAGCCAACAAACATCCACTTTGCAAATAAAATTCCCATAGGATTACGATTCTTGTAGAACTGCAGGGCTACCCAAGCCCACCCCAGCTCCAGACGCAGAGCACAGCAGTGCACCCACCCTAAATTCCACTGATGCATAGCTGGGAGGCAAAATATATGTGATGTCTCCAAGCACTGCCCATGTACAGGAAAGTGTATGACCTTGGTTATTGGTTACTCTGTTGGCTCAAATGAATGCAACCTATACTACAGCTTTGAAGGTCCCACCTTCAGCCTCTGCTGATTGAGTAACTGAGGAAAACACTATGTGACAGTATCATAATGGCTTCAAAGTAAGCTTCCTAAATTACACTGCCAAACTTGGCAACTTTGGCAAGCTCAACTGCACAATTCTCTTCTAGTGAACTTTTAGACAGAACTCCCAAACTGACAGTTTTCCAAGATTCTAAGGCAAGAAGGGCTTGTCTTTTTGTTTTTGCCACGTATGCTCCATTGCTTGACATGCTTTTTCTGTAAAATGCTGACAAAACGACTAACACGTAGACCCTGGAAGAACAGTAAGACTATTTATCACTTTTTGTGCTGATCAGTTAATTAAAACTGAACAGCATTTATGATATGAAGCAGTAGGTAAAGAGATGCCTGGGTTTGCTGGTGGCATGTATTTTACCATTAGCTTTCATCCTGGTTACTGAAATCTAGCCCTTTCTGAACAGGAGAGCCCATTTTGTCAAACAGTTTCATAAAACAAACAAACAAAAAGCCCACCACCCCACTCCTTCCCCTCCAAAAAAATCTCAAAGCATAAAGTCATCAAGTGATGGGTCATAGTGGTGGTTGTGGCAGGAGTGGAAGATGCTGTTGACAGATCTTTGCTCAAGACCTCTCCTTCTCAAGGGGAAAAAAAAGAAACCAGAGTAGCCTTATTGGGGACATGTTCAACTCTCCAAACATGTCAAATTCACCACCAGACTCTGACCTATCTGGCAGAGCTAGAGGAGATGGAGATGCCAAAATGAAGGAGTTACGTAGATTAAGCTGGCCTGGATCCAGCCAGCCTAAATTCTACCTAAATCCTTCTGCCTATCCTTATTATTGGCTGCCTCTAGTTCTTATCACTACAGAGAAAGTCAGAACGATCCCTCTTCACAAGGAATGGGCAGTTTCTAGATGAGGGCACTCAGTCCTGCTCAACATGCAAAGAAATGTTCAAGATTCAGCAGTCCATAGAGGCAAAAAAGTAGAGCAGCTAATGCTGCTGCTGTACAAGTTTTATGATTTTTAAAAAGTAAAAAGACCTGTTTCTGTTATATAAGCAAATCTCTATTTTTCAGAATATGAAATATGAACAGACACCATGTAAAATACACCCACTTTACTGATCGGAGTCAACTAAGCTGAACACAAAATTTGTCCTATCCAAACCCTTTTGTAGGGGGAAGGCACCTTGATGCTTTGGCTAGCTTGGTGAGTCTTGCTGTATCCTGAACAACTGGGATGACACTACACTGGAATTTAGATGAAATCTTATCAAAGCTTTCCTGAAGAAATGGTTGCATAGAACTGCAATGTAATTTGCTTTCCTGTGTTCACCTTAAAACAGGTTCTCAAATTAATTAATTAAGAATACCTTGAATTAAGGTACTCTTAGAATTAATTCTACTTTCCAAGAGGCTTAATTTTTTTTTAATACTGTTTTTCACCTTGTTCTAGATAAGCTACCTTTTCCATTGTCTTCAGGGAAGACCAGCATCTGAGTTACATGTATCTAAAAAAAGACCGAGGTGAACAACAAGAGCAAAACCAGTCCAAAATCATTCTGAGATCTTATTAATGGTTTCATAGATTGGAGAGAGCACTAAAAATTCTGAAGAAATTAAGCATTTTGTTGAACTTCAAATTAATAAAATATTTCTTCAATTAAGTGGTACTTGTAATATAGAATAATGTACATTTTAATAAAGACCTTCAATAGCATAAGCATTTCATTCACTTTTAGAATTAGAGACCACTAGAAATTAGAGGAGCATAAGCATATATACAGATAAAAGTACATACACAATTTTGTGCATATTTCCTCTTAAAGAGAGCTGTATATATGTGTATTATGACATATTTTAACTTGGCAACAAGTGTGCAATTCAGACAGTTATTAGGAACTACAGCAATACTTGTCTTTATGAGATGTTTAGATACCTGTAAATCTTCCAAGTCCTAGTACATAAGACATTTATTATCTTTGAATTAACTTCTGTAAACATGAGTTGTGACAACAGAAAGAAATGACTGACATTGACAATCTTGTGAAAAATGTTTTTGCTCACACTTTTTCTTAATATCAGTCTGGTCCTTTGTATTTTTGGAGTGAGGATTTTATTATTAAGAACCTAGTTTTTCAACCCCCTGTTTACAGACTTCCCACTGGAATCAGGTCACACCTTTGAAGTAAATGGAATTTCTGACCAGGAAGCATATTTTTTGCAATGGGTTTAGCGATATTTTGTTTTCTGATAGTAATTTGAGCTCTCTGACTTTTTTTTGGGTGCAGGGTTTTCAGGTTGCATAAACAACAGTAATGTTGGCAAGTTATTTCTTCTCCCAGAAAAGGTGGCAGAAGCACAATGTACATATAACATCATTAAAATTGTACCGAGTTTTTCTTGCTGAAGTTATTAGGAGAAGAAGTATTTTATTTTGCACTACAGACATCTTAAAAAACTGTGTTTATCATGTACTCTTATCAACACAAACCATTTTTAAAATACTCTTAAGGGAGAAACAATTAGTGAAAGATATTTAATAATAAATAATATCTTTCTAAGGCAAGACTACAATCCATAATGAAGAGGCCATACATAATTTATGTAACCTTGATGAAACAACGAGACAGATATACCTCAGATCAGGGCATATTTTCTGCTGCTTTTCAGCTGTTGCTATTTAAAGAAAACATTTCAAAAGATCATTCCATACCAAGGAAATTACTTTTCATGCATATCACTTGGCAAATTGTACTTGTCTTATTTAATCTGTGTACATCCTAGTGTGGCTGATTTTGCTTCATTTCATGTCAGGTTCACCCTGGTAGAAAAGAATTGTAACCAAAACCTCTTCTGGTGAAGAGTTAAAGAAAACAGAATTTATGAATTTTTTAGCAGAAGGCTTAGGCCTGAGTAGTAACATGCCACATAATATTGCTGCCCACACTATAATTTTAAATTGTCTGTCTTTCTCGTAGTGGAGTCTCTGAGGTTTTAAAGGCTCTACAAACTAACCAAAATACTCCTGTATTTGCCATTATGCTGAGTATTGTTAAGTAAATAACTAGGTAGTTAACCTTCAAGAAGGTGCTTCGTTATGGCAGAAGTCTGGGCTATCATTGTTAATAAAACCTGGCCCTAGAAGTTACCTAGAAAAGCTTTTGGCTTCATCGAACAAATATCCCTCAGAAGAGACTGATTGTGCACAGGTTTACCCATTCTGACTCCTTCCTTTGGCCCCAGGCACGTGGAACCTTTTCTGCAGCTGACATTGTCAATGCACAGACAGCTGGACATACCTCACTTCAGATTTCTTGACTTTCAGCAGCATTACCTCAGTTTGGTAGAGGAGACCTCATGCTGGTCTAATTCCAGGAATAATTTCAAACAGATATCTCAGCCATTCTCCTCAGGAAGATAGGCCATGCTCTGAAACACAGAATTATTAAAAACATTAGAAAAATGTTTGCTATGAAGCTTACTCATTTTTTAAAATTTAAATCAAACTTTAAATGAAAAAAACCTCCCTTTTTTGATTCTATGTGCAATACACTGATGCAGATGTGTTCTTCTCCACCAAGAGATGAATCACTAATTTTACAGGTAGCATGATACACAAATACTTACACAATAATGTTTCAGATATTCTGCTCTTTGAGATTCTTGTCTTAATAAATTCATTTGTATTAGAGTAAAAGGGCAAATGAAATAGAATATGCAGTCCTTAAGAAAATGAACAGCACTTGAAACCCCCTAGTTTTAACCCTAGTTCTGATAATATCTTCTACTTGACTTATAAATAAACTCTACCTCTATGTATACTTCTATTGATGTGAAAAGGGAATAAAACCATAATTTACTGCTTGCCAAGGTGACTGAGGATTTTTATTCAAAGTAAGAATACTATTTTAAGGCATTACATGATATGTATTGCTACTAGTGACGGTTCATGCAATAAATCTCTTTTAGAAAAATATTTGCTAGGCAAAAATATCAGCTTAGAGCATGAGTAATACATAAGATAATTTTGCAGGAGTGAGTAGCATCTGTTTACTTAGTGTTAATTTATTTTGTATATAGCTTGCTACCATTTTACCAGCTGAAGATCCAAACTATTTGTATCTAACCAAAAAGACAAGAATAAACTCTTTTTCAAGAGCACAAATACAAGAAATCTGGACTACACTGAAGCTGTCCCATTTTGTCTCAAATCCAGCTTGAGCTTGGCTTTCCTTTGTCATTTCTGTGGCCCAGGAATAGGTGATAGGCTGCAGACTGTTTCAGACCAAGGTCTCTCTCATTGCTTCCTCACCAGAAAGCATCACATATAGGTTGGTGGCTGACTCTCACTTTCTGGCAGCCAGGACAGAGCAGATCATGCCACTGGCACGATATTTAGATACTTAGTGAGAGTGGAGCTAAAGATCTCTGCAAGGCTTATCTATCTTTAGCACTAGGCCAAATATATCAGCAGTCTTTCAAGCAGCCCCTGCAGAACTGAGAAAAAGAGATGGAGACTTTGATTAAGGAGTCTGGGAGCACAACTTCCAGCAGCAAGTCCATCTGATGGCACAGAAACTCCTTTCCAAATTCAGCTGTGTGCATCCCACACACGTAAAGCAGAATTGCATCAAGACATACTCCAAAGCACATCAGACAAATAAAAGAAGGAAGCAGACTACTCAAATGTTAGCTGCATGCTGTGGCCAAGTGCTGAGCATTGGAAAGCATGCTACAGAGACGTAAATATACAAGGAAATTTAGGGTTAAGAAATATTATTTTTAGAGTACACAAAAACTAAGTGAAGTGGAAGAGCACATATTTTCCAGCACTCATTAAGTAAAATTATCCGAACATTAATATTACATATGAATATTGCCTTAACATAGTAATTCTGTGCTTTGTGTATCTGGGTAAAAATACACTTCTGATAGAAAGAGTGCTGAATTATTTTATGCCTGTGGTTAGCATGAGTTGCCATTCTGAAGTTGTAACAAACTTCAGACAGTCTAAAGAAAAGACAGATGGAAAGACATCATTTATAACTTCAAGGCAGTACCATTCATAACCTCAAGATAGTCAATGAAGTGATGTAAAATATCTTTTTCCAAATTTCAAAGATAAGTAAACATAATATAGACAAGGACATTCACTGTCTATATCCTCCAGATACTGTCATTCTCTGAAGTGAATTAATTTTGCATTTTAAAAGTATGTAATGACATGAAATATAACAGCACATTTTTGTAGAAAACATTTCTCAGAAGTGCTTTGCTAATCATGTTAGAAATACTAGTTGCTGGCTTTTTTTTCTTTTCCTTAAAAAGTGAGTCACATCCAAAGGCTGTATTATGCAGTTAGGACCTGCTAATCCTTCACCCTATTAATTCGCCTTTATATTAAATGAAAGGTTCTTACCATTTAGCTGTCTTTCAGGTTGTGTCAGGCTGCAATGCAAGACGTGTTTGCAGAACAGCCTTAGGAATAATGTATTGTACATCCCTGATGTAGCTGTTTCATAAGGTCACCTCCCCCATTTGAGTTCATTGGTATGACTAATGCACGTGGAGTTAAGCATGTGCATTCAGCCCTGAGCCAGCAAACATTAGCACAGCGGCAGGGAAGTGAATCTGTGCAGAAACCCCTTGGATTCAGTATGGGAACACAGAAACCTGCTGCTGTTGGAAACAACTTGTTTGCAGGACAGGGACCTTTGAAAGAAATTAAAACACAAAGCACTTCAGCTCTGCTTTCATAGCAACCCATTAAACAAACACACAAAAAACCTGCTTACTCCATTTTACTTCATTTCCTAGTAATGTCCTTTCAAATAGTATCGAAAGACTTTATGTTGGAAAAAAAAGGACCATTCAACAGAATGATCTATCTCACTTTTTGAAAAAAAGATATACAGGTTACTTCACTAATGCAGTACTCTCTTACTTTGTTGTGTTTATCCTCAGATAATCTCCACCAGTGTGTCATTCTACAAAGAGCTTTCTGACTGCAGTCCTCACAAACATGCTCCAGTATCCTACTCCTGAAAATAAGTTAGTATCTCATTAGAGTAACTGCTTCTTCAGCCTGAGTTGAAATAGGGTTACGCTTGAGTAAGGGTTGTCTATAGTGAAGCAATTTTCTATGTGAATAAAAGACCTTCTAAGAGGAATTAAACAAACAGGACCTCAATGCTGCAGTAGCTGCATTTAATATTGTGCATCTGAGCCATCTAAATACCCTATAGGGGATTCTTGAATGCATAAACATTTGCAAAATGGAAAGTGACATGTTTTGATGCATAAGAAGGAACAGAATTTAATTTTGTTTCATCGTTATTGCTGTTGCGTTAAAGAAGTGTCAAATCTACCCCTTTATATGTTTATATACATAAATGTAATGCTTATATGTACACATGTTCATATATACATACACACATTAAATTGGTGTATGCTACGTTCCAAAACACTACAATTTCTGTCTCATGAAGGAGACACACAAAAAGACTTATTTCACTTACTGACAGCATTTAAGGGATTGCTAACTTTTTATACCATGCAAACGTGATTCTCCTGCTATGAACTGAGTGAATAAAGTTGTTTCTAGTGATTTTTCCATAGAGTATGAGAATCAATTTCTTGGGAAGTTAAATTCTTGTTACAACTTCAAACTTCTGAAAACACAGTTTTGTCAAGTCAGTATTTTCCCACAGATTGTTGGTGTTCATAAACTAAGTGTTTATGAAACTTCTTAACTAAATATGAGAACAATTTTTAGAACTTGATTAAGGTCACACAACAAGGCTTTCTTTCATTAACAATTTTAGCTGTAAGTGCCACATTACAGATCCTGGCAAGACAGAAATTATAAATAGCTGCAACTATTGGAAATGCTAGCTTGTAATTTTTAAGACTGATTAAAAAATAAATAAATGTCATATTTTCCAGTCCAAAGGAAACAACTTTCCCATTTCAGTGTAGACATTAAACGTGCCCTCTCCAGGCTGTTTAACAATGGTCACTCCATTACCAGCAGGGTCAGGAGAGAGTTGCATGACTCATATCTCCATCCCCTGGGCAAAGGCCCCGTAAGCATCCTCTTGTATGTCAGCATCCTGCTGCTGCTGTGGACTCTGGGCCTCCTTTAGAGCTTATTCTTGCTCTGACAGCAGCCTCAGGCCCTTGCTGAGCACCCCTTCTCCAGCTCACATCTCTACTGCCTTGCAGCAGCCCAGCAAGCCCTGTTACCCAGGAGACCTGGCTATCACTCACCACACTTCTATCACTGCTGCTCAAAACAGTGCCTCTTGCACTCCACAGCTTAGCACAGCCTTCATTTGCCCTCCTTTTGTGCAGAAGCACCACCCATCCCCTTCACGAGCTTATTAGTGATACCCCCCTTCTCCCCAGGTGCGATTTCAGGCACTCTCCTGAGCTCACCATTTCCAGGTGATGCTGACAGGTGTTAGTGGTGCAGCAATTAGCCCACTGCCGCTATCACAGTGTGCTGTGGGCAGCGTCTGTGTGAGGAAATGGTTTCCTGGCCCAAAAGCACTAGACTTTTACTAGCAAAACAATGCCTTCCAGCATTTTCGTTATCAATGCTGAATCTCATTCTAGATATTTTTTCTTCCTCCCAGATTCTGTATCAAAACATCCCTCTTTTTCATTCCAACTTTCCAAAATGTATTTTCAAGATGGCACTGCAAATACTCTTGCAAGCAATCTCCTCAAGCAGCTGTGCTATTTTCTGCAGCTTCACTTGCCTGCTTCTCTGAAAACACAAGAAAAAAACAACCTGAAAATAAAGTCTCAGCTCCTAGTAAGATGACTGATCTTCCTTTTTTCTTGCTATAATCTCTACTGGAGCATAAACAGCAAAATAACATGAAGCATAGATAATTGCTATAAGGGAAAAAAAAAGCATTAATATAGTAAATATACTTGAAAATCTGGTTTCTACAAGCTCGGTGTTTTTTCATTTATTTTAGCAGCAAAAATGAGTGCTTATCAGTTCTGGAAAAATGGATGCCATTGGACAAGAAATCTGAAGAAAGATTTTCTATGAAATTTGGCAGGGTGATAAAAATCCAAACCCAAGCTCTGCTATCTTTGGTTTGCCACAGAACATAATTAAATCCCAGGCTTGAGAAGTACTGTATCTCTTCTGTGTAGAATGAAAGATACCGAAATTCTCATCAATTGTGTGTTTGCTACTGCATGACATCAGTAGCAAAATATTGCAATGTTGCAAATAACACTAAAAGAAAAGACTTTATGGGAAAAGTTTATAGTATACTCAGAAGATCCTGTAAAAGCACAGATTGTACCAAGGAAACCCAGAATAAAAATTGTAAGCACTAGGCTGGAAAAAGCGCTGTTTGGTGATACAAGGATGCATACTTAGCAGCAGTCAAGCAGAGTACTTGTATTTCACAAACTAAGTAAATCTGGGCTGTGTCAGTGACTAAGATAAGAGATAGGTGATACCAGTGGTAGTTTTTATGCATCAGCAGCTGGCACACTTCTGCATAAACGGGCATTAAATTAAACATTCAAGTGAGCAGTCAGTTGCGCAACTTTGCTGGAAACTGTTCAGAGCCAATGTCTTTGCTCAGAACAAAATCCAGATCCTAGCACTCAGCTGGTTAAAAAACTCCAAACATAATAATGTATTGTATCAAAGTCACCATCACATAAGAATACCTAAAATATTCAGAGCTTTTCCTATTCATCTTGTACTTCATGAAATCTAAGCTTAAAATTCAAATTTTAATTTCTTGGGAATATATTCTAAGTCAAATTTTCCCAGCACAGAGTCCACTGCAAACGTAGGCATGGATTTTGCAGTTGTTCACAAGATCTCTCAGCTGACAAATCATCCCCTGTTCTGATCTGTCCTCTGGATTCAAACAAAAAAAACAATCAATGTTTAATCAGATAAAGTGAAAGACTGCCTCTTTTTGAGGTGCAATGCGACAGTCTAGAGCAGAGCAAATTTTCAGTGTTGAACAATGAAATCCTGTGTGAGGAGTCTGAATTCTGGAGAGACCCATTTCCACAAGAAAGCAGTGATTGGATGTTGCCGAGTAGTAGGATCAGTAGGTGAAGAAACACAACCAAGAATGCTTATGAAGAAAACCAGAACATATGATTGTTATCTGGCAATTGGTAGATGTGTGAGAGCAAGTGTGCACACAGGATTTTCTCTCTTTGTCATTATGAGTCTCACCTTTCAACTAAACACTGTCAAGAAATGAAGGAATAAAGTTTCACCTTCTCAATTAAGAGTTTCTAGATATACATTAAGGTAGCTAAGAATGACAGCAAGAGAGTTTCTCTGTTCTGTACACAAGGATATCATTGCATCTAAAAATAAACTCATACAAAAAAGAGTCGATATAAATTTTCTGTAGCTCAAAGAAAAAGAAAGATCAGTAATAAAGGCATTACATTGCAAGATTTTACCAAGGTCACTTTCAAGTAATCATGATTTTGTTGGAGAGTGATTTATGAGTGGGCAGATTTGGCGAAAATGTCAAATCACAAGATTTTTTAAAAAATTAAATATTTTAAAGAATACTTAGGTTTAATTTTAAATAAATTACAGAACTGTATATTTTTTCACATTTATTTCATAGGCTGAGGACACAGGAGAATTCTGTTGTACAAATAACAATTGTAGAACAAAAAGGAACAGAGGACTCCTCTAAGAACAGAAGACTCCTCTGCCAAACTATTAAGTGATGATAAATTAAAGATGTTGCTCACATGTTGGGGGAGCCATAAAGATGTGTGGGCCTCTATCCATAGAAATACAAGATAGGCCTGAGGCAAATAGCAGAAGAAAATTTAGATATCAGTGAAACAAATGTCTTCTTGTTCCCACAGGAGCAGCAGAAGATAATAAAAGACAGCAACAGAACTAGGCTAAGAGAAGATGCTCTTTGCAGATTTGTTTCCATGCAAGATGAGAAAGAACATCAGAAAAAGTTAGGCTTTTTTTTTTTCCCTTATAAATCAAACTGAAATGGCTCTGGACCGAATTTTCAGTGTCATTCATTCAACCTAGGACCACTCCATGTACCATTAACACTTTTTCTGTGTTACCTTCCAAAAATAATCCTTTAGAGCACATGTGAGTTCATTCAGATTCAATATGCACATCAGCCTGGGAGCTCTGAGGATAATTTCAACAGAGAGCTATAGATAGACAGCCAACAAACAGCTTTGACAGAGCTTTAAAAAGGCATCCATAACACTTGAGCAAATGACTGTTAATTTGAAGATACTGTTCAAAGCCTTGCCCACACTGATTGAAAATACTTCTATCACTCATATCAAACAGGTAAGTCATCACTAGGCTTCAGCACCCTAAATCATTTTTTCACATATATTTATAACTGAGAAAAATTTGCACATACAGGGGAATACTGCTTCCTCCACTAAAAGTTTGAGTTCTGCCCAAGAATTAAACCTTCCTCCAGTCTGTTTCTATTTCTTAAGTTACGTGAAGCCCAAGTTACACTTGATGTTGAAGTATGAAGTCTATTGAAAATTGCAGATTTTTTTCTCTGTTGGAACTTCAGGATCCAATTACTGATACTACTAGTACTGTTTTACTACTAAGAATGAATAATTTTTCTTTGACTTTTTTTCTTTGTTAGGCATTACAATTTCTTGAAACATTTAATTTTTTAAGCATTAAATTTTTTACATTAAAAATTGTAACTTTTTAAGCATTTTTAACCTTCTTAAAGTTTTTTAACTCTTTTTTAAGCTTTCTTGGTCATTGTAGTTCTAAAGCAAGCATCTTTTCTTTCCTAGAGAAGTTTACTTTTACTACAATCTCATCACAAATTTGACAACAGAATCAAATGACAGCAGTGATGTAAACCTCATGGCGAAAATTAAATAACCTCACTTGTTTGGCAAAAGCAACTTTACCTTATGGTTGATTATTTCAATATTTAAAACTTGCGAAATAAATACACTAACAAACATTCAAAAATATCACGGACACACCTTGCTTTAATTTTGATGCCAAAACCTGGAATTCCCCAGGCGTCCTGCTAAGAAGGAGCTGAGTGTTTCATAATTCATTTTGCTGAGGATGTGATTGGAGAGAAGGAGACAAAACAACACGGACGAGGAAGGGAGTAGGTGGCCAGGGCACCACGGGTAACATCATTAGTAAAAACGAGAGGGCAGAAACAGGTCAATTGTCTAGGTCAAATAAGGTAGGACAATGTTATCAGGAAGTCTTAATACAAAGTAGCCTTGAATTCAATCACAAGGTGATGACTTTGAGAGACATGCAAAACTTCTCAGTTTGCATCTTGCAGAACTGTATTTGGAGACTAAATTTTCATCATCGTACATTAGTAGTGACTGCAGAATTAGGTCCCAAGTGTTTGAGAATGTATCTGGAAAATGTTACAGTCTGTTTGCCAGATTATTTTCATTAAATAGAAGTATCTGAATGAAATGGAGAAAAATCAAATGTAAGATGAATAAAGTGAATTCTATTATACTGTTGAAAAGTTTCCCAGGGGCGGTAGTGGGCTCCTGTTCTTTTCAAGACAAAACACTTTAAGGGACAATCCCTCAGTGTCATAGAAAAGCATTAGGTAACCTAAAACCGTGCTTTATTTCTGTGGAACTGAACAGAGCCAAAGCAACAGAGCAGCATTAAGAAACCACAAATGCTGTTTTAGGACAAAACCTTATTCCATCAATGTTTGTGTGACCTGTGAAAATGCAGGTAGGTATGTCTTTGCTACCTTGACAGAAATGAAAATACCAAAAACGCCAATGTTGGTACTTTTGCAAATATGTGTTAATGCAGATGTCCTAGTCCAGAACAAACAATACATCTGTTTTGAAAACTCCTTGTTTCATGAAATAAGAAGCATAAAATTTCACAAAATAATATAGGTAACATAACAAGAAAGCAAGGCAATACCGCACACTATACAACACAAGTATTGAATTAGAATATAAAGCATTCATGTGAAAGTACAGTCAAATGCTTGAGAATTATCCACTGCACTAGCTTTATCTGCACATAGTACTGTTTTACAGAAAATTACTCTGAAGAAGCCATAATAAAACCTTTTATGTTAATTATTGAATATTTTTTTCATCTTGAGTATTTTCTGTGTAATTTTGACAGTCAGTTTTTCACAGAATACTATGAAAAATATTTTTAAAATATTATTGTGCTAAAAGAACCCTATTAAAATAGCCAGTCCTGTGATACAACGTGAAGCAACAAAGAAGTCTTGGTGTGAAGTCCAGCAACTAAATTAATGTCATCCCTGGATCTGTAGGTTTGCAACCAGAATCCTCAAATGGAAAAGTAAAAAAAGTGCAGAAAACAACACTGCAGTGCTGCATTTCATCACTGTCACTGTTCTGATCTATGAAAAGAAGCTTACAGTCTTCCTTCCATCTTCCAGAAGTAAAACCCTACAGTATTGTAGGAGCAAAGAGGTGGCTACACACAACTACTATCACCCTGTTCTTCAGTGTCAGGTTTTTATTTTAATAACACTCTACCTGTGAGTATTGTAAGAAAAGTCAAGTAAGACTCATTTGGCCCCGTGCCTGCTCTTGAGGTGACAAGGGTAAGAGTAGAGAAGGATTATGAACTATACTGAGCGCTAAAAATTTGAAACAGTGTGAGATCCTGATTGCTGTTGCAGCCAGAAACCCTCACAATGGCACACCACATGTGCTATTCATCCTGCTCTGCCCTTTTGTAATGTTGCTTACACATGTATTTCGAAAAATACCATGAAGAAATTTTCAGGGATCTTCCTTGAAAGTGGGTGCAGCTGCCTTGTCAGTGTAACACTGCTCTTTGTATGCATTTGAAAACTGTGTCTGAAAATCTGTATTTACTGGGACAAGTTTAGTTCTTTTCCATAGTCACTACATTCCATTTTCAACTCCTTCCCTTAATTGGAAGTTTGCAGATAACATTTCAACACCCGCCTGATTTGCTGTATTTGATGTTGCATGCATTACTTTTTCCCTCATTGATCGTATGTTTATATACTACATAGTGCAGTGGAGTTGGAGATACAATCACTTAAAACAGAGGTCCAGACTACACGTTGGTTTCTAACAGTGATTTTCTCATTGCTGTTATCATCATTGAAGGTATTATTCATGATCCCAGTACAGCTCTATTGTAATAGTCTCTGTATTGCAAAATTATTACAGAAGCATGCTGTCCAGCTGTTTCTGCATTCCTTTACTGTTGGAATCTGATATTTTTGTTTCAAAATATATAACTAAGTCTATAAAATACTTTTTTTTTTGAGAAGAAATGCCTAATCCCTATACATAGAGGAAAACCAAAGGCCAAAGACTGAGTCTGAGCAGTTGAAAGATGGTAAATTATATATTCTACTGCAAAATTTTTTGTCTCTCTCCATCTCTCACCATGTGAGTGATAATTCTTCAAAGGAACATCCAGCCTTAGAGAAAAATTATATAGCTACCTAAAAGGTTTTTAGCTGATATTGAGGCTGACTTGGCCTTTGTGGATAAACACATTTCAGATACTCTTCCTGAGCCTTTTGACACTGACCAAACACTGTTTCTCAACATTCTAAACAAAATGGAATTATGTATTTTGGTCAAGAGAGGGTAGTATGAGTGTAGGTAATACAAGGTTGACAGATTTTTTTTTCTTTTAAATTTTAAGGACTTTTAATTTCACTTTTTTTTCTTTCTCTATTCAGTGAAAGGGGAAAAAGTAGAAAATAGAATATTTTAGCATCTCAGCAAACCATTGATGTGTCACCAAGCCTGGGCAGGATCTTGGGACTGCTAGAAAAGGATTTAGTTCTTCTAATGACTGTGATTTCTGGTTATGGACACTTTGTATTTGATTGTGTGTTGTGTCAGAGGTCTGAGATCCTCAACAGACACTTTCATTCACTTTAATTTTATTTTTATTTAGCATATAATGCAGATAACCCAAATTTTTTTTAAAAAATTACTTCTTAATGAATGGGAAACATATAGTAACAAGAATAATGCTTCGTCAGTCTTAAAATGAGACCAGTTTATTCTGAGAAATGACTTCATAATTTAAGTCTAACTAAGAAAGAGCAGTAAATGACATGCTAAAACCAGTGCTGAGATGGCAATAATGTCTTATTAATGTTTATATTTGCACATAAGCAGACTTGATTAAGAAAATTTAGGTATACGTATCTTTTTACTGAAACCGGGCTGAACAGAGCTGAAATTATTTAGTCCATCTTTAAAATCTCCACATTCTGTAGTTTCAGTATGCATATGCACACATCAAGGTGATCTTGAGATGTTTTACACTACGCAAGGTTGTAAATTTGCCTTGCCTTTTATTGCTTCTATGACAGTTAAGCATATACAAAATGCACTCTAATTTTAGTCTTGTGATCCTTGTCACAATGGGTAAAAGTCTTTAAATAATCATTCCAGCAATATGCAGGTTTTCTCATTCACATTAAAAAAAACCATGATTTTCTCTTATTTATGCCAATTTGTTTTTTAAGGTACTAAACCAATTTGGAACAGCTGGCTGGTGTGACAGATACCCATAGAATGCCACAGCACAAGCAACCTAGACACAGAGTTACTGCACTGACTTAAGAGAAAGATCATCCACCATTCTTGAATTATAAGGGTAGGAAAATCAAAGAGTGTATGGAAGAAAGAGGCAGAAGAACTTCACTGAGACTTGGAAAGAGGGGGGAAAAAAATACGTATTGGAAGACACAAAGAAAAAAGCTGTATGAAAATCAGAGCGATTTACCAGAATAGTAAAAGAAAATACATGCAAATGATTTGCAGGAGTCTTCCTCTGTCTCAAAAGAGAGTGGATTATATTTTGCAGAAAAGGACTACGGATGCAGAGCTTACATCAGATTTTACAGACGAAGGGGCTTTATGCTTTTACAGTACTCTTACAGATAAAAAGAAAGCTTCATTTTTAAATTCCAATGGAGTATTTGATCTAATAAATAGCCATATCAAAGAAAGAATACCTTGAAAGTACCTTAAGGAAACCTTGTTTCAACCATACTTTCTGAGATTTGACACACTGTAGCCCTAATACTATAAAATTATTGATCTGACAGACCACCTTGGTTTATGTTCTATATAAGAATACAATTTCTCTAAGGATTTTTTTTGTTAGGCTTTTTTTCATACAAAACCTTTAATGACAATCCTAATGAATTTTTAATCACTGTTGTGCCACAAACAATTTCCATTAATTCTGTGGGAATTAGGTATCCAGTAGAAAAAAGAATTGGAATTGATATCCTGAATCAGATTGACCTGACTCTCCAGCTGGCCAGCATTATCTAAATTGAAAAAAAAAAAATTACAAATAGAAATGGCCCATGATGAAGTTACCAGTTCAGAGGAAAAGTTTTGTTATTTGACTTGCTGATTGTTCATCTCTATGCAGTTGACTTCTCATATAACATAATTGTGGCTACTTGAGTTGTCATAAAATACCTAATGCTCTGCTGGAGTGTTATCCTGATTATTGCTTTTGGAAGTGGCTTCTACACATCAGTTATGCAGCTTAACTTAAGAAACACCACTTCCTCTGGTTTAAAATATTCCTTTCAGATTTTGATAATTACCCCATTTACTAAATGCAATCTGCCTTGCTTTCTATGGCAGGAGTTATTATATAACACCTATGACTATTTCACTTTTGCAACTATACACAGGTATTTGAAAAAGGTTACTTAAAGGAGCAGTTAAAACCCCACTACCAGACAAATGAATATAACATTGCTTTAGAGTTTGTGGGCTAGCAGGTTACTTTAAGACATTAATGGATAGGAGAATTGACAGGTTTTACATGTAAGGCAATATAACCATGAAACCAGAAAGTCTATGTCGAAATACTGAATTATAAGGACTATGAGTTACAGCTCATTCCAAAACAATTTGTATCTATGTGTAAAATTTTAATATCAGAAAAAATACAAAAACATCTCAAACTTTAACTGAGTGATTATATTTTTAAAATTGCTGTATTTTCTATAAGTAAATAGTAAAAAATCAATGCAAAATGTTTTCTTAGCTGAGAATACTTAAACATAGCTTAGTTCTTGTTTAAGAAACTTCTTAAGGTGGCCATACGCATTTCAGCAAATGCCACTCGTTTTAGTCCCCAGTGTACAGATATTCAATAAATATACTGTGTTTCCTCAATTTCTTTTGTTCAAGATTATTCTTTCCAAAACCTGGAATCCTAATAACAGTACTTGATAAACAGCTCTGGATCTCAGAGCTACATTTACGCTGTCATTCTGTAACCATGGTTCTCTGCCAGGTGGGTTAGTTTCTGCTTTTACCTACCAGAGTATTCTCTGGTTCTTCTCTTGTGTTTGCAGTGTGAACCCACTGCAAGCCTCATGTGCATGTCAGTCTCCCCTATGCAAGATTTTTGGTTATCTCAAAATTCATAATACAGTTATATTTGGGGATTTTAAATCTCCTTCTCATTTTTCTCTGGTTTTCTTTATCCATCAAAATATTTTGACTCCTGCTTTCAAGGTGGTCACTTCCTTACTTTTCAGGAGTGTTGGTGGGGATTTTCATTTAGTCCCTTTTTTTCTGTAAAATATTATGCTCACTTAAAAAATTTGGCTCCTTTTAGCACAGCAACAAAAAGATTTCCAGTCAACCTAACTGAAACAAATTAGGCCAGGAAGGAAATAGAATAGTCCTAAGCCACTGTGTCCCTCCTTATCTTGCCTTCCATACCACACTGCGTACATTTTTTTGTCATGGAAACACTCATGGCTGTGTTTTGTTCTCTGACCCAATTTTGTTCAATGGCGTATATTGTATATATACTTCTTTTTTTTTAACCTAAAAACATAGCTAAACTAAGTGGAAAAACATCATGTCAAATCACCGATCCTATTCATTCATTAGTTAAGGTTTGTTCAATATTGTGAATAGATGACCACATGGTAATTGTGCCAGGTATTTTTTGTTTTGGCCATTACTTACTATAACTCTAAAAAAAAAATATTTTGGTTTCTTCTGGAAGCAGCATACACCCTTACAAAGTCAGTGTGGTTCTCTCACTTTATTTTGAGGGAATCAGAAAGATGCATCCCCTGTTTTTAAGGCTTTCATACATTATGCCATGAATGTCACAGCCTCTGCACATCTAGGGCCACATCTGTCAAAGGCAGAAGCATTGTTAGCAAAGGATGCTAGCAAATATACTACAGAAGAAAGTCTGTATAAGACCTCCATGAGAAGAAATGGACTGCCATTCCTAACCTAAAAAAAACCCAAAAAGCTATTATTCTTATTCCCCTTCACACAGTATCTCTTTATATTCAAAGACAGATAATTTTAAAGTGTTTGCACTTATATATTAATTATAAACCACTAACTTATAGGAATATATAAATTAGATAGGCATATAATATGGAATATAAAAGCCAATATTTTTAGCTTTGAGAGAAAACTTGGATGCCCAAGCATGTAACCTTTACAAGCACAAAAATATCTTAGGTGAATATACCCTATAAGCTTTTACTTACATTGCTGTTAATCTAAAGTAACTCCTCTGACCTTAATATCTTTACTCAAGATGTACCCCCTTGTACAGATGAGATTAGAATTTGGCCTTTTCACCTCAATTAAACTCCATGCACACATAATATCATACCATGAAAGTCAGGATGGCTGAAACAGGTCCTCTGCATGAAACACTATCACTAGGGAAATGTTTAAACAGTGATTTTTATAGGAATGTTTAGACCTATAATTGGGCTTAGTTACATCAGTAGCACTCTTAATTATTCACCAGCAGTGTCCCTGGGCAGAATACTGAATTTAGTGCAATTCTGGGTGTATTGTTCTCAGGGTCAGTTTACTTAAGAAAAATAGTGGCAGTTTTCTCCTCATCTGCTCTATTACTTTTTCCTCCTACATTCTTCTACTTGTTAAAACATATGCTAAAGTACAGAATTAGATTAGGGCAATGGTGTGTCTTTGAGGCCTTTCTCCGGCTGAAGGAATAGAAAAATATTCGTTTTCACTTATGGCCTAAAGAAGACCCAACAGCCAAAATACCACCTTTAATTTGGCTTTTATTTCTGCGTATCATTTGGAATAAATTCTTCTTTCATTTTCCAGCTTTCATACCACTACCACTCTGTCAATATCCTATTTTTATGAGATATCAGATTCTTTCTTCTGTAGGAATCTCATAGTGATCCAGACCATGCATCTGATTTTTTAGCAGAAACTCCTATTAGAGTCAGTGGGAAATTCTAATTAAAAACCCATGTCACAATCTGATCCAAAATGAGTGAAAAAGTCTTTCAGAAAGTTGAGAAATAAATGACACTTTAATTCAAAACTGGAGGCTTTGCATGAGCTCCTAAAAGTGAACACTGAAGCGTATGCATTGTCTTTGGCTTTTGACTACTTTCCAGGTACATAGGGAAAAACAATCAGATTATAAATGGACTGAGAAACAGACATAAAAGACCTCCTCATATCAATTATCTGTGTGGAGATTTTTGCTGCATTATGTTCCATACATTTCATGATTAGTAAAAAAAAGGAATGCAATTATCAAGTATTCCTTTTTGATTGTTATTACTTTAGAGGTATAATTTACATTTTAAAAATGTACCTACATATTTTTCATTTCAGCTGTTATACCACTGGCACACTGAGAATATCATATTCACTGGTATGTATTTTCATATTGTATGTTGAAGTATTTTTCTGTTAGCTATTCAAAAATACCACCTTTTTTATAATACTGTCTTGATTTTCATTTAAAATTAGTAAATTAGATACATATGCTGATGTTGGTACATTGTAGCTTCATTTTTGAGATTAATTTTTAAATTGTAAAATTTTTTGAGACTTGTCAAAGTTACAAAAATCACTGTTATGTAACAACGAACTTTTTATTTTCCACATATTGAATTAAATACAGTGGAAGTAATACTAGAATACCTAAACCACTGCTTTGAAAGATTAATTTGGAAATTAATCTTTGACACAAAGTATATCCAGAAGCAATAAATTTTTAAACCTTTTTGTTTACTCCTGAACTGGAACATCTATAATTTTAAATTATCTTTATGCCAGACATTGAAAAAAAGCTTTACGAAATATTGTGATTCAACTGGAAAAATAATTCTGCTCCTTACTTTAGACACTCTAGTCTTAGGTGAACATGTTTCTGACAAAATTTTTCACTTGATTAGGTCAGCTGATCAAGCAAGTAAGCAGGCTTTATTTTGTGGTTTTGGTGTTTGGTATTTGGGTCTGATGGGAGGGCGTTTTTTGTTTGTTAGTTTGCTTGCTTTTGTTTTCTTGGAGATGGTTGTTTTGGTTTTTTTAATTTAGGTTCAGGTTCAGAACAAGCTTTTTTAGTGAGTTAAAATGGCCACATTTAATAGCCACAGCAATTTCAGACTTGTAATCAGAAAACACAGGGACTCTGCTCTTTGTACCAAAGTGCTATGCAGGGAGAATCAAACGTTATCAGTAGAGGGATGTAAACATAAAAAACTAAAACTAATGCTGAAATTGAGGTCTGCATTACTATCTGTATAGAATAATAGATGGGAGTTTAGAAATCCAGGCTTGAGTCCTATTTTTACTCATATAAATTACCAGAAAATATTGCCAACTTGATGGTGACTGCTGTGACTAAAATCACTTTTTAAAATAAAGAGAGACACAATCTCTCTTAGCTCTTCATTCATATAGGCTGAGAATCTGGCAGCTTTCTGAGCGGGGGAATCAATAGCTTTGTTTAAATTGCTCATTGTCATAATAGAATCTTGCTCTTTATTACTCAGCTACATTTTATCTGCACTAGTCACCAGTCTTGACTTAATTCTATTGTCCAAACTGATAAAAGTGATGTTTGAAGTGGACACATAAGTTGAGGAACTGGAAAAAATGGGAAAATGGTGCTTAGCTTTCTGATGAACTTAGGCAAGAATACATCACAAAGAAATTAAATTTGAAGTCACATGCCATGTATTACCTCAACAAAGATAATTTTTTCTTGGATTTAGCATTTATTGTATTATATCTAGTTCAAACTAGTTATGTTAACTAGCATGCTCAATTATAATCTTAATTTTTGTAATTTTCAACTCCTTTTGATTTCTTTCTTTCATTTAAATCCATTTCTGAGTCTTTTATTTGTGAGAAATAATGGTTTGTGTTTCTAGAACACAAATGCAACTGTAAAATTATCTAAGTTCTAGAATTTAAGAATAAAAGCAATTTCCCCATTATTTCTTATTTTGGCGTTTTATAATCTATTTTAATATCAGGTATGCCCATGTGCAAATCTTGCACCACATTTCCTTAAAAGTCTTGCAGTGCTGTTATCTTCCTTCATATACAAGATTGTTCAGTCTACAGGCACTTTCAGCTATGCAATTACAATGAAATATCTAGAACTTGATTAGACAGGAGAGAAGGAATCTCGCCTTCAACGCCATGAAACAACATTAGAATGCAGAGAGATATGTTTTAATAATAGTAAGACCAAACATTTTGGTTTCTTTCTTTTTTTTTTCCTGAGGAAAATCAAAACACCTCAGCAAACATGAAAATTTTCAACAGTAAATTTTTTTCCCCATCAAACGTGTTCTCAAGCACTTCCATTCTTATGTTCTTCTCTTCTGGCCTCATTCAAAAAAGACACAGTGCTTGTCCCCAGTGAAAGGAAGAATCCTTTAGTAAAAGGCGGGATAGGACCACACATAGCAAATATCTGGGGTATCTGTTCTGATACCCTGCAGCTCAGCATTTGGGTTCTGTGCTTGACTGTTTTATCATCAATATTGCAAGAGTTTAGATATCCACACAGCATATTTCATAATTAGGAGAAAGAAAAGCCACTTCATTGCTCACTAGTAAACTACAACAATATTTACGAAAAGCAAATAAAATAAAAATCTTGATATTTAATATATGTCCGGGACCACTTTTTTGACCTACTGAATTTGTGTATAATAATAATCACAAAAGCAAAGTAGAATTCTTTGCTTATTTTAATATTGCATCTAGTAAACTAAAACTTAAGAATATGTCCCTCTTTTGTACTCCAGTATATAAAAATAGTTTTTATCTCTGTGCAGTATTTAGGATAAAGGGCTCAGCACTAAGAAAAGATCAGGAATTATAAACTGGACTCAGTTATAAAACAACCCCCACTTTCTGCCTACATAGGGAATGCACCATCTAAGCTCTCCCAGACTGATGGGAAATTTGACCATCCAGTAGCAGAGCTGACTGATTGCCCACTGTGTAGTATTTGCTCATACTCATAGAATCTCTTCTAGGTGCCCCATCAGAAGACTGAGGTTCTTGGATGGAAAGTGCAAGCGTATCCCAGCTCCACTGATGGCAGTCAACTAAGAAGCTCCCACTTATCTATTTTCCCGATCTACTCCGGATTTGTGGAGATCGGTATTAGAGCTCAGAAACGAACTGCTCTGCAAGTTGTTCTGTCAGAAATTCCTGATGTCCTACACGACATTTCACTGATTGCTATATTTGGGTCAGAAGAGAAATTTCCTTGAGGGCACATTGGCTCTGTTTTGAGATTTTACTTTATTGTTCTTTCCCCTGCATTTGAGAAGAGAAATGATGGTCTTTCAGCTGCCAAGTGTCTACTACAAGATGCTGAACAGTCTCCGCTTCTATTAAAATTAAAATCAGCATATCACAGAAGGCACTTAGCTTTTTGCAGGACTGTGGTTTTGCTTGGTCCTGAGGGGAGAAGGGGGGTGCAGGAATTAACCTGGCCAAAGCACGAAAGTTTTGAGAACTTCAGTTGATCTGCCTAACCTATGCACATCACGTTTGGCTGGGTTCTTTTCCCTTCATTACAAACCTTTATTTAAAATTTAGGGTCAAAGAGAAAAAGAGAGAAAGAGAGGGCGAGAGAGAGAAACAGAGAGAGAGAGAAAGAGAGAACCTATTTTAAAAAGCATGAAGCACTTCTTTTTACTTATTTCAGAATTTGCTTACAAAGAGGTAAAATCCTCAGTTGAGTCCATCAAGATTGAACTAAAACACATCAAAATGGGATCCGTATGAAATGGTCAGACTTAGGAGAAAGGTAGTTTAATGCACCCCAGACTGATTCTTTCCTTAAGAAAATTTCTTTCTGATTCTTGTTTTTGAAGATGAATGTCCTGGATAAACTCGTCATAAGGATTGTACTGACACAGGCTTTTTATGAAGGTCTGCTGAATTCAGTGCTTGACCCCAGTGCCAGGGAGATTCACCACTTACTTTCTTTGTTATTTAACTTACTGATCCAGTTGTCACCCTCATCCTGAAATCCAGTTTCAGTTGTGATCCTTACTGAAAAGATGATCACAAAAGTTTATAGTCCTGAAAACCACCAATGTAGGTCAGAAGTATAAAATCATTTTCCCAGTTGCCTGGAGGTCAGCAGTGTCTTAGAATAAATGTCAGATTGAGAGTTTTCCTTGTCTGGTTCAATAAATTTGCTGAAATTCTCTGGAAAAAAATTATTCTGTATAGATTTATTTTATTTATTTATCATGTTTTTCTAAAATAAGTGATATCTAGGCTTTCCAAAAGCAGACGGGCTTTCTAATAATTATTGCAGATAAATATTTGCATTTAATTTTATCTTTAACTAAACTAGTATCTAAAGGAAAATGCATTGTTTTCTAAATAGACATTTATCTAATACTTCTTGATTTTATTCAGAAGCTCTCCAGACTATGCTGGAATGAATTTTGGGATAAGAAGCTTTGGCAAATTTCAATAAGGTTTTTGATTGGGTGAGATGCTGGCATCCAAGTTAAGCTTCCATAAGCTTTTGCTTGTTTGAAACTTACTGAAGATGATCTATTTAGTTAGCAGTTAACTGTCAATGCAAACCAGGAGTTCTGCTTTCTGGGAATATTTGAACTGAAGAACATTGACTCTAAGGCTTCCTAATTTTACATAAAGTAGGACAACTGTTTCTCTTATACCAAAATTTTAGGACTGTAAGTATGAATATTTAGATTTGCATAGTTCTCTTAAATAATGTATTGAAACTTTGCATCTAGCAGCTCTTAATCCAAAAGTCAAAGACACCTTAAAATGTCCCTTAGTTACTGAAATCAGCTGACTTCTCAAAATTAGTTAAAAAGTTGGTGTGTAACTGATTCAAATTTAATTTGCTTTCCAAGTTGCACTGCTTTCAACTTCTTTACTTGTCTCATGTCATCATACTACTAGCTGTCAAATTGCTATAGAACTCTCTCTTCACTGAAGAGACAGTTGTCACCTAAATGTGCAGCTAACATGGAAAAAAAATGCAGTTGCCAGTATTCAGAACGATAAAACATAAAATCATACCAAGGTCCAAACTGGTTCCTAAGCAGTGCTGAATATGCTCTTGAGCATATCTGTGCTTCGAGGCCATATCTAAACAGAAGACTCATTTTGGCAAAATAATGCAGCAGATGTACACTAGCTAAAGCATACTAAACACCTTATTTGTAAACAATGTGGAATATTCCTTAACTATACATGTATAAATAAACTCCAAGTTAGATACCTGCAGTAGCGACTCAGCTGTGCCCATTATTGACTCAAGCTGATGGTAAATGCTGAATTTCCCAGTGAAAATATGTACATTCAGCTATTTCGTGGAGAATTTCAAATTAAAAAGGAAAATATTTTGAAAGAACAATAATTCCCTCAAGCTTTCTTAATATATAGAAAATGTCTTTTAAAAAGACATATAATTTTAGTGAAGGAAGATCATCTCTCAAGGTCTTCTGAGAGTTACAAAGTTGAGAGATTACCCTGCTTTAAAAAATAATAAAAGCTTCTAAGTAGTGAGCTTCACAATCAAGTGTACCTTATGTTATTATTAATAAACACTTATGAAGAATTTTATAGATGAAGTGTCTTCTTTCCATATACGTATACGTATACATCTTATACATTAAAGTAAACATATGAGACTACACATAAAATTCCTCACGTACAGGTATATCCATGCTAAGCATTTTGTAAGGATGCTGTATTACTTTCAACATTTTTTGCAAATAAAGATAGGAAAAGGGTTTTGTTTTTATCCTGATTTATAAGTTAAGATCAACAGATCACATTTTCATATTTTAGAATACGCCATAATTTCATATTTTGTTCCATTACTACTTGAAATTTACATTTTATGGAATATTTTAACATATTACATTACATTAACATATTACATACATTTAACGAATTCTTCTGATATTCTTAACTGATTAAGGGAAATTTGATGTTATTTCCTTCAATAAATTTTCTGCCTTTGTGAGAAAGACTAAGTTGTTTGTTTTGTGAAATATTTATTAAAACACAGCTTACCCATCTGTAATCTGCCCCAAACTTTCTGTACAGAAAGGCTTGTTAGTAATTTAGACACACTTTTATATACACATTTTATATACACATATTTATACATGTTTTAGACATGTGTACTTTATAGATTGAAGAGAAATCATGTAGCAAAACCACAAATCATGTCATTTTGTTAAATTTACTCAAAGAAAAAAAATCTTTTTCTTTGCTTACTAAGTTTCAGACCTTAGCATTTTGGAACAGCTGTTCCAAAACTGTATGAACTTTGTTGTAATAATCCATTTCTATCCAAATCCTTGATATATTAAGTACAAATTTATCTGGAACTTTAACCTAGATTATGAAAAATAAATTTAACAAACACATTGTAGAATGAGTCTTCATGGCAAAATTATAATAAAACTTCTTATTGTAAATTACTGTGCAGATAGGCTCAATTGCTGTATAAAGTTTATTCTTAGCTTTCAAATGCTTTATGTTCTGATTGGCTGAAGAGCCCCTAATTTTATTCATCACTGCACATTTTTTCCTCTATAAGTACATACCCTATATATCCTGTCCTGCTGTTTGGTAGAGTGAACCAACCAGAGAAACTGGGTGTACATAATATATATGGGGCTATTTTGTGACAATCTTACTTCTGCAATCCCCTACTATATTTGTTAAGTTGGCCCTAGAAAACGATCTTAACAACCTTAATCCTCATTTAAATACTGCAAATAATATTATTATTATTATTATTATTATTATTATTATTATTATTATTATTATAACAGGGCTGGCAAACCTGAGGGGAGAAAAAAATTGTTTGATTCTCGTCTCATTTTAAATCATGCTAAATATTAATTAATTCTATTAACCATCACTGGGTACAACCAAAGTCAGTAGGTCAGACAGTGTCCTGGTTTGTAACAGTTGACTTCTAACACTGATGCCCCCTGCAGAAAGATATTCTTCCTACTTAGTTATCCTAAAGGACAGCAAAGCGCTCATCCCAAGAGCAGCAGCTATGTGTCTGCTTTCTGTGTTTACTTCTGACAGTTGTCCTCTGCACTGGTATGGAGCTAAAAACAGCATGCACAGAGTATCTGAGGGGAAAAACTAGAAATGAAATGTGGAGAAACTGCAAGAGACAGATCCTGTGAAGGCTATACCCACACTTGCACCAAGCCTTTGTGCCATCTAATGCACACCAAGATATAGCTGGCATCACGAAAAGGCATGGCAGTACTTGGGCAAACAAGACTGCATGGGAAAACGTATAAGATAACCCACTGACTTTGTCATGCCTAGTTACTATTGGAAATTATAAGGGAAAAGAATGTTAAAATGGATTCCCTTCCAATTCAGAATATTCTCTGATACTGTGATTCTGTGATTTAGTGTTGACAGCTTTTTTTTTTTCCCTTTTTATTTCCTTTTTAAAAACCATATAATTTCTATTATTTTTGAATGGTCTTTTTTTTTCCTCTCTAATTTAGACACAAAAAATTCTACACTGGAGTAAGCTCTCTTTACATAGTTCGTCTATATTGTATATAAAATATCATCTATATTGCATATAGTATCTATATTTTACATATATATGTGCATATGTATGTGTATAAATATAGACACAGAGATAGAGATAGAGATCGAGATCGAGAGATAGAGAGATAGAGAGATCGAGAGATCGAGAGATAGATAGATAGATAGATAGATAGATAGATAGATAGATAGATGGATGTACAACTATAAATGGTGCACAGCAGTGATGGTGCCAGTAAGACACAGAGAACAACTCAGAGACACCAAATGCTCTCATATCATACTGTCAAAGCGCTTGAATTTGGCGGGCTGGACTATATCCTTCTTATTGAACAAGGTGGCTGAACATTCATGCCATGTTCAAACTGAGAGTTAAGGATGAAAACAGGACAGGTCCCTCTGAAAGTAACCTGGCCTGCTATTCTGCCAGTGTCCACTCAAAGACAACAGTTTATAAATTATTTGACACTCAGTAATTTTAACCTCCTACGCACATTCATAAAGAGATCTTGATTTTGCAATAGTACCAACATTGCTCATTGACTTCAGTAGAAAGATGCAAGCGTCTTTAAAGGACAGTGCAAACTGTCCAAGACACAAAAATTTAAAGATACCTTTTATTGACCATTGTATTTGTAAGCATGTTGCTATAGACCATAATATGATGATATACTATATGCTATATTTGTACTTCCCACACTCACAGAAAGGAATAATTCACACACTGTGTTACCAGAAACTGTGAAAAAAGGGCAAAGGCAGTATGTGTCTATCTATGTCAAATAAATAGAAGGAATGTGCCAATATATAATATAATTAGACCTTCAGGATCTTCAGCATAAAGCTATGCACCTTAACCCAACCCTTTTAATTTCTGATTTTTTAAATTTATATTTCAAGATAATGTTTGTATTCCTATTACTCCAATGATGGTATCTGGGCAGCAAACACTATCATGATGAGTCTCTACTACATGTGCTTCTCAAAATGAGCATGCAGACGAACTATCCACATTTATCTTTAGAAAGCATTTTATTTGAGGATTTAGCCTTAGGCAAAAGCACCACCTGGAATCAAATAACTATCTATCATAAAAATTTAGAGATGAAAAAAAGATCTAAGAGCTGATCTAGTCAATCCTCTCAAGAACGCAGGATTGTAACCTGCAATAAATTCTCTGGAGTATTCTCCTTTCTGGGTTTAAATGCATCAGGCTATGGAGTCAACACTACTTCCTTTCAACCACCACCATCCGCATCCTCACTAGAAGTTTATTCAGATACTCAGACAACGCTGTCCTGTGCTCATGTTCTTAATTACCTTTCCTAGGTACATAGTCCATCACATCAGCATGGCCCTAACGTTACATTGTGCTTTGTGTTTTATTGGCCAGGTTTTGGTTAATGTCGAAGAAAACTCTGGGTGCATACAAAAAATGACCGACACAATGTAAGCCTTTCGTTGCTGGAATTATTCCTTATCCAAGCACCCATACATATTTGCCTTGATCAGCTTAGACACTTCTCGTAAGCTTTTTTTCTGAAGCAATGCCTCCATTCTGTTACTTAAATAGTTTTTCCACTCTTCTCTTTGCGTCTTCTCAGTTTAACTTACTATACATCTTTTTTAATGGCAAGTTGTATTCTAGGTAGTCTAATACTCCTATGCCAAAACTATGGGTTCCCAACAGGATGCTTTAAAATATATTACATATGAGGCATTGCTGCTATTTCTTCTTTGTGGTTGTCTTTTTTTTTTTAAATCACATTTTATCCTTGTAACTTCTCCTCTTCACCCTTTGGTCTCTTTCTATTACTCAGTATCTGTATCTATTGAATATTTATTTGTGTTTCAGATATTTTTTTCCACTCACATATTCACTGCCTTTTTTTTTTACATGTTTAATGTTACATCAACATTTCCAGAAAATATTGTTAACCTGTCTTGATTATGCTTATTCTTTTACTTCTCCTACAAGTTTTAATAGCATCTCCAAATACAGTAACATGAGTTGTTTCTTTTGCACTCTCCAAATTATTTGTAAATAAATACTTTCAGATTTAAAGTTAGTATTCATAGACCTAGATAATAAACTTCCTTAAAATTACTAAAGTGTCTGCAATTACTTAAGCTTTTTTTGGAAGGGGGGAAACGTTATTAATTTTTTCATTATTAGAACAATAAAATTGCATGTTCTTTAGCTCATTTTTGGGTAAACTTATCATTTTGGACCTGAGAATTCAAATATCTTGTGGTCTTTAACACTGGTGGCAAGTTAGACACAGGATTGAGCTTCACAAGAAGGAGCTAAGCTACAGGGATAAAAATATTAAAAACAGATCAAAATCCAGTTTAAAACTGAAAATACAGAAGATTGTATCTGTTAATGAGAAATACCAATTTTATGTATCATAGGGTGAACCTAAGACTCTGGTTTAGCAGCTCCTAATTATAGGAGATGCTGAATTTAAAAGACACCATAAAATAATAAAGACTGCCTGGAAAGTAGGGACCTTATAGGATTGGGCTCAATGACTGGGAGTCAGTACAGCATATTTTTATTTGATAGGCCTTTATTTGATAGCCTCCATTCCTACAGATCCTTGAATATATACTGCTCGTGAAACACTCATAAAAATATACACCAGCTTACTTTTTAATAAATAAAAGTGGATTAATGTTTTAAATTTTACTGAGAAATTGAACCTTTGTGTTATATATAGTATCTTATGTTTATTGTGTGTACAGCCAGGGAATATTTCTGTATATTGTATGTTATTAGCAAAATGTGATCAAATGGCTGACTTTCATTTCTATGAACTGGCATATTTCTTCAATGATACTCTATTCATTTTACAGCTGTTGAGAGACATGAGCAAAACAAGTGAATATTTCTAAGCAAAATGCTTCAAAATTGTATACTTTCAAAGTGACAGAAATATTTCAAAAATGTACTTCATTTATGCTCAGAATGGAGACTTTCGCTGGGAGAATTTACATGTTTCAGCATTGTCTATCAATGGCGTTTCAAACAGGAGTGGTACCTTTAAAATGCAGCATTTACAAGTCACCACTTGTCATTAAATGTCATTAAATGTATGTTCAAGAGGTTTGTAATAATAGCCTTTAATTAAACCGCAGACTGTTAGAGGGTTTCTGTTACCCTTTGAAGTTCTTAATTATTAGTTGTATCCAGTCTTTTATGCTACACTTAAGGTTAAATCAAATAATTAAAATATACCTACAAGACAAATAAAGACTTTACATGTTTTAATTTGATTTCTGAATTTCAAGGTTTTAAAAATAATAACGGATGTTTTGATTTTCTTTTGTTGGCATAGTAAAATGCAACATACATTTAAAAAAACCAGTAGATTTTTATGGGAATAATCAGTAAGCATGATGCATGTAAATGAGCTGTTTTCTATGCATGGCTGGCAAAAGTGCTAATTAAATAGTTGGTATTCAAGGCTATGCTTGTTCATTGTTTAGTGACATACAAATCCAGTGATGTGTGCCAGCAGACATTTTAAGTTGAATGTTTTCTCCTCTGTGTTCTTTGTCATGAAATGGTGGCACCATGATGAGAACACTAGTGTAAGCAAAACACTGAAATATGCTTTAATAATGTTTTAACCATGTAGTGTCACTAGTCTAGTTTTCTAATGAATTTTTAATTTCTTTCTTCATATGAGGACATTATGAGTTATCGCTGATGCATATTAAATCATATAGAGGAGTCATTTTCTCACTAAATTTGCATGAAATGGCTAAATGCTAATGCACCAAATGGGGGTTGCTATATCTGGTACAGTAAATATGCCTTTGCAGGTTTTCTGCAATCAATCTCCTGTATTTCATTAGCAGCCAGATAAAGGTCTTTTCTGAAAAGGGAAAATAAAAATTATTGTGTGTACACTGAGATCTGACGATGCCTGTGATGATTTCTACAGGGTGATTAGAACCTGGTCTAGAATTAAAATTTGCCTGAGACTGAAAACTAAGTTCTTTTGCAAGTGTACCTAAATGGTACCCCTCAGAACAGCCTAGTGCTTCTAATAACCGCTGCTTATTGAGGCTTTACACATTTAGCACTGAGTACTGACTTGAAAACACACATAACCCACTGTTTTAATTTTGCAATTACTGGTGTATCATTAACAGTCCCTGTTAAATCTATAGCTGCTAAAATCTTGCCATCTCCTCACTGTTCCTCAGTGTAAGCTAAAACTGCTCTTCTTCTCTAACCGTTACGTACATTCACCTTCCACCCGTATTAACTCTTCCCTTCTGATCTTCCTACTAATAGAAATTCTGTAAATTAGCCAAAATACATTATAATTGATAGCAAGTTCACAGTAAGAATGGCACCATTATTATTGCATATTATGCAATATTATTAATTATTGCATATTATGCAATATTATTAATCCAAAACAAACTCCTTACATGTAATGAACAAAACTCTCTTCTGTATTTTTGATATCTGGAATGTTTTTTGACCTGGTGCAAAAAAGGTGCTATTTAAAAATACATGTATGTTTTTCCCTACACTTATTTTGAATTAGTCTTGATAAATAATTAAGTAATTCATAATATATTATTTAGATGCAATAGTTTTATGAATTTCAGTGGTATTTCAACTACAATTATAGTAATTTATTTATCGGTAAAAAATTTACATAATCGCACTTCAAAATCCAGTGGACTGGAGAGATATCAGAAGGACATCCAGGAATGTGCATAATGACTCTGGGCATTAGATTAACTTAATAATATAGTGCTGTGCAAGATGTTATAATATATTACATAGCTGTATATGATGAATCATTTCTAAAAGATGAAAGCAAATAATCGCTTTCTCTACTTAGTTTTATTTTGAGCAAAAGACAGTATTTGAACACAGACCATGAATTAAATTATTCTACAGGAAATAAAGTATTATGCCTACAAGACTGGAAGAAAATTTAAATTTGAATATCATTTACAATATCATCCCAGAGTCTCTCTCCTTCAACTGTTGTGGGAAATGTTGATTTAATTACAGTATCATTAAATGGTTACTCGATTTTGTGTCGTTTAGTCTATCCCATTAATCATCGGTGGTAAAGGACAGTGCAGGGAAGAAATGGAAGTTTTTGGTACTGTCAATACTCACAGACTGGGGACAGAGGTGACTCACTCCTGGTAACTGTGTTATGGATCTGTATTATGGAATTGTGTTAACTATGGATCTTCCGTTAGCACGTGAAATCACAGAATCAGAGAATCACAAAATTAACTAAGCTGGAAAACACCTTTTGGAGACAAATGAGGTAGAGCATACGGATATGATGGAACATAGTAAACTCACTTCATGATGGTGCAAATATTGACACAGATCATAGGTTTCCAGATTCAAAGTTATGAGTTTGCATATGCCAATTGTGTCCATGTATATAAAAGAGGAACTACATAGCTGTTCTATGAGCCCAGCCATATGAGAATTATGGGAATTTAAAGGAAGACATAAAATTAATATTCATCAATTTCCCAACAATACATTTATGTCCACTAGTAAAATATTGGTAACTCATAAAATCCTGAGTACTCAGCTGAATAAGAATCACTACAGTGTATGCTTGCACCAATTACAGCCATAGAGAAGTGGTATGTTTTGAAAGAATTTTCTAATGCAGAAAAATAAGTGAAGAATTACCTCTGGCTCTATTTCAGGCTGTACCACCACCAGCCTTACCTTCCTACACACCTACAGTGAATTCTGAGATGCTACAGCAGCAATTGCTTTCTGTGACAGAAAATAGCTAAAGACAGTAATGCATATATATATGTATATATACAAAAGAAAGCTAATTTTACCTATTCTGATCTACCACGACTGCTGCTCAATTAGATGAAACTGCATATATGTGATACCATCCTTGCTGCGCAGGTTTTCTGTTACTGACTCCAGCTTTCTCATACAAGGTTATGGTAGGTTAGATTCCAATTACATTAAAATAGTACTGTTATTCTGATGAGAATTATATTATTTTATTACACCCTAAAAGCTTGTTTCTTAAAGATAGTACTCTACATGACAATGATACTGGAGTATTTTCTATGTTAATGTCCCTTTCAGACAACTGACATTGTTAACAAAATAAATGTAACTGAAGAGACATATTTGTTATAAATCTTAGTTAAATAGCAATTATATGCCCCTTTTCATTGACACAGGATTTATTCTGAAGGCAAAATGATCCCGTTCAGACTATACAGGTTCTTTTTCAAAAAGTGAAGTCCTGCTCCTATTTGAGTCAAAGATAGAGTTACCAGGTTTTGATCCAAAGCACAGAATATTAATTTTTGCCAAAAAACTCTTCTAAGATTCTAAAGAAGACAAACTGCTGACTGTCTCGCATAGTCATTTACCTACAACGTTCATTTTGTCCTGGCTTCTACTTTCCCCATGCTGAGGTACAAACTGGAGGTCAAAAGGCTAAGCAGAAGGTAGTTCCTCACCAAAATTTCCTGTGCACGGGCAGTTTCCTTACTTTCTTTATTACTTTGATGTGCTGATCTTGCTCCCTGCTGCAACCTTGCTCACCTGCCTCACAGTACCATCAGCCATAATAGTCATTAAACAAAGATCTGGGTTCTTATCACATGCTACACTTCAGCACAGATATTTAAATCATCAGTGTTTAGAAGGTGTGAATACCCATTCACTATTACTCACGGTGTGAGTCTTGGGCCTGTCCTGGGCAGTTCCAGGATCTGCACTTCAATGATCCCTGTGGATCCCTTCCAACTTATGACATTTTATGATTCTGTGCTTCGGATTTCAGTAAGAGCTGAAGGAACTGAGAAATCTGGCAACAAAGCATCTACACCTAGAGGAGAAAGATCAATTTTGCCCTGAACTCAGTGCATCCCATGATTTTTCCTACATTAAATATGAGTGTTTACCATTTTAGCAAAAACCACTTTTAAAAGGTGTTTTTATGGTGTAGGCCGGGCACAGAAATTCCAACGGCAGGTGGTTACGGATTTTTAAATGAACAGCAAAGCACCTTGGATATGAGGTGACAGCAAGGCCCTCCAAAGAGCCTTTTAGAAGCGCATGCAGAGCGGTTCCTGTGACACTGCAGTGAGGGGCGCAGGACAGTCACCACCGCGGGTGGGTTGAGCTGCACCTGACAGTGCTGCGGAGCCAAGGTGGTACCATCAGCTCTGCACAGCATGGTTTCTCCTTAATCCTTTCTGCAGCTAACAGCAAGTTTAAATATCCATGCACGATGTCATTAACTGGCTTTAGTAACTGCTTAAGACCTAGAATTTTTTTTTTTTTTTTTTTTTCTGGAATCTCCCTTGTCGGAGGAGCACACCGGCGCGGCGGATCAGTAGCGATAATAACTCAGTTACTCAGCAACGGGGGGAAGAGGGCGCTGGCTGCCGCCAGAGGCGGCTTCTCGGCGGGCAGCGCTGATTAGAGGTTACCGCTTACGACAATTAATAGCGGTAATGCAGCCCCGCCGCCGGAGAGAGGGCACGGGCGACGAGGCCAGGCGGGGAGGTATCGGCTGCGTACTAGAGGGGAGAGGAGAGGCACGGAGCCACGCACCGGCGCATCCCGGCGCATCTCGCCCCACCCCATGCGCGCCGCCACCGGTCTCCCGGGAAACTCCAATCAGAGCGGCCGCCGCGCAGCGGGAACGGAGCCCGGCCGCTGGACCGCGGGCGCTGGGGATGCTCTTCGGCGGCGCTGCCGCGGATCTGGGTCGGTGGCTTAGGCTTCGAACCAGCAGGATCGGCTTGGGGAGCCGTGGAGGGACGTGCGGCCTGGCAAGAAACCCGCGGGAAGAGCGAAGCCTCCTCGTTTGACAGGGGGATTTCCGTCCCCTCTCCTCTCCCTTCCCCACCCCCGCAAGCATGTATCGGCATTAGCTGTACGGAATTAGGAGGAAAATAGCTTTTTGAGCATTGGATTTAAAGACACAGACTGACCATCCCATTCCCTTTCCACTGCATTACTTCATACATCCCTAAAATCAGGCTGCATAGCTTGGTGTCAGACTTAATCCTGGTCTCCACAAAGTGGATGGCACAAGTTCATCCATGTCAGGCTCTGACCCTGACAGGGTCTCACTAGCTTTACACCATGAACCATGGATGTATATATATACATACACAAATGTATGTTTATAATCACAAATTTATACACAAGTGAGAGCTTCAGGAAGAACAAAACAGGTTACTATTGACAGGCAACAGCACAGTCAAAGGGCTGCTTTGTCCTCCTTTCCCACTCCCAGAAACAGTGATAAGAAATGCCCTAATATTTACCTCATGCACTTGCTGTTTAAATAGGAAATCTGATCGTCAAAGTCTGACATTTTCCTTCTTCTAAATTAAAATAATGGAGGATGGAAGGGCTAACAAATGTGCTCACTCCAGGGTGAGCAATTTATGGAAGTGGTGCATGCTTTAAAAATTTCAATGGACTTTTTCCATCATGTCTCTGTGGGACAGCTATGCACATATACTCCTCCTTCTAGCCAAAAGAAATCAGAAAACAATTTTTAATTCACATGGGAAAGGAGGGATCTGGCCTAACCGGCAGTGTGTCCTTGGCTTCTCTACAAAATTAAATATTTCACAACATCAATTTTAATTGAAACAAAAATAATGAGTCTACCCTATGTTATTGCATATTAATGGCAACTTCAGGAAAGGGGAGGTGTGCACATGAATATGTCCGTTCATACAAACAACTCTTCTTTGGCAGGTGAAAGGAACTCCCTCCTCCAACAGCTGCCAGGTTTTGTACAGAAGGCAGGAGACTGGCGAAGGCCTGGCTTCTCTTTAAATCTCCCCATCACCTGCCTGTGCTGCCCTTCTTCTGTTCCAGATCCAGATGGCCCCAGCTGCCCCTCATTCACGAGTGGTTGCATGAGAAAGTCAGAAAAGAATTTATCTAGCACCAACGCCTGCCCAGTAACCCCACTGGTCCTCTGCCTGCCCCATGCACCAGCATTCCCAGTGTCCAGGGCTGCAGCGATGGAACTGCTGAGAAATGCAGCAAGTGGAGCTACTGAAGGGGTGTGTTATTCAGCACAAGGGTAGTTGCTCATCATTTTAAATTTTTATGCCAGGAACTGTACAGTGCTTTATGAAGTACACGCAGAATCGCGGTCACTTAGGTTTAAAACACAGACATTCTAACAAAGCACACACAACTAACTCTTCACCATGCCTTTGAACTGTTTCACAGTCTGCACTGTGCATGAATCCTAAGCAGAGGACTGACCTGAACAGCACTCATAACAGAAACCATTATAAAATGAGGGTAAAATAGCAGTAGTTAAAATCTGAGAGAACTGAAAACTATCCTTCTACTAGCTGTGTCAACATTGAGATGTCCTGGTGGATTTCCTCCAGCACCTAAAAAAAATTATTTCCATTGCTTTGCTTGTGTCGTTTCTGCTAAACATTAAAGAAGAAATCATCTGCTAGACTCAGAAAAAGTGATCTGTGTACGGTAAAGTACATCTACTAATATTTGATCAGTCCCGAGCTGGAGAGTTAAAACAGTTGCTGAATACAAGTTAGTTTGCACAATTTATTTTTTAAACTTCATAAGAAGCAGTTTGGTTGCTCGAAATTTTCAGAAAATGATTATCCAACTGTATGTGCTGAACTCATTTTAAGAAAATTAAACTGTTTGTCTGACTGAAATAACTTGTAAATGAACTCTTTCTTTTCCCCTGCCTTTTTTTGTTGTATTTCATGCATTGTAGGCACTAGCAATGATATTAGTTCTAGTGTGGGAAAATATTATAATTGAGATCTGGTAAGTTATTTGCAGACTTCAAGTTTTTCTTTATACTGTGCTGACATTTAGTACAGCCCCGGTGAGGAAAACAATGCTGCCATTCATAGCTCTAGACGTAGATTTCAATCGACTTAAGCGGGCATAATGAAACTTGGTCATTCACCAGTTACCCATATTGTGTTCTCAAATTTTCTCTCAGCAAAAGTATAATGACTCAGTATTGTATGGTTGCATAGACAAGGGCTCAGAACAAGAGACACTAGTTTTGTCTGACGGTGTGAGAAAGTCGTGAAGGGATCTTTTCTTCCAGATGGTGTTAAATTCAGCTGCCTTTTTAACACTGGCCTTGCACAGCAATCTGCTGTTCTCTTTTCACAAAGAATAAGCCCCAGTCCGTGCTAGTTAACATGCATACTCACGCAACCTGCAACTACCTTCCAACTGTTTTACAATGCACTGGTATGCTAAATAAACTTGATCCGGTCTCCTACAGTGTTAAAACTGGCTTGGAGAGAACTGCCCACTGATATTTCAACTTTTTGGGTTTGGGTTTGGTTTTACTTCCCATTACATAAAGCTTTTTCTTTGTTTGATAGACTGACCTTTTTTTCATGCAAGCTTTGAGGGAACAACACCTAACAGGTAGGGAAGGATTACGTTTCTTAGTAATTTGCTGCATGAGCCTGTTAAAGCATAACATTGAGGGCCTGCTACCACATTTCCACAGGCTCTCTTTCCCCAAGTCAGAAGTTTACCGTGTAGGAGAAAAGGTGCAGAGAAATGTGTCTCTGCTCCTAAAGAAGTGAAGGAGTAAGAGTAGTAATAGCAATAATAGCAAAACTAGCCAATAATATTTTATTGATTTATAGTCACGTGACATTAATAAGGTACAAAACAATTTAAGATGACAATGGCAAACAGGCAATTATAATGCTACAATTTTTTTCTGATGTTTTCCTTCACAAATTTACGCCGAAGACCAAGACGCAAGCAACAGCTTAAGTAAATTGACCCCATTCATGCCTAAGTAAACAAGGGGTTTCCCCAGAAAACAACTTATCGCCTTAATTGAAGCTCGTTGAGAAAAAAACCCGCACACTTTGTCATGTAAATGTTAATTGTAGTAGACAATGACTCTAGGTAAATAGCACCCCTAGACAAGCACTAAATGAGAGGCGGGCACTCTGCGGTGAAAGGCTGGAGGCTCAAACACGGTTCCGATGTAAATAAACACAGCTCCCCTAGCCGGGCGCTGCGGCAGTAAAACTTTGAGCACACGTAGCGCAGCCAAAACAGAGGTTTAACCTCAAAACAGCCCGGCCAGGGTCCCGGCCGGCACTGCCGCCTACCACCGAGAGGGACCCTCCGGACGAAACTAAGGTTATTTTAACAGCTAGAGAGAAGATGACGTAACTTTTGAGGCAAAATTCTTTGGTTTAGCTACACAGTACGCCTGCTGCTTCAGAACACACCTGCTGGCTCCCTGTTCCATCTTTCTCACAGTGCAGTGTGTGGCGTGAAGGTGAATATTGCCACTACAAACTCCAAAACAACGTTTTTTATAAGCTGTTCAACAACAAAGTGAAAATACAGAAGAAAATTAAATAATTATAAAAAGCGGTGCGCAGAGGGTTTGCCCCAGACGGATGGAGACTGCTGAGCGCCATTCCCTTATCGCTGATCTTATTTTAATCTGCCGTGGAGAACGTTCGGTTACTAACTCAGGATCACATTCCAGCGTGCTTCTGGGCAGGCGTTTAGGTCAAGTCCAAAGGAAATATGTTACCCCGAGCAATTAATCCTTCTCAATTTCACTGCGAGAGCCGCCTAAGCCGCCGTAATTATAAAGATAATATTTGTTAAAAACACAGGACTGTTTGCAGGGGCATCCCGACACGCCTGCCCTGACCTTCCCTTCCTCCATTGGGACCAAAACCCCTGTCCCCCCGCGACCTCCGCGGGAGAAGGGTGCAAGTTCCGCCACGGCGCAAGTTCCACCCTTCTCCCTCGGAGGGCACGGGGAGGGGGCGGCGCGGGGGAAGCGGGCGTGTTCTGCGGCCCCGTCCCTTCGTCCAGCATTTCTGGGATGGCAGCGGGTGGGAAATGCTCTCGCGGGTGCCGGCGGTGGGCTCCCCCAGCCCCGGCCCCGGCCCCCGCCGGGCTGTCTGTCACCGACTGCCGGGGCACGGCGCTGCCATTTGCCCCGAGCGTGGGAATGGGAGCGCCCAGCCGTTCACATCTCCTGCACGTCGTTTAGCGGAATCAATTAGGCAAGACAGACCCTCCGCTTCTCCACCCCCTCCCATCCCCCCGCCCCCCTTACTCCCCGTGTTTTTATCAGGTCTATATACGTCCTAATTATTTCGGTATGGGATGCCAGAGCTGTTTCCAGGATAGACCTGATCATCCTTAAACAAAAAGAGAGGAGGCGCACACGTGGGTTTTGGAGTAAATGTCACTTTCATTTCCAATGCTAGGCGCAGAGCAAGGCATAGAACATTTTTTAACACTTTGACAGGGGGGAGGCGATCTCGTCTCCATCATGTCTTTCTGCTTCAGTAGCTTCCTCAAGGAAACCCTCTCGAAACAGAGAAGCATCTATGCTCGCGTTTTGAATAGAGGAATAAAATTCGGCCATTACTTTTTTTTCTCCATCTTTGTGCAGCTCCACCGAGTTCTAAGTAGATATAAATTATTAAACTTGTCTGCACTTCGGTTTAAACTTTTTTTGAAAGCCTGCTTTCATATGATTTCAAATTAACCTCGATGCTTTGTCTCAGATGCACACAGACAGGTTTTGGGTTGGTTTGTTGCTTTCTTGTTGTATATACTCAGTTCAGTAGTCACCTCTGTATCATCAGCACCACCATCTTCATCATCACCGACTACGGCCTTAATTTTTAAGGCCATTTCATTGCAATGAATCACTTTGCAAAATGTAACTCGGCATTAGGTTTCTAATAGAAAAAAAATTGTATATATCCTCTTAGTCCAGTTTAAGGTTGACTGTTCTGAGTTTCTCTTTATATATTTATTCAACAGCAATAGTTGCATATACATTGTTTACCATCAGTACCATGTTCTCTCTTCAGCAGGTGGATATTCCTTCTGTGCCATGTGACAGCTTCATATTT
>VWPU01002705.1:0-194696 GCA_013398955.1 Callaeas wilsoni | reverse complement strand
CTGGGCGCCCGCCTCGCCCCGCCCGGCCGGCACCCTGCGGGCCGCGGCTCTGGGCGGCGGCCGGGGCGGAGGGAGAGGAGGGGCGGTGGCGGCCGGCGGCCGGAATCGTTTCCTGGGTAAGCGCAGCGGGCTGGGAAGCGTTTCCGGAAGGCTGGCCGCATCCCGCAGCGGCTTCGGGCGCCTCCGGGGCTGGGCGGCGGAGCGGCGCGGCGGGCAGGTGCGCTCCGCGGCGGGGAGGGCAGGGCAGGGCAGCGCAGGGCCGCGCGTCCCGCGGCAGTAGCCCTGGTGCGCGGCCGCCCGCGGTGCTGCCGCTCCGCCCGGCCCGCTGCCGGTGCGACCGGGCAGGAGGCCGGGGGAGGGTCCCGCCGCCCTTGCCCTGGGCGATGCCGGCGCGTCCTGGTCTCGGGGGCGGGGGGCCGGGGCCGGCCTGCGGTCCGCCGCTTTCCCCCGGTGTGCAGGAGCGCTGCCGCTGCTGCTGCAGAGCGCTGGCCGAGCCTGCGGCGAGCGTGGGCTCTGCTCCCACGGGCGGTGAATAGGAGCGGCGGCCGGTGTTGTTCTGCTGGTGGTGGTGGTGCGGTAGAAAAGCCTGAAAAAAATGGTAAAAGTGCCTGTAGAAGTAGCTTTTTTTTTTTTTTTTTTTAATTTTGGGGGGTGCGTGTTTATTTTTTTTTTTTTTTTTTAATTAGTAGAGTGAGCGAGCTGAGCTCTGTGATTAAATTGTACACGAGGGTTACGCGCGGGGCTGCAAATGGGAGCGTGCAAAAAATACAGTCCTCGGAACAAAACGTGGACCCCGTGAATCCGTCTTGGAAGTTGTCAGGAATTTGTTTGGGTCCCAAGGCAGCAACGGAGCTACTTTTCGTTGTGGCCAAAGAGACAGATAAAATGGAAAGTGTAACGGTTTGTATTGTACTTCATTGCTTTGCCTGCTTGTTTGCAATGTTCTATAATTCTTGGCTGGGCTCCTGCTTGCTGGGGAGGGTAAGCGTACTTCTGGGCTTTAAACACAAAATAACAAAACCAAGAAAAAAAACAACTCTGCAGCGGTGGTGTGCTGATGTGCTTTGTGTGTTGTGGATGCTGTTGGTAGCTCTACACGGTGAATGGTATCTGCAGTCAGTTGTTCAGGGTAACAGTATCTGCTGCAAGTTTCAGTGCTTCCTGGAAGATGTGCTGTGTTGCCCCAGAAGCTGAGGTACGGTTGCTGCTGAGCTGCTGCAGCTTTGCTGTGTCCTCTGGCTCGGCGGTGTGCTCCTCCAGTTTGTTCTAGATCTTACATGTCGTCATCCTGCCATCTCGTGCTCTAGTATTTTCTGAACGCCTGAATGAGTTGTCTGTCTTGTATTTAAAAACTATTTTCTGCTGGCATAATTGCATTTAGTTAGAGTGCAGATGTCCTAGCACTTAAAGGAAGAGACATCCTCTTATGGTGACCTTGGGACAAAATCTTGGCTGATTAATTTCCCTGCCTGGAACAGTCATGCGGAGTGTGGGTATTTTTGTTCTTCCTTTACAGCAATGAGTATGTGGTGGAATACTTTTTGGCTTGTATTTTTGAGTTTTTTTGTCATCTAAGGGAAATCAAGGTCTGGAGGAGATTCTTTGGGATGAAGAGTAATTTTATGCTGTGTTATGAAGAAAACAATAACTGTTGTAACAAGGAGGAAGATTCTTGGCTCTGAAACAGCACATGTGCGTGTGCCTTTCCCAGCAAGAATCATCCAAATAGTAGATTACAACTGTGGGAATCATTTGCTAGGAGAGGGCGTGCATGACTTGGAAACCTAGATTATTCTTTTTGTTTTTCAGTTCTGCAGCTAAGTTGGAAACCAGTGACAAAACTGGTCATTTTTGGTGTGGTGTTGAGTACACTACTGAGCAGACTACTGTGCCGTTGGTCAGGAGGAATGGTGACTTCCTTAGGAAGTGCCCGGAGAGCCTACAGAGGGCTGCTACAGGGTTTCAGCTGAAGAGAGTGGTGACTTCAGGAGCTTGTTAATGGGGAATTTGAGTACTTGAGATTGCTTGCTATAAGGATTTTTTAGCAGAGGCTGTGAAAAACTGAAGTGAATCCTGGTAGTTGATAGGTAATGGTGAGCAATTGACTGATTACAGCTCCGTCAGATAGCAAGCTTTGACATAGGATGTGCAGTCATACTTGAACAAATCATCCACACTGAAAACAAACTATACTGTATATCCCTTTCTAGTTGGACACAAAGTCTTACCTTTGTACCCTGCTGCGAGCAAGGAGCTCCATTACTGGGAACAATGGAGCCAGGGATGTGCTGGGTGCATTGGCTGATCGCTGACCAAGCTGCTGCTGCCTTGCTGCTATGGAGAACGTAAAGGTGATGGTGGATTGTGTTAGGCCAGGACACAGGCAGGAGGGGTGGTGGAATGGGTCAGAGCTCCTGGGGAGTGCCAGGCACACGTTCTCTCACCTGTGCTGCAGGTGGGACAGTGCAGACTGAGGCTAGAGAACAGCAGTGTCAATTATTCCTGAGAAGACAAGGAAAACCTGCCTTGTTTAGCCTAGCAAATAAGGCTGAGATGGAATATGATTGCAGTCTGCAAGTACAGCAGGGATATAAACACTAGAAAGGGAGAGATGAGCTATTTAAGCTAAAGAATAATGCTGGCATAAGAACAAATGGATATAAACTGGCATGAGTAATCTTAAGCTGAAATTTACGCAGTTTCTTCCCTAAATGGGCTCAGGTTCTAGAACAACCTTAAAATGGGATAAATGACAGCAAACCCCTTAACTGGCTTCTGAGGATATGCTGAGGAAGTCTATTGTATGCTTGGCTGTGGCAGTAGGAGAGAAGGGCTTGGTGACTCAGGAAAAGCTTTTCTGTATGTCTGAGTTAACTTAAAATAGATTTCATGTGTTAGTGTTTCTTATTTTTAAAATCTGACGTTACAAAACTGGTATAAAACTGCCTGCTTTACAATGGGTATTGCTGCATGGCTGCAATGTGCTTAGTGGCCATTTCTGCAATGTTTTGCATGTTAGTTTTTTTTCCTCTCCGAAAAAATGTGTTGTCTAACAACTGCATCTAATTGTGTAGAAAATCTTTTTACTTGAAGTCCAAGCTGTGCCAAAGGAGACTATATGTTTTTATGTGTGAGCTGCTTGAGCTTATTAACTTTCAGGTTAAAAAATGAGCTGCAGCAATTTTCCCCCCTCCCCCCTGTATATAAGAAATTCATTAATCCTCTCAAAGAGGAGTTCTTGGGGGGCTGTACAGTAGACTCAGATAGTGTGAACTGATACCAGTTCTCCAAGGTATGCTGGTATGCTGTGACTGGAAGACCAGAATTAAATGAAGTTAAAGCCAATTTGAAAACAAGTCTGGTTGAGCTAGTTGTGCATGGGATTTGTCTCATTTTTTGTCCTGCAGAATAGCTGAGTTATCTGGCGTGGTGGTTGCAGTAGTTGAACTTGTGTGAAGTCTGTAGTTGGTTCGAAAAATATTGTGTGTGCAACATGGAACACAACCAGCTGCAGATGCTGTATAATGGGTACTGTGCCTGTCAGCAGTACCTGACTGCTTCTCATGATGACCAGTATCCCAGCATCTCTGTGCCCGTTTCCTTGTCTCATTATGCTTTGGACAGAGGACTAATCTATGCTGTCCCCAGAGATTTAAGGAGCAGAGGCTGTTTTTTGAATGCTCTGTGTGGTGTCTTGCTTTAGTTTCCTAATTCTTTTTACCCTTCAGCCTGCTTTCTTTGTAATCTATTGTCTTCTGCAACCTGTTTTTTTTTTTTTTTTTTTTTTCTTTTGCATCCTTTTTTTTTTTTTTTTTTTTTTTGTCACCATGTAAGCGGATATCGAAGGAAAAATAAGAAGAGGATGCCCTTATTCAAAACCTCCTCTATACATACTCTCTGAACCTCTGGCTGTTCTCAGCTTGGTGTTACCAGAGTTGGGTGCAAGCTCTCCCTTCAAAACATTTGGTGGCTTTTGGTTCAAATGCCTCTCTGCTCTGTCTGCAGCCTCCTGGAACCTTGTTGCAGCCTCTATGGCCTTTAGCCAAGAGTGCTGCTTGTCTGTAGGTCTGCTCCTGGCTGTGAAAAGAATTCCTTCTTTCAGCTTGGCATGCCCTGGATCCCTGCTGAGATTGTTTTCTCTTTTACCACTTTCCGTTCACCTGCAAGGTGTGTTACAGGTGGGAGGCTGTAGGGCTCTGGCAGAAGTATTTGAGGGAAGGGAGAGTGCCCTGGGATTGCTGATGAGTACTGGTTTATCTGTGCTGCATCTTGCAGGTCCTGCTTGCTGAAGTCCATTGCCAAGGGTGTAAGAGCAGACCCTGCAGCAAGGCAGCTAGAAATGAGTGGAGGAGTCTGCCCTGACAAAGACAGCAGACACTTGGCCTCCATTACTCACAGGATAGTGAGTTAACCTCGTGTAGTGGGTTTCCTTATGCCTTAAAAAGATGAAACTTGATTTAGCTGGAGATCTAAGGTCAGCCTCAAAGTTTTGTCTCCCAATGTTAAAACTATTTTCTTTCTTTAACTGAAATGTGCTGAGCTTCAGTCTTCCCTGAAAATGTGATATTTGTTTGGTTAAGTATTTAGATCGTGACTTTTACTGCTGAACAAACCCTGCATCTGAGAGTAACACTGATTAGTGCATTTTTAAAGTGATCTGCATACCAATTAGGATGATTAATTAGATGCAAATATGTGCCTTTATCAGTAGTCTTTGCTGCATTTGATGCTGAACACTGATCTCAGATGAATGAAGTCGAATGCAGTTCAGTCTAGGAACTCATGAATGTAAACTACTAATTTGAGTAGTAGTGCATTAAAAGTAATATGTGACAGAGGGAGATTTCCTAGAAAATAAAATATTCAAGTTTTTTTCTGTTCTCAGTCCCAGATAGCCAGTGTGTGTAATTCTGGTTTGTTTTACCTTATGAATAGTGCTATGGCTGTAAAGTACTTTAAGCAAACTCCTGGCAGACTTATATTCGACAGTTTAATCTCTTGGACTTCACAATTTAAAAACCTCCCCTAAAATCTCAGTGATGTCCTCCTGTAGCTTTGCCAAAATAGAGTTATAACTCAGTGATTTATTACTGTATGGCTGTTCTTATTTTCTGTAGAAAACTTAAGGGGAATCTTTTTTTCCTTTGCCTTCCTTGCTGGATTACATGGCACCTTAGATAATATACCCTGTCAGACAAAGTATCAGTTCTGTCTGCCTTTGGGAAAACCCTCCTGGAAGCACCAGTCATGCTTCACTATGATATGCTTTTAAGCAATTCTGCCGTGTGTTTAGTTGTTTTGTTGGAGGTTTGTTTTTGTTTGCCTTTAGTGCAAGTGCAGTTTAATTTTGAAAGGCACCAAAAGGAACATTTCTAAAGTACTTCTGCAGATTTCAAGTGTAGATGATGTGTTTAAAAATACCGTTTGGGTTTAATGTTGGTGTTAAAATATGTTTCATGGAGTACTCTCTTAGTCACAACTGATTCTTTCCTTATGTCTATTAGCTGGTTACATAGAGAGGTTTCCCGATGTAATTCCTGTGTGTGAAGGACAGATTCCAAAGAGAAGGAAATTGACAGGTGTTAAATGTTCCTTACCTTTATGAATTAACTTGTTTTAACAGACGAAACTACCATAAGCTTTATGTATTTTGTTGTTGTCATCTGTTGTGGAAACATGTCTTTTCTTTGCAGTGTTCTCAGGGTAGGAAGCCCTCCAAACAGTCATTAAATGGCAGTCATTAATGTGACTAATATTGGCACAGATTAGTTAAGACTTTATTGGAAACCTTGTAAGTATAATTTCTCAGCTGAGTGAGAGATGCTGCAGGGTTCTTACAGGGCAGCTGCAGAATTCAGCAAATGAGGATCTTGACATTAAGGCATCCTATGTATTTAATATAGAATTTCATTATAAGAAAGTGGAAGCAGTAGTTTGGGTAAATATGCCAACTAATTCATTGCTCTCAATTCAAACTTACCTCGTTAATTTTATTTGCAAAGAAGATTGTTGTTAGGAAGAGAGATTCTTAGCAAGGTGTTGAATTGTGTAGCTATGAAGGAAGCTGTGCAGAGAACCAGCATGAAACATGAAAGGGAACGGCAAGGAAGAGCAGTAAGGAGGAGGAATGCTCTCCCATGGAGAATTTGGCACTTGACAGATCAAATTGGGATTTAAATGTGGCATAATAGAAAAATAATGTAATGAAGTTGTTTAAATGAGTTGGAGATACGTATGAATAGGCCACAATCTATGAACTTAGAGCAAGATTCATCTGGAAGTAAATATAGTAGGGAGCCTGGGTGTTTGGGTTGCATGTGGCATTAAGGAAACCTTCAGCACTGTGTGATGTCTCATTGGCACCCTACATGCCTCCTATGTGAGCAGAAAAGGCAGGATCCCCATGGTTTTTTGTTGATGGGGTTTTTTTTTCCCTGATACCCATCTGGGTATAAAACCTTTGGGGCATATGAGGTCTCACCAGGTCAGGCACCCTGCTGGAGTGGCAGGTTGGGAAAAAACTCATATTTTTTGAGTCCTGTGGGAGCCTGCTTGCCTTTTCCTTCTCTTTTTTTCTTTCCTTTCCTCTCTTACTTTCCCACCATAATTCAAGGAAACAGTGAAACAACATGAGAACCATCAGTAAGGGGAGTGGTTTAACACAGCTGTGTATGAAAAGATATGTGTACTCAGAGAAACAGGATTTTAATTTTTCTTTTTAGAAGTTTGACATTCCCTTAAAAAGTTATCAAATTTAGGAAAAACATTTGATGATACTTGCGTATTTGAAAAGAGAAACATTAGAAAAAAACCATGTTTTTTATTATTTGATGCTTACTTCTTGGAAACATTTGAGGTCGGTCTTATTGTTAGATAACTTTGTAGGCTTGTAAGATGACTAACAAAGGATATTGAAGTAGCACAAAGTAATGTTGGCTTTAAGCATATATTATTATTTAAGCATGTGTAAGAGCTGCTAGCAAACCGTGCTTAATTATGTATGTATGTTTTAACCTTATTTTTATAATCTTTGCATGCTGTTACGTCAGCACTGATGTGTGTAAACTTTTGCAGTGAAATATCCTGTATATTTTCCTTTGCAAGTATGGATTTAAACATGGATAAAAATGATGATTCTCTATCTGCCAAGATATAGAAAACTTTCTGGTAGAGGCATATGAGCATTTAGGGACCAGTAATTCTTTTTTGAAAACCAATATAGATGTGTCCTAATGTGATAAAGACGGTGCTTTTTGCCAGGGAAATGGCTTAAGTGTTTCCTGGGAAGTTTGTCTTCGCAGCCTAACAGCATGTCAATGTTGTGATGTCCTAAAGTGTAACTCTTGATAGCAGACCACAGAAAATTCAGATATTCTTAATGAGGGGTCTGTGTGGGGAAGGGGATCAAGAAGGGTGGTTGGGAGACTCTGAGGGATGTCAATGAGGCTTGATGCCAAGGAAGTCCTGAAGTCATGGGGTCCTCAGAGCATTGTTAAAGATTTGTTCCTCAGGCAGGAGTCATGCTTCTGTTGTTTTGGATCTTGCTTTGGGCTAAAACTCAGCCAGCATATGTTGCATGTTGGTTCCAAAATACGGTCTCCATGCTCTGGTTTTGGCCAGCCAATGTGTAGCAACACATGCAATGACATGATGTGGTTTTACGTGCTTGTTTTTAGGCAGAAAAACGGGAGATCCCTCAGTGCTTCCCTGGTCCAGGCAGCAAGTCAGGAGGTGATGCTTGTTCTCCCTCCTTTCCAATGTGTGTGCACATGTTCTAGGGATGGTAACAGCTGATAGGCAGGATGTGGTGAGCTACATCCCTAAATTTGCTGTTTCCCTGGTAGCAGAGGCTCTGGTGACCCTTGTAGCCTCAGAGATGTGGCAGCTGAGAGCTGTCACTGTCCTTGCCGTGCAGTAACCCTGAGGCTTTTCTGAGCAGTCCGCCCTGCCAGTGTCTGAGGCCCGGGAGCTGGCGGCTGGCTGCCTGCCATCCTGCAGCACAGCGCCTGGCTCTGCTGCTGCCAAACCAGCAGGTAGGAGTGCTAGCTGGGCGGAAAACATTTTGTGGGATTTATCCAAAATAAATATCTAATTTTGCATGGGTGAGGCTGAAATTCTTCAGCTGCACCTCCTGCCAGAGCAGAAGAGAAATCCTTTTTTTTCAAAACGCTTTTCTGCATGTACAGAAACGCTTTTGTGCATGTACAAGGTAAGGCTATTATTTTCCTAAATCTAAAGTTTGGATCCTCCTTACTTGACTTGTGATGGATGTCTAGATCTACACTGCTTTGAAAACCTGTTTGAAGACACGTAACCCAAACTTCTCTGAACCTCCCCCAAAAGGCTCACACTGAGGCATTTAGGTGATTTTTTTACTTCTGCTCTGTGCTTCTACATAAGCCTTGAGGTGTAAATATAGATCTGGAAAAAATAGCACTTGATCTGGTATCCCAGCTTGCACTAGGACTTAAATTAGGAAGTATGAGCTGCTGCTATAAATCAGAAATTTGAGTTTGTAACCCCTTAATTTTTGGCCTGATAAATCTTATTACTCCTAGAAAGCTGTTAAGGTTCATGTCTGTAAGTCCCAAGGTTGTTTTAAATCTCTGGGTTAAATAACACATATGCAAAGGTTTAAAATAAGGCTGTCAGCCCACACAGCACGCTGGCTGTAAAACCAAGAGTGGACAGTGTGGGGCTGATTCAGGACATGCTGATCTGACTTCAAGCCTAACTGGTGTTGAGCTTTAGCTTCTGCTGCCTATACTGCCTTTGCTGCGGTACAGGATGGAAAATTCACACGTTGCTGATGTTTGTACTAGTGTCATTAGCTCTCCCAGAGTAATGGGGTGGATACTTTTTGTGCAGTGTTGTGAGGCTGTCCTAGAGAACTCTTGCTTGGCACACAGTGTGAGCATGTCCAGAATTTTCCTAGAGCACTCTTGCTTGGCACATGGCATGAGCATGTCCCGAGTTTTCCCTGCTGCTGAGTGCAAATACTTGATAACTTCCTCAAGCAGCCAGTGTTGGAAGCAGGGAACTGGGCTTTCCCCGTTCTGGGGTTCTTTGAGCTGAGGTTGCAAGCAAATATTTTAAGCATGGATAGGTGCAGTGTGCTGTTATGGCAGGATGTGAATCCTCCTTGCACAAGGTGAGCTTGAAAGGAGGTGTTGAAATTCTAGATCCATGATGATAGAGGATGAAACTGAATTTGGATAGATTTTAAAAGCTGACAGAGGAGATGCTCTAAGGAGAGTGACACACATACCCTAAAATTCCAAAATGAAGGTACTGGTGCTCCCAAAGTCTGGCTCAGGAAAGGCACCTGCCAGAGGACTCAGGTGGAGGCAGGAGCTAGTACATAAATAGATGAAGAGGAATTTTAATTACACAGAGTAGCTGGATGATGAGATAGGCTTATTTTACTGTTGCATTTCGCAGCCAAAGTCACGTACACAGAGTTAGGCACTAACCTGGATATAAAACTCTTCTGTGCAGCAGTGGGGAGGCATAGTCTGTGCTAAGTACAATATAAACCCATTTAAAAATGTTTTCTAAGTTTCTTTCTTTCCTCCCCTTTTAAGGACAGGCCAGGGTTTATCCTGTAAGATTCTAAGTACTCAAATTTGAGAATAATTGTGTTGTTTTGCAGAAACTGAAGTTTCTGCATGGGAATTTCACACACAAGCTATGTTCCTTTGCATTTTCTTGGGTATTCCTAATGTAGTAGTGTCTGTAGTTTTTATTATCTATAATTCAGAAGCATAAGCTGCCTCAAATGCTTTCGCAGCACAACAGGGAGTTTTAATAGGCTGTTAGACACCCTGTGCAAAGCTTGTCAAGTGGCCACAGCTGCTTGGTAAAAATGGATGATTAAAACCCAGTGTTTTCCAAAAGCTTTTAAGTTGAGTGTGACAGGCTCATTGCTTAGCCATGTTTCTACCTCTCTCAGAAGCTGTGGGTAAAGAACTTCTTTGAAACAGAGCAGTGCACACATGAATGCTTGAATCTTGTGGAGGCTAATACTTTCTTACCTCAGATGGTATCTGAACACCATACAGGAAATGGCAGTAAAATTATTAGTACTTTTGAAATGGGTATTGTCCTGGCTTTTACTCATAACTAGAAAGCAACGCAATACCTTAAACTTGATAAAATGTTTCAATTTGAAGCCAAAGACTGAATTTCAGAGAATCTCACAATTTTACAAGGTGAAGTAATGCAGCTGAAGTAGATTGCCTCTGACAATCCTCAGCAGACACTCAGTAAAACCAAAGCACTGTAGTGAAATGACGATGTGGGTTTGATACCCTCTGATGGGGAGCAAGTATTTTAAAAAAAAAAGGCAGCTCTACTGGGAAGTCTAACTCTAGTGCTGTTATCTTAAGGGTCACCAGAGATGGCTTCAGAAACTGAGCTTTCTTTAGAACAGTAGCGTATTGTCAGAATTAAGATTAGGAAATTCACTTCTTGCTTCTGAAGAGAAGTAGTGTTAGGAGGCTTTTACGTGCTCATTTCCTTCATTTGCTCCGTGCTTTTTCATGGTATAACAATATCTGTGTTTAAAACAACCTTTTTCTTAAAACATTTATCTTCAAAGATAAAAGCAAAGTATTTGTAATGTTAGCATGGGATTGGCAGCTTTTAATTAGATGCTCTGAGTATAAAGTTAAGAAATAACATGCTGACAGGAATTTTTAGATCTGCTGGTTTTCTTCTTGTCACATGGATTTCACCACATTAATACAACTTTTGAAAATTGCTCCCTTGACCCAGTTACTCTTTTTATGTTTTCCTTTCCACATCGAGTCAGGGAAGCATAAACATTTCATATATATTAGAAATGAGAAGTTTTGTCTTCAGAAGTGAATCACAGTGGAAGGGGGGAGAACATCAAGTCTTGTGATTTTTTTCCTGCATTCTAAATGAAATTGTGTAGGTAGATGCTGTGTTTAGGTCCTACCACACTGATGGGGTTTCCCCCCAAGTACTGCTTGTGATAGATGAGTTTCTTAAACGGTATTAGTTCTTTGAATGGAAACTTTGTATGCAAGTTGCATGTTAGCAGTGATTGTGTTGCCAAAGGAGTTCTTTTGACGCCCTCACTCAGGCAAGTGACATGTTTTGGACTTTACTCCTGTGAGATGGTAATTGACTGCTGGCCCATATCATAGGGCAGAAGAAGGTATTACAATAAAAGCAACGTTGTTTTTTAAAAGGCAGACTAATTGCCATCTTAATTTTCTGAGTAGGGCCATTGGTAATATAAAAGAAACTAGTCAATTCTGGTTTTTTTTTCTGAGGCTAAAAATAGGAGCTGGAAGTGATGATAGTATACCAGACACTTTGACGTTGCTTTTATCATAGATGATCTGTTTTCCTGAATATTCACAGGTAATCATTATCACTTAGGTCCTTCTGTCTTTGTCTAGAGGAAACAAATCTTAGTTTTAGCCTCCATCGTGGTTTTGTGTAAATCACTAATTGCTCTTCTGTTTCGTTAAGCTGCAGCCAACCATCAGATGTAGGATCATGTTATTATTAAGGAACTCTGATGCTTTAATTACATGTGTGCCACACTTCTTAGTGCTATAAAAGGGAGGTTGCACACTGCCTGTGCATCCAGGCAGGCATAGTGAGAATAGTACTTGGAATTTTTTTCTGTGAATTTTTGAGTGACTGTTATTAAGACTGTCATGTGTATGTAACCTTTCAGCATACAGAGCATAAATTGCTGCTCCAATTAAACTTAGAATGTGTAAGCAGTAGAGCTTTGCTCCGATGAATTAATTCTCATGCTCTCAGATATCAAAATTGGTTGAAATTTGGTGGCTTAATTTCACATCAGTGACCCCTTTGTGCAAACATATACTTGTTATCTCAGTACAGCAGTGTGGGATTTCTGAGGACAAGCACTGCAAGCCACCAACTGGGCTGAAAGGTCTCACGTGTCCCTTCCCCAGCATGGAGTGACTTAACACCTTCTCTCAGGGCCTGTGACACAATTGTGCTTGTCTGCAATTAGTTGCTTGACCAATTCCCAGAGTTGGTGGTTACTGGTGGTTACAGAGATAGCAGTGCCATTGCTCTGTGTCTATTTGATAAAGAACAGAAATTAATAGGTATATTTTGTTGCTGAAAATGTGGATTTCTTTGAGGTGACTTTTCATATTGGGAGGGAACATGCAAACTTTTAATTCCTCCTTCTCAGCAGACTGCTCCTTCTTGGAGTAAATTAAACAGAAGCTGTAGGAAAAGCTGTTATTTTCTTGGGTGACTAAACATATTTTTTATTCTCTATATAGAATCATAGAATGGCTTGGGTTGGAAGGGACGTTAAAGCTCATCTTGGGCCAACCCTCCCTCCATAGGACACCTTTCACTAGAGCAGGTTGCTCAAAGCCCCATCCAATCTGGTCTTGAACACTTCCCCAGGGATGGGGCATTCACAGCTTCTCTGGGCAACCTGTTCCAGTTCCTCACCACCCTAACAATAGAGAATTTCTTCCTAATATCTACTGTAAACCTACTCTCTTTTGGTTTGAAGCCATTTCCCCTTTTCCTGTCACTATATCCCCTTTCTCCATCTTTCTTGTAGACTCTCTGAAAGAGAACATTATGGTTTTTTGGGTTGTTTTTTTTTTTTAAACCTCTACTCTGAGCAATGAAGTATTGTGTTTTCATTCTTTGCATATTTCTTGATTTGGTTCTAATGGAATATAAACATGTGTAAAAGTTATTTATTACCCGAAATGGTAACAACCTTGTTGTGTTTGAAGCACAGCGTGTTTACAGAAGAACCAGTCAGTCTGTTAAGTTTTGAAACAGATATTAAAGGAAATAAGAGTTAAAGACATGTATGGAAAATGCAACAAAATGCAGCAAAGTTAATCTGTTGGTAGACTACGTTGAGTAAATGACCCTTTATTTTCTTTTTCCTACCTTAAAATGTGAGTCAGGATAAGTATTTTTATTTCATCTGGTCTTTAATAAAACATTTATTATAGCAGTCGTTAGAATTACAAAGCAGTTAAGGGTTGTACTAAAGGGGAAACAATAGAAGAGCAAAGGAGATGCCTAGGTTGGGGTAGACTAGGGATGGGATATTTCCACAAAAAATTTGTCAACCAGAATTTAGGAATGCTCAAAATGTGCATTATTCTTGCTGTTGTTAAATGAGATGTTGCAGATATGTAGATGTGTGTAACCATTATACAGAAGAAGCAGAGCCATTATACAGTATACTGCAGAGGTCTTGTCTAAGAAGAAATGAATCATTTTGATAATGAGAAGTGAGAAAGATAATTGGAAATCCAGCTTGGTTTAATAAGGCTCCTTGTTCTGAACACAAGCATTGGCTTTACCCCACATAGTACCCAACATTTTGGGGGGGACACACTTGGGGATTTCTTGTCCCTTGCTTTATCTGGTCTTTCCCTGCCTCCTTTCCAGCTCTGCCTCAGTTTGCCTGTTTTTGATCTCACCTTTTCTTTCTGAAGTTGTACAGTACTCGTTGTGCTCATAGCTCTGGAAAAGCTAATTGAAACAAGATTTTGATAATTGTCTTTGGAAGTGGTGCAAAGGATGACTGGACCGGCTTGCTCAGCCTGGGAAAAGGGAAAAGCGCTCAATAGTTCCTGGGCTTTGAGCTGTTTGTGGCTATATGGTTTCCCAAACTGTGGTTGCAGCTTCCTATTTGGCTGTTCAGAGGTGAATTCCAAAAGCTTCAGGAGAGTTTTGGTTTTTCTTACTGCAAAAGCTTTGTCAAGGACTTCACTGCATACATAATTATAATAGTGTGTTAAATACAGAAGGTTGCATAATACGTTTCTATTTATTAAATACTATCATTATCTGAATTTATAAAGTTCATAGTCGTGTTGTGTGTGACCTGAAACCTCCCAGGTTTGGGGCTTAGTTTATATATTAGAGCTGCCTGTCTTAAAAATACCCAAGGACATTTCCTCTCTCTGATGTTTTTAAATGTCAGTGTAGCCTTACTGTGGGAAAGTGATTTGTATCTTTGAACATTGTACTGGAGGAGGATGGGCAGTCCTAGGAGCAGTGCTAGGAGTTCCCTGCTATCAGCTTTCCCCAGTTCATGGTATGTAAGTTAAGGGCTGCCATCTCCAACCCATGAAGACAGGGAGTGATGATCCAAGTAGTCTTTTCTAGTTCCTTGCATACCTGCATGGCAAATCAAGGCAGCTCTGTAAGGTCGACAGAGATTATGTTAGAACAAGAATGAGGGTTGACCTCTCTAAATACTCAACTGTATTTAAAATCTTTATGGCAGCAATTCAAGATTTTATGTAGAGAGTCAGTGGTGATCCTTTTATACAGGTGGTAAGATCTATCCTGTGTTAGACACAAAGAACAGTGTAGAAAATAAGCTTTTCCTCTCAAAAGGAAAGCATTTACCACCCTTGTCACTGATGGGTGATGTGCTAATTCTAAATAACCCGTTGGAATTGGCATGAGTAAGGTAAGATGGACTGTGAAGAGAAGTGCTAACTTTGAGTCATTCATGGTTAGGAGTTAAATATGGCATTGTGCATTCTTAATTCTGTAAAAGATGTTGTTTCCAAAATTCTTAAAAAACCTTTGGATCTGAATAGCTTAGAATGCTGCTATTGAGTTATAACAGGGATTTTGATGTTCTGGGGAAACATTTTTACCTGCCAGAAAAATATTTGTTCATTTCGCTTAGCAATATGTGGTTCCTTTGGCTTTGCTTTTGCATTTTAGGCATCAATGTCTTCAGTACTTTGATTTTGGGCTACTGGTACTAGTAGAATAGACGTGCTGAAGTACTTGGCTCTGATCTAAGTGGGGCCTGAATCATGGTTGAAAGCCATGTCACTTTCTTGATACAAAATTATGCCTTCTCCCTCCCCACGCTGGACATTGGGTCTTGACTTTGGGTCATTTGCACAATGAAGAGCACAGAGACAGCTTCACTCTTACTTGAAGTATCTGGCTCTGAACACTTTGGCTTTAGGCTGACAGTGTCCAAGCACCAGCCAAGTTGGAGCATGTTTTTGATGTTCATTCCTGGCAGACAGTGAGACCTTTGTAGTTTCAGGATTGTTTTTGAGAGATATGCTTTTAGTCCTAGTGGTTCAGCCGGTACTTTTAAAAAATTGATATATATCCAAAACCCATGAGAAATTACTTATTTGGTGAGAGGGGACTGGAGTTTGTGTCAGATTGGTGAAATTTTGAGATCAAGATATGCTTTAATTGAAAATATTCTCTTAATTCTTGCTATAAGGCATAATTTTTGCTATAGAGCAGCTGCAAAACACGAGGTAAAATTGCCCTAAGCTAAAGATTTCTTGACTTTGTTTTTTTTTCTTTCCTCCCCTTCTAAAACCATCTGCAGTATATTGTGAAGTAGGGTGGCTGTGTTTGGACTCAGAAGTGTTTAGCAATGCTTAACTGACTGCAGTGGGTTTGATACAGAGCAGCGTTCAAAAAGTGCATGGCTTTGTGTGGAAGGCAGGAGCACAGCAACAGACAATTACAAATGGGTTTTGTACATGATGCAGCGGGAGTAGGGTCAGGGAAGCTGTGGCACAGAGCAGAGGAGCTGTAAGCACATGTGCTGTTTGATATTTCAGTCTGCTGTGGTGGGTTGGACCATAAACATCCCTCCCTGTTTCCCTTTTTGTGTTTTGCTCCCTGCCACGGCAGATGTAAACTTGCAGTGTTATTTGAGGTTTCTCTGTACAGACGTACCTTTTAACTGCAATTAGGGCAGAACACCTCCCTCCCCGATGGGTAACCTGTAGTAGCATTGCTCATGTCCCTGTGTGACCAGAAATAAAGATTAATAAACACTTTCCTGCTGTAAAACTTTTCCCCAGGTTGAAATGGATAGGAAAGTTCAATGTGGCTGATTAGTTCTAATTTCCCTCCCTGCCCCAAGCAAATAATTAAAGGTTGCTGCTAAATTCACCTCATTCTCTATTAATTCACCTATTCTCTCCCTGGTCATATTAAACTGCCTAACTCAAGTAGTGTTTTTAATGTTGGTAGAGGAAGGCATTATATTTAGAAAAAACGCTTTATTGTAGAACAATTTTAAAATTATATGGAAACATAGTATTAAATGACCAATAAAATTATTTGTGTTGTGAGACATCAGAACAAAGGAGTTATAAATGTTGTGTATCTGCCATGAAGGTGCCTGCCTTCAGTTCCTGCATAACCTTTGTGCTTAATCAAGGATCTGTCTATGCTGGCAGTGCTAGGGAATTTAACACGTGCTCTAATGTCTAGTTTATGTAAGGATTCCTACATATTTCAAATATTTGGTAACTGTGCTTATGTGTTTTGGCGGAAAAAGTGGAGGGAGGTGGCTTGAGTAATGTTGTTCAGTTGGTAGTAAAATAGTTACACATCTATCTTTTCTTACTGAGTCGTTGATTTGAGATATAGGTGCCCTTAAGGCATTGCTTTCCATAGTCCCTTGGGAAATTTCTCCACCTGGATTCCTAGCCCTGTTGTTAGAAGTGCCAGCTGCAATCTAGTGTTTGGTCATGTAAAAGATAACTAGCGTGGTAGATAAATCTACAGGGATCCTGCGACATCCAGGAATTGGCAGGAGGGCCGTTCCTCTGGCTGGTTGTTGGTTTACTTGCAGGTCAACTCTTCTTTTATTATGGATGGTTAAGTGAAGAAAAGGCTTCGAGTGAGTGCCAGGCTATTCCTCCTTGAAAGACTAGTCAACAGATCGTTTAAGAACTTATAAACAGCAGGAGTTAGCGGCCTGGCAGCCCAAGCTGTTACAGGCTTTGAATAGCATGTGCTCAGGAGCATTTTTCCTTTGCCTTGTCAGGACAGCTACATTTTACAATGGTCATTATGCTCCTGGCAGGGTTTGCAAACACATCAAGTTGCGTTTGGCTGGACTCCTGTTGCTGCGGTGTTCTGTTTTTCCAGAGTGCCTTTAACTGCAATTCAACACCTTTTATCAATCTGGCCTCACCACAGCTTGGAAACAAGAAAGGCTTGCATAGAAAGTCACTGTCTAGATTCTGACTTACATGTTACTTATGATATTACTTACGTGTTTCATCATCCTCTTCTCCCAGCATGGATCTTTTTGGCCACTGAGGTAGGGAAAGCCCACCAGCTCAATGGCAACACGAGAGGCAGTGCTGTAATGGAGATGTTTTCCCTGTTGCTGAGTAGTGGTTTTAAGTTAGAATGGGGAGACTTTCTTAAAAATTTAAGGTTTTGTGTGTTCTTGAGTAAAAAGAGGACTTCTTTTCTGAAGTTACCTAATCCTTGAAATATGTGCAGTTAGAAGTTTGGCCAAAGGTGTGATACATCAGTACATTTCAATGAAAACCACAAAGTGTTCATGGCTAAAGTTACCTTTCATGAACTTCCTCTTCAGTTCTTTAAAACCATTCATATTGAGGTATTCTGTTCCAACTCATTTCTCATTGTAAAAGTTCTTTTTTAAATTTTTTTTTTTGTGCCTTGAAAACTGCACTCTTCATTTTAAATGAACTTAAGAATTCATTTAAGAGAGATTGAAACAAAAGACTAAAAATTTCGTTTCTGTTTTATTTTTTCTATTCCATTTCTTCCCAGACTCTGTGCACTTCTGAAGATTTAAGGCAGAGAGGCAGAGAAGCTGGGGAAGGTTTTAAAGTGAAGGTTTGGGGATTAGATGTAAGTACAGCCATCCCATCTGCAGGGATACAAGAAAGGTGCTGCTATTAGCTCTTCCAAAAGCTTGTTGTTGAATCCAAAAGAAATCTCTTGAAAACCTTTAAAAACCCATTCAGACTAAATGTAGTGTGTGGTTTTAGATTCATGCTCTTTTTTAAGAGCTTCAAGCCCACATCACTGAGCACAGATGAAAAGAATATGAGGAGAAGTCAAAGGAGGAATAACAGGCATCTCACTGCAGCCAGCTGCACTCTAACTTGTTGCTATCTCTTACTATTACAGAAACAGTGTGTGGCATCTTTGATTGCAAAAGCTGGTTGTGGAGGAGGGTTGCACCCTGCTTGGTGTTTCTAGCTGAGGACATGCATGTTGAATGATTAAAAGAAAAATTTGGGAAAGATGTTGCTTATGTGACTTCAGTGTTGTGCATTGTTGGGGTAGTTGTGGTTGATGTGTCTCTGATGCGAGGATGGTAACAGCCTTCTTAACTCAAGTACAAGTTGTGTAACTTAGTACTTCAGAGCTTCTTTTTGACAATTAAGATAAAAGATATACACTGTGGTTAATGAAGGAATAGTGAAGATAGGAAAAAAGTACTATCAGACACTGTTTTAACAGCTGTGGTTTCTATGATAAAGACAAATCCCTTCACATAAAACAAACTGCAGTTTAGGAATTAAGCCTGTTTTGAATATAAATTTAAATATAAATTCTGAGAGGAAGTTTTCTTCTGTCTCCCTGAAGCTCTGAAATCCTTTGAGGGAAAAGAGAGGGAGTGCTTAGAAAGCCATTTCTGATATTAAATGGCTTCTGAAAAGCTAAGCTCATCAAACCCTGAATTTGGGGTTTGGGAGTTAGTGTTCACAGGGTGGGATAAACTTTATGGAGTAGCAGCTGATTCCAGAGTGCCAGAGGTCAGCTGGCCTGGAGTACCCTTTGTGCCTGGGCATCACTGCTTGTCCCCATTCCCCTGCTGAAGGAGGGGCTGGTGGGATGCTGTGTGCCCGGCTGGGGGCTGACTGCTTGGTACAGCCACTGGCACTGCTGCAGCCCCTCTGTGGAGTTCCCTGGCCAGTGTACTGTGAAGCTGAACAAATTCCAGTGGTAGCCAAGCTTGTAATCAATTAGGTACAAGGTGAAAAGAGCAAGGAAGAAAACCAAAAAGTGACAGCTGAGTGTGAAGTATCACCAGGGCTTCCTTAAGGGACATACAATTGACAGCTACTCAGCATCTTCATCCCTTTGTGTGCAAAGTGGGCCAAGGCTTCCATCACAAGTGCTGCAAAGGCTAACTTGGTTGTATCCCTACATCTAAACGTCCTTTGCACATTTGAGGGTGTCCTCTGCTTCTAAAATAATGATTTCTGTGTCTCAGCTCTATCTGGTGCAGATGTTTACCTCCCCCTTGCCCCCAAGAGCCTCTGGTCTAAAGATTTAGTCTAAATTCGATTTATTCAGGTCCTTTAACTTTGTACTTAAGTGGTATGAACAGTTTTATACAGTGTTCTGAGAAGTTGTGAACTCCTGTCACAGTTTGTACTCAGCACCCTTTTTTTCCTGGAAGAAGATAAATGCAAAGAGCATGAAATAGAGTTCAGAAATTCTCCTCCTGCTGTGCTTACTAAGAGAGGGGAAACCAAAATCTGGAGGGAAAAGCTGTTGTTATGGCAGCAGAAATAATTTTTAATTGAGACTTGCTATTCAGATGTCGCTTTCATGTTTCCTATTTCAATCTTGAAAGAGGCCTGTGTATTATATGATGAAATAAATGACTTTTTAATAAGCATATAACTGGTATCTCCCAAAACTCTGTAATTTAGGCACTTAATGTGAATAATAGCACATGATATATAATAGTATGTTGCCTTCAATTTTCCAAACTTTATTAGAAAGGGCAATGATGCACAAATGTATAACTTCATTAGGTCTTTATATTTAGTACTTTGCAGCCCACTTTATGCAGATATCTTTATTTGTATTGCAGAGCAATTGAATCAGTGGCATAATCTTCTGAGCAGTTAGGCTGCCCAATTGTGATTGCAGTGAGTCTGCAGAGATTAATGAATACAACTTCTCTAGATTTTAGTTTTCTTTCTATTGAACAAAATGTTCTGGAAGGAACAGTTGGGAAAAATAATCTGGTTTTAACTTACTGGGTTAGCATATGGCTTGTGTCTGAATGGAAGCATTGGCTCTTAGCATCTGCAGAAGACAGCTGCCTCATGGCTGGGGCTTTCCTCTGAGAGGCTGGGCTCTGACATCTTCATGCAAGGCTGTTAGCGATTCCGGTTCCCTCCACTTCACCTGCGGAGTTGCTGTGCAAGGGAGACTTTCACTCCAGTGTAATGGGGAGAGCAAACTTCCACACTCTTTCTGGAAAGGACTAACGAGGCTCCTCAGTGGAGTCTGTTTGGCCTGGGGTCCATGAGCACCTTGAGTCCTTGCAGTGGGTGGGATTTCAGGAAAGTCAGAATGCTCTCATTTTAAGTGCTATTTTCCCCCCACCTTTTTTTCTTCTTTTGTCTTCCCTTCTTTTAGTGTGCTGCCCACAGTGAAATGCTGAATGCAGTGATGTCCAGTTTTCCACAGAAGTCACCTGTGTTTTCCTGTCGGTGTCCTGCTTCTGTTTGCATCACTTTGCTTTTTGCAGAAACACCCTTTCATTATAGCTGATGCATAGATTTTGTGCTCAGACTGTACATAGCACTTCCTTTCTTTTGCAAGTGCTTGTTCTTTGTTTCAGACTGTGTAAAGGTCCAGACACCAAAAGGACATCCTGAAAATACCAAAAGGCCTCTGGCTATTCTGGAAGAATTAAATTGAATTCCTATTTTCATCAGGACACCACTAATCATAGGCTTACGTGATGAGCAACTCCATTTTATGTTTGAGCACAGATAGCTGTTGGGAACTGGTCTCTTGATACATGCACTGCTCCCTTCAAGTCTTTATTTTGCTTTGATCTTAAGTGGTCACCTTCAATATGAAGGTGGAGCTCATAGATCTGGACAAGCCATCTTTTTCTACAAGCTGTTACCTGAAGTGAAGTGATTGGTCTCCCAGAGAGTAAAATCTACGAGAGCCCAAAGGTGAATATAGAGCAGAGCAGCAAGCAGTGAAATGTGCTTTTTATGACTGGAGTTGATGAGTTTGAAGGGGGAACAGTGGAGGATTTTCAGTTGCACCTCCTTTAGTGATGGCAGTCATATCTTCCAACCAGGCAGACTTAAGTGTTGGTGTTTCACTCATCCATGGGAACAGATAGGAAAAAAGGAAGGAAATTACAAGCTACATGTCTGTTAGTATTTTACAGTAATTATGTGTGTATGCAGCTCCATCATTGGCACGGCACTTCTGTAGCTCCGTTACTGAATATTCCATCCCTCACTGGGATTTATCAAAACACAGTTTGGTGGATATTTGAGCGGTAACTGTTGAGCTTTTGCCCAAGTATGGAGAGGCTTTCCTCGAGTATGAGGACTTAATCTCATGCTGTTGGTATAAGGAGAGCGAGAGAATCTGGCAGTCATCTTCGGTTTGGGTAGAGATGATGTCTGAGCCTTCAGTAGGGAGAGAAAGTGAACGGTCTTGCACAGACTAGAATGGGTTACTTTTCTTGGGACCATGGCTTGGGACAAACGGACTTTTAAAAGGAGACCCTGAGGAGAAGACAGGATTTGGATGAGGTGGAAGAGGTTACCCACTGGAGGAGCTAGCATCCTGGAAGAGCAATGACTTGGACAGCACTACAGGTTGCTTTCCTAGAATAGAAAGGAAGACAATGTAACAAATCTTGATGGTCTCCAAGGACCACTTAATTAACTCTGAACACAAAAAAAAAAGTGATCACTGTTTTTTTGGCTTACAGAGTGGCAGAAAAAGGCATAAAACTTTTTTTTTTTCCACTGGAAAAAAATTCATCTGGGCTTGTTTTGAGGCAGCAAGATAGTTTAATCTTAGAGACATTAATTTATCTAAACTTCAAGCTAGGATATTTTTTCTCTGGGAAAATAGATCTTTGCTCATGCTAAATATATGCTTCCTGAGGTGAATGGGTTGAAAAGTCTTTAGCAGCACAGGCAATACTGAGAAAATCATTAAGAAATGTGTATGTTCCCAGATGCTGAGCATGCAATTTCTGAAACAATTTAATCTTTGGACAACTTACGGAGGAGGTTCTGTTGTGTGTACTGTGTGTGGAGGGACAAGAGGAGTCTGTGACTGGGATAGATGTCTGACAAACCTCCAGATGGAAAATGCACCAAAGTGTCATTTTGGTCAATATTCTAGAACTGTGAAAGAGGTAGGTCTAAGATCAGAAAGCATTCAAAGGAGAGCTATTTTTCCTTCTTGAGACGTAGCCAGCTTTGCAGAAGTTAAGCATTTCTCTGAGTGGCTCTTGTTTACTGTTCATGCGGAGCTGTCCTCCTGCTTCCGTGAGCATCAGTGTGCAGGGCCTTACAGTTTTCTGTACAGTTGTCTTTGTGTATCTTGTATCTTTTTGTCTCTTGGCACTGTTTGGTTGGTCCTCCCTTGTTTTCCCAAACAGGCTGGCTTTGTATAGGTGGTAGCCAGGAAAGGCAGAGAGGAGATTGTAGGGCAGGTAGAATCATACATTGGATTGGATTGGAAAGGATCTTTAATGATCATCTGGTCCAAGAACCCCACTGCTGTGGTCAAGGTCATCTTATTTTTTGCTGGACCAGGTTGCTCAAAGCCCCATCTAACCAGAGCTTGAACATTTATTTACAGGGATGGGGTATCATACAACTTCTCTGGGCAATCTGTTCAAGTGCCTCACCACCCTCATCATAAAACTCTTTTGCTTATGTCCAGTCTAAATCTACCCTTTCTCATTTCAAAATCTGTTCCAGTTTCAGCAGGTAGGTACTACTGCTTCTGTGTAGGGCTCCTTTTGTCTGGTACCAGAGCCAGACCCACTGTGGAATGAGCTCCATCTGCACCAGACAGATGGAGTGGTGCTGTTTGAGACTGGGGGGAGACTGTCAGGGTGGATCAAACCCTATGTCCCTCTCTTTTCAATACCTTGTCTATTAGGTGTCACTGCTGTATGTTTCCAGAGGAAAAAGTAGAAACATCTCTGGGTTTTATAAGTATCTCTCCCACTGTTGTTTTATCATGGTCTGTAATGGTTAGAGGTAGACCTGTGCCTTTAAGGTTGTTGATTAATGAATCTTAGTAATAAACCTGGCTGAGACAGAGCAATTCTCCTGATCCTGATACTCATATAAAATGTTCCATACTTGACTTGCATGACTTCCTGATGGAATTAGTTTTTGTATTTATGTGCTCACACACTCTTTTGTATATGCAAGCAGAAACTGCCAGGCTTCCTTTTCCAAGTGATTTTCTGTCGTATCATACTTGGGTGTATTTCAGCAGATTTTGATTGTTCAGGAAGATAGTCTATTTTGAGGGTTTTTCCACTCACAGAGCCAGACTTGTTACGTCTTTATGAAAGAGATAACCTTGTCTGGTTTAGCAGCACCTTTTGGAGTGACTAGCACAGCATGTAATAATAAAGGAATCTGCACTAGTGTCCTCTAGAAGACATTAATTAGGCTAACACTACTCTTCATCTCAGTTCTGTTTATGCAAAGCTATGAAATTTGAGGTTCTGCTTTTTAAGCCATGGCTGTATTTTGAACCTTTTGCTAAGCTGTTTCAAGTCCCTTTCTAGATGTTTTAATTAATGGTTTAGTTAAAAATCCTGTGAAGTTTTATAGCTAGCTTAAAAGCTTGCATTTAGAGCACATTTGTTAATACTCACATCTGTTTGTGTTTTATTTCTTGTCCATTCGTGTCACTTATTTCTCTCTGCAGACTCCTCATGGTCCTGTCAGATACCGCTTTACATCAGAAACTGTCATCTTCTGAGGTTCCTACCTTACATCTCTCCCTGCTGCAGCCTTCCTTTCAGTTCATTGCATTGTGAGATACTTCAAAAGACAAGGATATGGGAGATAGGATGCCACTCTTTGCTCTTGGGCACACAGAGCCCTTATACCGATCCTTGCAGTTTGTCTCCCAGCCAGGGTTTGATATGTGTGCATCTCACCACCTGCCCATCATCTGGTTATCTTGGCAAACCCGTGCTGCCTGGGGAGGTGCATGTGGCAGTCCTTGCTTCCTCCTTGGCTGGGTGGGCAGTGCGAAGCACACCTCGTTTAAGATGTGTCAGGAACTGCTGGCTGACAAGCCTGCTCTCAGACACCAGCGTGCCTGTTGTGGTTGGCCATGTTACTTTGGAGAAGTTCAGGTTTGTGTGGCAGTTACTGGTGGTATCCACAGAGCAGTCCAGTTCGTGTTCTTTTTGCATCAAGTTAATTCTGTAAAACGCATCCACATTGATGCTACTATGCATAGTGCACTACTTCAAATAATGAAGGGCAGTTCAGGTGGGTAAGGTAGTCTTGCCTTGGTAACTACAGCTATTTAAGAATTAGGAAGAAATAATTATTTTGGCTGAAATTATTTGAAGTGTTTTCTTCTTTGGCCAGTAAATGTCAGTTGCTTTAGAGGCATTAAAAACTTGGATCTCATCCAGCTGTTCTTGTTCTTTTCCCCCTCCTTATTTAGCTTTATGCCAAGAAACATATCATCTCTAATGACTCAAGCATGAGAACTCTATTTTCTTCTATTTTTTTTAGTCCACATTTTATATACGCATGTATATCCTGTTAACTTTTACATAGCAACTGTTTGGAATTAAAGCTAAGTAGTAATGTTGAAACTCTATGCTTGATTCCATGGTATAAAAACTTACAGTAGTTCAAATTTGTGGAGGGGCGTCCCACATGCAGTGGGATGGATAGGCAGCTGGCAGATGCTCTTGGTTGCTCTGAACTGTGTGAGGAGGGGGCTCAGCCCAAATTTCCAGCTGGCTTCCACTACCTCCCATCCAAAATTGTTTGTTACGATTTAACTGTCTCTAAGTACATGACTGGAAAAGCGTAAGATTTGAAATACAGCTTTCCAAGTATTTCTGTGTAGTAGTCAAAACTTTTCAAGAGCATTAAAGGGATAGTTCAATATTAATTTTTAATGGCCCACGATGTCTTATTTTAACTCAAAATGCACAGTCTCTATCCTGATAAGGCTGTATCACTTCATTAAATAAAACATGACACCAGAGTCCATGTATGTGGTGAGCTTGATGATGGTTAGAGTTCAATTTGATAACAGCACCCATTCATGTATTGCTTTGATTTTGCTGCACATGAACCTTAATTTTCAGAGATTCGTATCTGTTCTCTATTCAAATGTTAAAAGAAATGTTAAAGTAGCTTCCAGCAATAAAACTAAACTGACCAGCTTTCCTGTGAAACTTCCAGAACTTCCTGCTTCTGTTCTGGCTTAAAATTTATGGTGTTAAAAAAACACCCTTTCTTCTGTCATTTCCACAGCTGATTTTAGCTGGAATGTGAAAGCAAGGAAGCATTGTAACAGTAACAAATAAACACTTAAAAAACATCATGATAACTTTGATTTCTAATGCAAATGGTCAAAGCTTCAGGTTTCTAGTTTTGTTTTTATAAAAAGAGATGCCTTTATGCCTGCCTGTATTTCACGTATTAAGATCTTAGTGCATACATATAGATAGAGGAAAACATGAGTGTAGGAAAAAACAAGCAGCTGAATAAAGACAAGTTTTCTGCAAGAATTACATAACTCGAGGAACAATTGGAAGATTGGACCAGACAACAGAGTGTATGTTACTAGTGTGTGAATGCTGCCTTGGTGTTCCTCATGCAAGCGTAACTGCTGAGATCAAATTGTGTTTGAGCGTTAGTCAATAATTCTATACACATAGGTCAAATATTTTCCAGCTCTTAATTGGTTTCTGCATATGGTGTGCGGATGGTACCCATTATAACAGAATTCATTTAGGCTGGAAGAGGACCTCCAAGATCATCCAGTCTAGCTGTTAACTTAGTACTGTCAAGTCCACCACCAAACCCTGTTTCTAAGAACCACATCTACATGTCTTTTAAATGCCTCCAGGGACAGTGGTTCCATCGCTTCCCTGGGCAGCCTGTTCTAATGCTTGACAACCTTTTCAGTGAAGAAATTTTTCCAAATATCCAGTATAAATCTGCCTGGCACAACTTGAGGCTGTTCCCTTATGTCAAATGACTGGGAGAAGAGCCTCACCCCCACCTGGCTGCAACTTCCTTTCAACCTCAGCTCTCTTGTAGAGAGTGAAAAAAGCCTCCCTGAGCCTCCTTTTCTCCAGATTAAACAACCACAGCTCCCTCAACCGCTCCATGTAAGACAAGCGCTCCAAACTCTTCACCAGCTTTTCTGCTCGTCTGGATGCACTCCAGCACCTCAAAGCTTTTCCTGTAATGAAGGGCCCCAAACTGAGCATAGTACTGGAATTGCAGCCTCACCGGTGCTGAGGACAGGACAATCACTGCCCTGTTTCAGTTGTTTCTGGTGTGTTTCTAGCCACACTGTCTCTGACACAAGCCAGGATGCCATTGGCCTTCTTGGCCATCTGGGCAGCTTCAGCAGCTGTTTACCAGCACCCCTAGGGCCTTTTCCACGGGGCTGCATTCCAGCCACTCTCCCCCCAGCCTGTGATGCTGCAGAGGGTTGTTGTGACCCAGGCGCTGGACCCAGCATCTGGCCTTATTGAACCTCATCCAGTTGGCCTTGGGTCATTGATCCAGCCTGTCCAGATCCTTCTGTGAAAGCCTTTGTGTCCTTCAGTAGATCAACACTCCCATGCAACTTATGTCATCTGCAGACTGTCTGTGAATGCCCTTCATCTACTTGTCCAGGTCATCAACAAAGATATTAAACAGAGATGGTCCTGAGCTCTGGGTGCCACCACTCGTGACTGGCTGGCAGCTGGATGTAACTCATCACCACTCTCTGGGGCCGGCCAGCCAGCCAGTTTTCTACCTGAAGAACAGTGCACCCATCCAAGCAATGATCAGCCAGTTTCTCCAGGAGAATGCTGTGGAAAATGGTGTCAAAGGCTTTACTAAAGTCCAGGCAGACAACATCCACTTTGAGCATCTCTCCAAACACACAACTTACAATCTTATGGTTGTTTCTACCAGATTATAGCCAACATGCAACAAAAGCATGGGAAGGTAAGAAAATGAAACCCAAGTTTTAACATCAGTGAAGGAATAAGAAAAGAGTTAAAACAGTAAAGTGGTTGTTAGTATTTGATATGTAAATGAGTATAATTCCTCAAGTAGGTTTTATTTGTTGAGTTTAAAGCTTGGAAGCAAGCTGACTTTAGATGGTGGCGCTTATTGCAAGATACAAATGCAATAATGCCGGCAAATTTGCTGTCTCGTTCAGCCAAGCATTGTTGGAATTTTTCTTGTAGTGAATAGTATCATGTCCCCCCACCTTCCGCACTTGGTTGTTGTAGTAGGATTATCTGCATTGCACATAAATGTGCTGTGGCTATGGAGGAGATCTGAGCTGGTTTCATGCCACCTGGCTCAGGACCAGAAGCAGTGTGCCTGAGCTTGGGCAGCAGCATGCAGCCTTGGCAGTTTGGGCTGGTGCCATCTCCGGAATGGATCTCTGTGCTTTTGAGTCAGCATTGCTGATGTTCCTAGTGTACTCCTGTACACTTACATTACTCTTGATTTTACATCTACAAGACTGTCCTTAAAAGAAAAGGCTTTAGAGGTTAAAGAAAAATAGTCATCACTTGCAACACCAGTCACTCGTCCAGGCATTTTGTCCTTTGCATCTTTACTTTGTAATGTGAATAAAGATATATCTAAACAACAACACTTGAACTCTACTATAATGGTTTTTTTATAGCACTCTATCTGAAGGTCTTTAAGCCTTACTGTTTTATACATTGACTTTGGGTTTCTGGGGGAAAATAATGCTGATGTATTCGTCAAATTTAAGGGATTAAGATGAGGAGGAAGTTAAATGCTGTGAATAATGTGTTTGAATTGCAGGAACACAAACAGGGTTGTATGAAAGATGTTAGGAAACAATCTGTTCTCTGTTACAGTTTTAGAGACCTTCAGTGAAAAAGAGGACCTTTGTGTTTTTACACACCCTGAGGAATGCACTCTGGTAGGTGGGGTACCTCTGAATGCTTTTAACAGCCTAATCAGTGCATAAACAAAACCACTCCATAGGCTGCCTTCTTAGTGGAAGGACTGCGCTTGTGTGGTATGCATTTCTGGCTAGATTCAAGTAGGGGTTTTTGGAGGCCTTTCGCATTTTTTTGTGGTAACCCTCTGAACAAAATATTTGGAGAACACGCCCCTGTGGTGTTCCTAGGTCTTCTTGTTTGTCAGTGATCTGTTTGAAATCTGTGTTTAGAAGAAAAGTACTTGACTACCTTTTCAAAGTGCACCTTTGACTTATTTCTATGCTCTGCATATTTAATATGAGGAAAATACTACTGCAGTATGCTCTTAAGGTGCTGTTTGACAGCATAAACTGGTAGTTTTGGCGATGATGCTTTTGTAGTGAAATTTCAAGTGTTAGACTGCAGTGTTAATGGCATGGGTTGCTGTGTAATCAGACTTTTATATTAGAAGCAACTGGATGTGTTCGTGATTTCTGCAGAAAGTAAGCAGTCTGTTTTCTGGGGGGAATTTTCTTGAATAGCTGTCAGACTCCGAACTTTCCAGAAGTCAGCTTTTATCTGATAATAGAAAATAATACCTGACTGTTCAAGTTTGTGCTGAGAAAAAAGTAAGGAAGGCTCCCTGTTCCCCTTTGTGCCTTGGGGAGGCCGGGCACCTTGGGGAGGCTTGTAAGGTGTGCTGAGCATCTCCTCAGCTCTGTGTGCTTCCCTGCCGCTGCTGCATTTCCCAACCAGCCCTTTCCTAGCAATGGGTATAGATTTCTTTCTAGCTAGCTTACAATGCCGCCGGCATGCTGACAATTATTTCAAAGAAGTGGAATAGTTATGCTTTAAAGATACCTCAGAATATGGAAGAATCTAAATTTCTGTAATCCCAATATATAACTCTAGTAGCTTTCTGCTGCCTACCATGGGCTTTTCATTTTCTAGTTGCTTTTTTCTTAAAAGTCAGCGCAAATAGAGAGGGATTATTGCTGACATCTGATTCCCCTTTCCTTGGGAAACTGTGAATGGTTACATATGACCTTAAAATCCAAACACTTACTGGAGGACAGTGCAGCAAAATATTATGTCATTCCTCATGAATATCTATGTTCATGTTGGGTTTTGTTTTTTGATGTGGGCATGTTTGGGGGAGGGGATGGGGGGTTTTAGTCCTAGCCTGGCTTTTCTGTTGTTGTTTTAATTTCACTTTATTTTCTTCTGTGTTTCTGTTTTGCTTATTTAGTTACAGAGGCTGAACATCTGATATCTGGATCAGCCAAACTATGTAGATGTGCTCCCCTTTCATTGTAGCTGGACACTAGAGGTATTTTTCCAGGAAAGTTTTGTGCCCTTTATTATGTAGAGCAACAGGAACTGCACAGGGATTTTCAATGTGTTTCTGCATCCTAAGCAACTGGTTATAAGTGACATATGAACTCCATGTTAAAAGGATTATTGTGCGGTTCACATATCAAGTTGTTGGATTACTTGTTTGAACAGAAGGAACATGAGCTTGATCAAAACAAATTAAAAAGCTAGATAGAATGTGCTGCAAACGGAAGAAAAGAGAGTTGTTTTAAATAACTTAGTCCTTTTAGAAACATTTAGAGCAAAAGCCATCCAAAGTCCTGCCTCCTTATTCCCTTGTTCTTCAGAGCATTTTGCTCTGCACTGGCTGCATTTCCTTCAGTAGCAGCCCCTGTGGATTACAGTGCTACCTGCCAGCATGGCAGAACCTCAAGGTGGCCAGGATGACAGCTGGGCCACTCAGTCCATTTTTTCTGGTTTTGGGTTGGTTTTTTTTTAATGCATGTTACAGTCTGTTCTCTTTGTTTCTGTGCTTCCTATCTGTGGAGAAAAAGTACCATAGATTTGTGGGGTTTTTTTCCTCCATTACTTCTTGTGTTCAAAAGCAAGTGCCCTTGTATAGGAGTACCACTACAGTATTGTGAGTAGCAGGAGGCTGGCTTGTAATTGAATGAACCAAACGGGACTGGGTTTTTTCCCTTCTCTATTTAGAACATGTGTGTATGATGATGAACTGCTAGAGACACTTTACTGACATGCATGTCTTTCAGTTAGTGAAGGAAACTGTTGGTGAAATCTGGAGCAAGGGCTGAAAGCAGGGAGGTTCTGTCCAGACTGTTGTGTTGCTGCGATGGTAATCTTTCTCCTGCTGTGGTGGTGGGAAACCCAGCAGCCATCTACAGCTGCGTTCTACTTGGACAGGGCAAGACAGTGTTAACGTGGTTGGACCTGCCCAGTGTACCATAGCTCAACAGTGTGCTGTTTTGGGTAGGGTCACACAGAGGGTGATTTGCCTTATCTGTTAGTGGGAAGGATGCTAATGCTCTGGAGCATTCCTGTCATTCTTGTGATGGAAATTGGTCGGTTTTCACAAACCAAAGCATTAATGTTTGTAACAAAAAACAAAGGTGTGTGGTCCCACTGTGCAATCCAGACTACTCTTGATCCTTGCCCTTGGGACTGTTCTTGCTGAAGTAAGGTATCAACTTCTAGAAGCAACTGTTTCCTTCACTGTGTAGTGACTGCTGGCTTGTGTGTTTTGGATCAAAGTATAGTTAGGCATATGGGCATATATATATCTTCCTTTTTTAAAGAAAAAACCACTTCTGGATGCCTCTTTCAGTTCTTGATCTGCCTGCTACTCCTGCTGTTTCTGAGCTCCAGCAGTAACAGTCTGGCTCTAGTCATCAGACATGGGATGAATAGAGATGGTCCTGTCACGGCGTGTTTTGTTAGGATGCAGTAGCAAAGGTTGGGAGGTCAGGCTGGGAATCACTCAATAAGTACAAAAAGGAATTAGCTGGCTGCCCAGAGAAGTGGTCACAGCACCAAGCCTGCTGGAGTTCCAGAAATGTTTGGACAATGCTCTCAGACACATGGTGTGATTGTTGGGGTTGTCCTGTGCAGGGCCAGGAGCTGGACTTTGATGATCCTTGTGGGTCTGTTCCAACTCAGGATATTCTACGGTTATATGACTTATGACTTTACATGTGCAAGCACAGAGTGAGGAAATATTTGAGACCTTTGCAGTGTGCTTTGGAGAACACAGTAGGAGATACTTCAACACAGCTCACACTGAGAAGGGTCGAAGGAAAGATTTGCTGTGAAGAGTGTTTTTTAGGAGGCTTGGTGTGGAGATGCAGAGATGAACACGCTGCAGTTTCTGTTGGCAAGGAGCCTGCCTCTGGCTGACACATCTCTTGATAGGCACTTGTGACTTCTCCCTATTTAAACTGGTTAGTTGCATTAGCTGGGACCATGAGGAAGATGAAGTACTCTGTTTTCCTTCAGTGATGTTGAAATTAATTCATTAGATTAATTTATTTATTTATTAGATCAAGGGAGGGATATAAGCCACAGATAGAAAATGTATTCCAGTTCTACTGTATCTAACAAGCTCTTGTTTTTCAAATTTATTACCCTGTGTAATGTTATGCTTTACTAGTCTGGAGTAATTTTAGCAAAACTGAGTGCTCATTCACTGGCTTCTGCAACCCAGTGAAACTCGGTGCTTTGAAAGTGCTTTCTGTTCTACAGAACTTCTGTTCTCTTTAATTTTTTTTGACTGCGGCCTACTGTTGCTGTTCCATGCTCTTGCCATAAAGTGATGTGTTAGAACAGGGTGCCTTTGTTTGTGCTCAGGCACCACCATTTTGGGGGTGGGAGAAGCTGGTGAGAGGGATCAAGTGGCTGGTGCTTACAGGCCCCTGGGGGAACCAGGCAAAATGATGCCCATTCACAGTGCTCTAGTAGTAAAGTGTACCTTCCCCAGTGTTTCCCTGCTGTTTTATTTTGGCTCTGTGAGTTGCCCAAGCTGCAAAGAGTGCCTGGCTCTCAGTGTTTTAGGATATTTTGGGTAGTTGGAGTGCCTCTGCACTTTCCAGGCAGCAATGAGGGCATGGCGGTCCTGTGCTGTGGAGCTGCTGACGACATCCCGCTTGTCCCATCGCAGGCGTTGCTGAGTGCAGACTGACCCTGTGCTGGTCAAGCACTGCTGGTAGGTGTCTTTTGTCTTGTGTTAAATAGCTTCAGCAAAAGGTGGCTTTTGAGACTGAGCGGTCCTTGTTGGTGACTGTAGGTAGGCGCAGCATGATTGCCTTGGCTGTCATCTGCTGCTGCTTGGCCACGTGTCTGGCTTCTGGGCAGCGGGAAGGGAGTGGGGCGGTGGAGGGCTCTTGCCATGCTGCATTCGGAGATTGCTTTCCTCTAGGCAGTTCTGGGCAGTCTCATGACTAAACCCTCAGTGCTCTTGCCAGAGTGCTGGAGTTCTCAAAGTCCTGTGCAGTTTCACTTGGGAATTGTGGATGTATGATAAAACTCACAGGAGATGGGGACAGGATTTCCTCTTTCCTTGATAAAAATAGCCTTTGTCTAGGGAGGAATTGCAATTCTCAAAAACTTAACTCAGTGTACTGAGCAAAAATGGGCTTGCTGGGGAGCAGTTGCTCCAGACTTGCTCATGAGCTTCCAGAAGGTAGGAGTGTGGTACCATCTCTGACAACCAAAATGCTGAGAAGAGAGTGGCCAGATGTGGAATGTGCGAGAGGAATATTCCATAAAAATGATTTGTTATCCAGTGGATTAATTTCTCTGAGGGTTTTGGAAATTAGTCTTGGATATTTGAAGCTAAAGGCTAACTGATTAGTATCTGAGGCTGGCATCTTCTTCAGAAATCAAGACTAACAAAGGAAGGGAAGTGAATACCTGAGAATACATACAATTCTGATGTTAAAATGGACATACCTTGTATTTTGGGAGAGAGGTAAATTTTTTCCTGCTTTGCAGTTCCCCCTTAATAGAAATAAATATCACTCTTTTTGAGTTCTGATTATTTACAAAACAGAGCAGTTATGTTCTTCTTCCTGATGTCTTATTACCCCAAAATGTAGATAGGAGGACTTGATGGGAAAACCCATAAACGGGCAGTGTAGGTGAGGGAGCTGGTGCTACTCATGCTGGCCCTGTAGTGTTTACAGCAAGCACAGTTTGCCATGGGACCAGCCTGGCTACAGTCTGTTCTGGAGGTGTAGGGTGACTGTGGGCTGCAGCATATTGTCTGACCCGCTTTTCAAATTCAATTGATGTGGTTTAATAATGAACATGCTTCCTCCTGTGGTAACAGTACTCTACACCTGCAGCAGGTACTGGTTCTCACAATGTTTGTGGTCCCTGATTCCTCATGTGACAGAGGGAGAACAAACTTGCCCGTTTCCTCTTCAGTGGTTGCATTTTGACAGATAAAATGATGTAACAGCAGAAATCCAATTTTGACAAGTTTTGCTTGGTGAGTAATGCATATCAGACTGGTTTTGTTACTAAGTTACTTTAAAAAGGATAGCTTAAATGGATGATTTGTTTATTGCTGTGTTAGAGAAGAACTCCATCTCAATTATTAAAGACTCGGCTCTATTTGAGTCCATAAGATGTTTACTTATGGCTTTTTCCTTCTTGAAAAAAAGTTGTAGTAGTCTGCTGGTTTGGACTATGGGGAACAAAAAAATTCAAAATACGAACTGCAGTCCTCTTACTTACTGGTTACCATAGAAATCTAAATAAAGAATGCTCTGCAAATAGTATAAATATAGCACTTTGACAGCTCTCACTTTCTTAAAAAGACATACCATTGTTCAGATTTCTGTAGTGACTGACCAGTAAGGGCCACTGCACACATTGAATAAGATTGCTGTATAAGCGCTGTATTTATAGTATTTGCAAAGTATTCTCAGTATCAGAAAACTTTTCTGTTACTGATTTTTGATGTCAGTTTGTTGCTGAGACTGGCTGTGGTAAATGAGACTAGAAAAGGCTGCTCTGCATTCATAGTGAGAGCTGCAAAATGCTTAAGATTTTTTGAATTATGAATGAGTCACCTACAGAACTGTTCCTATTATTCCAGTGAGAAATGCGACCCAGTGACATGCAGAGCAGGCAGCATGAAGCTACAGACAGAAACTCAGGAAGCAACGAGATGTCTCATTCTCCCTGCTGGTCTGGCTTTCTCACTCAACTTGTTGCGTAGCCCAAGGGTGGGGAATGGATGTGACATGGCTTTTTGAGTGTCTTTGATTTCTGCAACTGGCATCGTCTGACTCACAGCAAGTCAGTTTGTGGCCTTACATCTTTTTAGGAGCTGAGATTTGTTGCGGAGTAAAACTACTTCAGGTTTTCTCCACTGTCCTTAGGAACACGTATTATGCATTTCGTGTCTGGTGGGACCTGATGGGATTTTCAGGACTTTTCATTGTTTTCAGAGTAAATAATAAGACATTATTATTTTGGAGTTTCTCAGTTTTCTTCTGTGTTCACTCTTCTTATATAATGTAAACCACTTTCATATATCACTGATTTTTTTTTTTTAATTTACTTCTTTTTCCTGGGACTGCTTAGCTGGTAGTAGCAGCCTCCTTGCTAAAGAGAGCTAGGAATGTAAGAATTTTAAATGAGTTTCCATCTGGTATTGGTTTTGGCTTGGAACAGGAATAAAAATACTATGCATTTTTACAAAGTAGAGGATTTTTTTTTTTCTTATGATAAGTAAAAACATGCTTGGAAAAGAAAAATGGAAATTTACAGATTTCCAGAGCCAGATCGCCAAGTTATGGCCTTATATCAGCACACAGCTGAGTGAAACTAAAATCTGCACTGTGTGATGCATGTGCAAACTGAGGGGTTTGTGGGCAAATCAGAGCTGGTAGGGCTTCCCAACAGCTCTCTAAGCAATGTAGCTGTACTGCTGAGATGCTGTGCTCTTGGAAGTTTCTAGGTTAGATTTACTAGTCTTCTGTAATTAACCCAAATACAGCTCCCACGCCTACATGGCATTCTGGACTGGATCATTCTGGGTACTACTTCTTTGGTGTTGGCATTCCAATAGGTGCTTGAAATACTGGTGCAGATTTGGAGAAAACTAGGCAGCAATTTTGGATGGGGAGGTTAGTGTTGCTTTCTTGAATTTTTTTCCCCCTTTCTCACCACTCCTCGTTCTCACCTGGCCCCAGCAGCTGTGGCTGGATGAGGTGGTTGGCGTTTCTGTCTGAGTGTGTGCTGAGGCTTTTGCAGAACTTGGTTTTGTGGCATTTGTCCGGAACACATGGATACTGTTTCAATGAATGGGATGATGCTCCATGAGAGCAGGGTTTGGAGGTGTGCCCTTCTTTCTCAGTGGCCGTCATTATTCAGGGTGCGGTTGGTGCTGGTCTGTTGCTGTCCTTCAGCTCTGGGCTCTGCATGCTGCAGAAAGGACCGTGGAAGGTGCTTCACCTTTGTGCCACTCCAATCTGAGCAATGTGCCTAGCTTGAGGTGCCTGCATAGGGAAATCACATCGCTTCCCATGGAGGACTGGTGCCTGAATGTACCTCTGAAAGTGAGGAGGAATAATACAGGCATTATTCACCATAGCTGAGACCATTTCCTTTTGAGGTCAAAAGTATCTGGGGGACATATTTATTATTTAATGGGCAGTTTTTGATGTTTCAAGTCTTCTTTTTTGATGTCCTGCCAAAAAAGAAATAGTTATTTCAGTAGCAATTTTACAAAACCTTTGTGATAAGAAGCTGGTCTGAACTCAAAGTGGTTTTTTGATGGATCTGCAATTTCGCTCTTTTGTGTGTGTGTGTGTGTGTGTGTCCCACTTTCTAAAAACCCTATTCAGCAATTCTAGTGACTGTTGGCTGTGTTTTAGATGCTTGCAAAAACAGTAGATGGTGGAATTTTAGCTAAGCAATTATTTCCTTAGATTTGTGCTAATATGGTGTTGCATTTCTTTTCCTGTACTAACTCATCAAAATTGAAGGGAGTTCTCACTAAGACATAATATGATAAAGAAAAGTTGAATTTATGTACAACACCAGAGTTGTGTTGTACCTAAGTTACCCAAGTAATTATAATTTAGTGCACAAATATAATATATATCTTGAAATACACTTAATTGCATTTAAAATAATTTCAATTGCAAAATAATAGTATGCTTTTTAGATTTCTGGTTTATATATGGTGTTTGACAACTTGTAGCTATTATCTCTGCTATGTTCCCCTTTTCAAAGGAACAGTGATTCACAGAACAGCACAGAATTGCTAGACTGAAGGTTGGGAAATAAGGTGAAAATTTTAAAAGTCCCCAGCTTCTGGCTTCAATGAGGGCAGGGAAGGTCAGTGTGATGCTCAGCAGTACTCACGAGCCTTGTCCGAGTACACAGGACATGCCTTAGCGTGGTGTTGAATGGGGAGGTGGAGTTATGCTGCTTTCAGAGAAACAATACTGCTTTTTTCTGTATGTGTTTATTTTTTAATTGCCACAGCTTGGAGTGTAAAGTGAAATCAGCCAGCTTTTTTTGCAGCCTTGCAGCTGTATGCAATCCATTCAGTTTGGAGCACTGCTGAAAAAGAGCTTCAGCTGTTTGGGTACACTGGGAGAAGTGTTCTTACAAACTGAAGAGCATCGTCTTAGCCAAATGGATTTGAGTAAAATGAAAATTAATATTACAGCTAAGCCAGTGAGTTACTGCTGGAAGAGGCTTATTCTTTTAGTTTGTTTGGTGGGATTTTTTTCTCCCACATGTTGTATGATGTGGCCCTGCCCCCTTGTTTCAGCCAGCACTGTGACTTGATTTTATGTATCACTAAGTGTGAGTTAAATACACTGCCTGGATTCACCCTACTCCCTGCAGAGGCTCCTTGAAAGGGTACCAGAACAGGCACAGGAAGATCAGGAGGTGTGAGGAAAAAAAGTTCCCCTGAGCTTCCTGTAGTCTGGGAGGCTCAGGGTGTGCTGAGTCCACCAGGTAAGTGGGAAGCCTGTTGAACAGAAGCAGTCTGGAGATCTAAACTAAAGCATTTCTAATGAAAGAGGAGAAGGACCCTGTTGTAAAAGGAAGGACCTGCAAAACTTGTGTAGTTCTGTTGTTTCACGGGGCACAGTGATGTTGGATTTTTGGGTGCATTGGGTTTTATTTTTTCAGAAACATCAGGAGTTTCTTGCAGTAGGGAAGAGATCTGTCTTGCTAACTGGAATTATCCAAATTGAAGACAGCCATGAAATGCAGTAGTGGGTATTCATCTCCATTCAGCACTTCATAGAAGGTAACAACACAGCTTTCTACTCTTGAATCCTTAATATCTTACTGTGTGTATCACCACTGCTGTTGTTTCTGATCTGTGCCTCAGTCAGATACTGCTTGTTCTATGTCTGTGTTGTGGGTGTGAATTCCCAGAGCTGTTAGTCCTCTGGGTTTCCTTTCAGGTGTGATGAGGAAGCAGCTGACCCCTGCTGCGTGCTCTCAAGAGACAGTGCTGTGAGAAATTGCCTCTTGCCTCTACAGAACCTCCAGCAGCAAAATGGTTACTGAGCCTCTTTCACTCACTCTGTTTGTGTTCCTCTGACAAAGTAAATATACACGAATTATCCTGTTGTGATTACATGGTGCAATTTCCTTGTTCATTATGTGCCACTGCCAGCTTAAGGACCTTTGACACTCATTTGGCCTTGAGTTTTGCAGACATCAGACATCTGTCAGAAAAGAAAATGCTGCAAAGCATGAACGGACTTTGAGGAATAAACGTTTCTAGTACTTCCGCAGCGTAAGCATCGGCGGTATAAAGCTGCTGTGCTGTGGAAGACTGCTGCAGCTGGCGTGGGGGTTAAATCCGTCATCACACTGACAGCTCGTCTGATAGCTGGGCCTGGAAGTGGGATACTGCAGCAGCAGCAGCATCTCTAGAGAGAACAAGATGTGCTTGAGCTCAGGCCTTTCACTTTCTCCATGAAAGATTTATCCTTTCACAGAACTTTGTACAGTGTTAGGTGCTTTTGAAAAGCCTGTACAAGTAGATAGTTGTTTAACTCTCAACAAGCCTGTTGATAGTTATTTAGTAGTTGTTGTCATGTAGGTGTTGTCATGTAAGGATTGGGTTATTCCTGTGAGACACCAAGCAACTTCTCCTGCAGCTGCTAAGGGGAAAGTGTGATTCGTGATACCTTAACAATTGATCAGTCTTGAACTGTTTTTGCTCTTTCTTCATCTAATCCAAGAAGGTGACTTGGTTCACTGCATGTTTGCTCACCACTCAGCCAACGTAGTAAAATGAGTGAGGATTAAACTTGCCCTGTTTTCAGACATCTTGCTGAGGGCAATTGCTCCTGTGGATTACTGTGTTGAGCACTAGTGAGCTGGTGCAGTAGTTACTTGAAAGACCATCTCTATTAGGAAAGTTGTAGCTCCTTACATGGTCCAGTCATTGACTCAGACATATACAATATCTTGTATTTCGTAAATTGTTCAGCCTCAAATTTATTGTTGTTCACAGCTGCATTCCACCAAACAGAGCAACTAAAATGATTGCTTTAGAAGAAATGCTTTGAGGTCAGGATCATTTATAGACCCTTGAGTTTTCTGTGAGTTAAGATTTATCCTAATAATTAGCTTTGAGCTTCACTAAGATGAGGGTATTTATTTCTTGTTTATTCTTATCTCTTGGAATGTTGAGGTTGTACAATAGACTTGTCCTGTTATTAGCTAGCATAATTTGCTGCTTCATTTATCACTTAAAACAAGCAATCTTTATATAGCTGCTTTTTGTTTGTTTTGTTGTAAAGGGCCTGAAATGAAGGAAACCATAAGAGCACAAAATAACAGTGTAGCTAAGGTTTACTGGTAATAGTGTGTACTTGCATATTATCTTTTATCAGTGACTCTGGATATGTTTTGCAGACTTTCAGCAAGCCTCTTCTATATTGGAAATCAGGAGTTAAGAATATTAGAAGATGCTAAATTGCAGCAGTAGGTTCTTCACTCAATTTGCCTGCCTAGTGTGGGCAGGTTTGGCTGAATTCCTGAAGATCTGTCTTATCTTGCAGGGGCTGTGGTGTAAGAATGGTTAGTCTTGAGTCTCCTCTGACTGTTGAGAGAGATTTATTTGTAATAGGTCACTTTGGTTTTCTTTGTGTCTTTTCATGTCTCCTTTACTGCTTTGTCACTTTTTTGAATCTTGCTATGGTTCTCTGGTTTGGAAATCATGGAGAGAACTCCTCTGGCTCTGTGTTTTGTGCACAGGTTATATGTCAATGGAGGGTCTCCAAGCATCAAAACAAGTTATTGATACACTTGTAGACGGTCTTACAGGTTCTCTCCTCCAGGTTGTTCTAAGACACCTGTCAAGAAGCCACAGCTACTACATGTGGTGGTTGTGATTTTAAATCGGTTTGTAAACCACCCTACTATGAGCTTGAGCAATTTGTATAAGGCCCCTTTCACTGTCACTAGTAAAATAAAATCCTAGATCTCTGTGCTGTTACTCTGTGTTTAGCTTCAGCTCTGATTTTTCACTAGCTTAATATTTAAAGAAATCTTGTAAATGACACTGGTTTAACTGATAGGTAAAAAAATAAATATAGATGCTCATATTACAAAAGTTGTGTCTTCATTAAAACAGCTGTATGGTTGCAAGTCTTTACCTTTTACTGTACTTGAGTGTGGGTGATTCAGCCGAAGGACGTCTAAGGTTTGTTTTCATTTCCACTGTTCTCTCTTATTGTGCGAATAAAGGCAACATAATCCTTGCTAAAAGCACATCTCTGAACAAGAGACAGAGGGTTGAGAAGCAGGTCTTAAGTGCAAAAGAAGAATCTGATCTTTTAGCACTATCAGGTGAAATAAAATCACTTGTTTAAAACCTCTGAAGTATCTGTCTTTCCCAACTGTAATCACTGTTCTTATGTTTCATTTCCTCCAGTAATCACTGTCACTTTTTTCTTCTTACATAAAACTTGATTCCCACCTTTACTGTGGACAGGGCCTTATTGTATCTATGTCCTGGTGAATAAGCTAGTGTCTGTGTCATGGGCAATGTCTGCAGTGAAACGATGTGTGTGTGTGTGTGTGTGTGTGTGGTTTTTTTAGATACAGTTTCTAGATGTTATTGACTCAGTAACATTTAGAGTAAGCTTTGCTGAGGTAATAGACAAATTGGAAGAAAAGTGTTTTAAACATTTATTTTTTAAAGGAAGTGCATTTGTTCTAAACATGCAAAGGCAGTACAGTGTTTTAAATGTTTGTTATTTTGTATCTTTGTCAGGCAAAGACAACCTTCGACTAAGTTGGCTTAAATTATACCATTGGTCGTGTTTTGTGCATCAGAAAATTTATGTTAATTGCAAGGCAACAGTTGTGCTTTTAGAATGAAAAATGGTAAACAGAATTTTTAGTCATTATTTAAAACCAACTCTTTCCTCTCAGCTGGAGAAAATGTGGCATATGTTTGGAAAGGGCAGACTGCTATGCTCTATATTTGTATTTACAGACAGATGCCCTTTGTTTAAGAATAAAGTTTTAGAATAGTTGGCTAGACTATCTGCAGTGTAAGTACAGGTTGGCTTCTCACTTTTTTGATGGCAGTGGAGTTCAGAAAGAGCAGGAGAAGGCGGATGTGAGCACTGGCCACAGCCTGGGCTGCTGGAGAGGCCTGGCAGCGCCTTGGGCTTCTGTGTGCCTGTATTGGGTACACATGGCAAGATTTTGGTAGTGGAGGGCTACAGGGGTGGCATCTGGGGAAGCTGCCAGGAGCTTCCATTGTGTCTGACAGAGCCAATGCCAGCCAGCTCCAAGAGAGACCCACCACAGGCCAAGGCTGAGTCCATCCATGGTGGTGGTAGTACCTTTGGAATAGCAGATACAAGAATGTAAAAAACTCTGCAACACCGGTAGCAAGTAGAAGATAAGAGTGAGAATAGGTATGACAGCTCTGCAGACGCCAAGGTCAGTGCAGAAGGAGGGGAGGAGGTGCTCCAGGTGCTGGAGCAGAGATTCCTCTGCAGCCTGTGGTGAGGCAGCTGTTCCCTTGCAGCCCAGGGGCATCCACGATGTCGCAAAGATCCACCTGCAGTCCGTGGAAGAACCCATGCTGGAGCAGGTAGATGCCGGAAGGAGGCTGTGACCTCATGGGAAGCCCATGCTGAAGAAAGCTCTTGACAAGACCTGTGGTCTTGTGGAGAAAGGAGCCCACTGTGGAGCAGGTTTGCTGGTAGGACTTGTGACCTCATGGAGGACTCATGCTGGAGCAGCCTGTGCCTGAAGGACTGGGCCATGTGGACAGGGACCCATGCAGTTCATGAGGAACTGCAGCCCTTGGAAGGACTGAGGTTGGAGAAGTTTGTGGGATACTGTCTCCTGTGGGTGGGACCCTGTGCTGGGACAGGGGGACGGTGTGCGGGGTCGTTCTCTGAGAAAGAAGGAGCAGCAGGGACAACATGTGGTGAACTCATGGCAGCCCACATTCCCAATCCCATAGTGCCACTGTGCGAAGGAGGTAGAGAAAATGAGAGTAAAGTTAAGCCTGGGAAAAAGAGAGGGACTGGGGGAAGTTGTTTGATGATTTGATTTTATTTCTCAGTACCCTACTCTGATTTGATTGGCAATAAATTAAATTAATTTCCCCAAGTGGAGGTTGTTTTGCCCGTGATGGTTAATTGGAGAGGGATCTCTTCCTGTCCATATCTCTGTCCAGGAGCTTTCTCTCCCCTGTCTAGTTGAGGAGGTCGGTGATAGGATAGCTTTGGTGTGCACCTGGTGTCCAGCCAATGTCAGTGCCCCCATAGAGACCTGGCTTTGGAACAAAATGTGCTAATTTGAGGGAAAAGAGGATTGTAATTTTCTTTAAAAGTTATCCCTTCAGAAGTCTTTTTGTTCATTTTAATGTCAGCATTGATGTGTTTCAAAATTAGTGAAGGGAGGTAATGTTTTATTACCTGATAGCCTCTCCATTTCTGAGAAGCATAAGTAATTACAAATAAGACATCAGAACATACACTGAAACTCGGCCAATGGCAGAATTCAAATTATTTTAAAGTGTTCTTTACCAAGGGGGGAAGTGGACATGACCCTGGCAAGGAAATGCTGTCTCCGGTCTGGGAGGGTTGCTGTCTGTTGCACCTGAGAAGAGTAAACATGCCAGATGACTTGGGTAACATTTATTTCCTCTCCTGGAGTCTGTTTTATTTAAGCCATCGTAATAGAAATCTTTACTTCGCTTGTACAAAGCACAGTCTCTTTCCTGGTTGTCAGGATTCACAGAATTGGCTCAGTTACTGCAGCACTGTAGTCAGATGCCCTGGTCTGCCATAACACAGCTACACCATTCTCTTAGGTTTGGAGGCTGTGTACCAACCACGTCAGAACTGTGTTAAATTTAAGCATAATTCCTTATGTGCCTGTAAGACAACAAAAAAAAAAAAAAAGAGTGTAGTAATCTAGTGATCTGCTGCTGGTCAACAACCTCTGCAGTGTGACTTTTGCATACTGGTTTCTCTAATTAGGACATCTTCTGGAGTAGTATTTCATTGAGTATGGTGAGCTTTTAAAAGTATTCTCTGCTGCTTTAATACAGTGATCTTGCAATAGCAAAGAATAGCAATATGCATAGCAATAACTTGTTTTTTAAAAAATTAAAAATTAAAAATTGTTAAGGTTTAAACATAAAGCAGCATGCCTCTGCTATAGTAATTATGGATTTTTAAATTTTTTTGGTAAGTAGAAATAGGTTTGACTTTTTATTTCTTCTAGCAGACTATCTTTAATATAGTTCACAAGCTGCTTGTTGAAAGTACAGGCAGAAACAGGATAAGTTGGAAAACTGACTGGTAATAAATATGCCAGGAGATCAGATGGCAGGTGACGACTGGCATGAACACACTGAGAATTTTAAGGCATTCTCTTAAATCAGGTTTTAAAACAGATATCTGACTTGGCATATTATAGCGAATATTATTTTAAGAAATTATTATTTGTACATTAATTTCTCTAAAGATTTTATAAATACTTGTCTAAATGGATATGTAATTGAAAAGGAACACAAAAAACCCACTGGTCTTAATTATGAATACAGGGTGCAGAACCCTAGCCCCACTGATTTCATTTGGAACAGTTTTTGTCTGCTAGTTACTGCTATGAACAAGGTTTTCCCCTCAGTTACACCAAAGCATTCTTCATTGATTTAAGGTTATGCCTAAATTATTGTGATTGAATGTACCTTTGTGATAGAACACTTTCCTGGTTTCTGTTACATTTTCTGAACTTCACCTGCCTTTGAACTATAATACTGGTGTTTTCTTAAGCTTTATCTTTGTTTCTACTCTAATACTATTGCAGCTGTTGCACAAACTGTTCAGTTTGCAGGAGCATGCTCATCTCTGTCAGGTGAATGCTTCTCTGACCAGGTATCCAGTGTATGGGGACTTGTGTGGTGTTTCTCCAAGTGAAACCTGGTGGCTGCTTGTTGTACTCTGTCTCCTGCATCTGCTGAAGCCCCCCAGGACTTCTGGGTATTGCCCAGCCTGGCTGATGTTTCTGACAAAAGGTACTTCTTTTAAAATGCTTGCTACTGTGGGCAGCAAATGCCAGGAACTTCTAGATCCTTGGAGGGGGCTTTTGTGTAACCAATGCTGGGATCACCCTTCCCTTTCTTTCCCAGGTCTCAAGGAGCAGGTCTGTCCCTGTGTCAGCTATTCATCGTCCTTCAGAGAATGAGGATGATCTATTTGGCTGTGCTGAAATTAGATCAGGATATGTGGATTTCTGTAAGCTTCCGATGTTACCCCAATTAATTTTTTTTTTTTTCTTTTTCCACCCTTCTATTTTTAAACAATACTGAAAAAACAGTGGGCAGGGAAGAGTTGAGCGTACTGGTTACATGTGTCATCCCAACCATTAGTGCTGGCAGTGCTCCTGGCCTGTCACGTGTACCAGATGTGACATCTTTCAACAAAATTTAAAGGCATGGTGAAAGATTTTGGGCACAGTTTCACATCACTTTGGACTGCTCCAAAATTAATGTTTTAGAAACTGTTAGCAGCAACTGTTCAAGGGTGTCAGTCCATCTTCTTCAAGCTATTACAACGCGCCATCTCATCATCCCCGGCATTTTTCTGGCCTCTTGTCCGATCTGATTAATTTGAGGACCCAGCTGAAAACTAATCCCTCAAAGAAGATGCATCTTTGTGACTGTGTCTCTGTGTTGAGGTGGCAGAGCCAGTCTAAAGCCAAGTGCTGCTGAAAGAGACAGTCGGCTTAAATCAGGGTAGATGTAAAACTGCCCAGTTACCGTCACTCTGCTGCCTGTGGAACAGCAACTCTGACTTTTATTTTCTGCAGCTGAGTTTACATGAAATGATTCCTTGTGAGCACTGCCTGTTCATACATGGATTTTAACTTGTTTAGTCCAGGACTTTGTTCTTACTTAAGTTCTGCCTCCATGAAATTAACAACTGTTCCAGCTCTTGTTTTTGCATATCTCAATTTATACTGAGCTTAATTATAATACTAAATTTCACTGTTGCTTTTAACTATGGGAGTAAGTTAATTTTAAATTGAGTTAGCTGGTCTTCCAGGCATCTAAAATGTGGGCCTGGAACTTGCAAACTTATATGTATGTATATACACATACACACGCTTACGTCTTACAGGAGGTCTTGAGGCTGCTAGTTGTCCCTCAGTAGCTCTGAGAATAACCAGCTTCCTAGGAGGGTAAACTGGAAACAACGGGAGGTATTGCTCTTGCCATTTGGGACTTCAGCAGAGGTTGTAGATGCTTGCTTCTCATACTGCTTTCTAGCCACTTCTGGCACCATTTAGGTTTTGAAGGGTCTGATGGAGAATTTGAATGTTTTTGACTTTCAGGTGATCCCATTTCAGCTGTCTGTGTTCAGCCATGGTGTGTGACTGGTCAGTGATTTTGTCTCCTAGAGCTGTAATTCTGCACTTGAACTTTAACAAGTTCTGAGACTTCTTGCAGGTGACCTGTGAGGAAAAATACTTTTAAGCTACAAAGAGTTTTGAATTTTATTTTTCACTTGTGGCACAGACCTCAATCTAGGTTCAGTGAAATTAGTGGCTAAATTTCTTTTTGTTTACTGGAGGTCTTCTCAAGATCTTTATCAGCATTTCAGTTCAATTTGTGCTGTCATATGCTTTGCTTCTTGTTGTAGGGCATCTTCTTTTCGATTTCATAATACTTTGCATCTTTTGTCACAGTTTAGCCAGAGAGGATCAATACATAGACACCCCCAGAACTCTCCCAAGCCAGCTTCTAGTCTTTATCAGTACTCATTTTGGAAGCTATCCAGTCCTGCTGTCTCTCTTCAAGGGGTTACATTTTTTTACTGTACTGATTAACTTAAATGTTTTGAGTAAATTTGACCACCTGTGGCTACTGCTGACTCTACATTCCTGCGGTACCTCCAAGCAAAATGCTAAACATAGCTGGCATTCTTGAAATCGGGGCACTAGGACAAAGCTCTGCAGTGGGCATCCGAGGCAGTCTTCCGGGGGGAATAAAACCTGCTTCTTATTCTCTTAAAATCAATTTGGACACACAGTATTGAGGGATGAGATTCCTCTCACTGTGGTTATGTATGATGCCCCTTGGTTTCTTACTGACATGGATGGTTCTGCATAAATTGGAAAAAAATCAATGTAATTCTCTGGAATCGAGGCCTTCGATAAAACAGTGGGATGACAGGAGGTTTTAATTCATAGCCAGAAATGATAGGGATCTAAGTGAGCTAGAGCAAGGCAATATTATTAGTTAGGAATTATTAGGGAATTTTATTGCTTCCTTTTGGAGCATCTGGTAACAGCTACTTAAATCATTCCTGTTCTGAGATGGCATTCCGGTCTTTTAATGAAAGTTGTTTAGGAATGTACAGGGGATTTTACTGAAGACTCTGCAATATTGCAGTGAAATCTTAATTTCTGTGGTTTGACTTTTTAGTATTGACATTATGTGTAAATATAACCATTTGGCTGCTTAATTAAGTGTGATGTCCTGTAGGAAAATCTCCTTTCAATTCAAGAGGAAATTAATTTAAAACCTTTTTGATTTAATACAGACATAACTGCTTCTCATGTGTTTTGTATATGAGCTTATTTAAAAAAAGAAACACAAACACATCTAAGTCTTAAAACCTGGGGAGTGGAGACCTCGGAAAGAACATAAATGAACATATTTCGGGCAAACCAATATAACTAATAATTGTTTTGCAGTCTTACTGTTGCTCTTCTGTTAAATAAACCACTTTTAAAGTGGTTGTCTTTTGGAAAAACTTCGTAATCAATATTGGATTCTTATTTTTTTATTTTATGAGTAAATGCCCCATCAGACTTGTGAGCATAAATTGTAGTTCTTGGATGTTCTTGGATGTATAATCATACATGAGCAGAAGTTGTTATTGAGAAATGCCTTTTTATTTTTTAAAGTAGAATTGCTGATTGCGGTCTTAGGGCATGTGGTTGTTTGGATCTGATGGTTTGTCTGCACTTGTTGGAAAAGATTTTTCAAATTAATTAAGAGTGTGCTAGCATGTTGCAAGGTAGAATATGGCTAAGCTTAGAGGAATAAACTCTTGAAGCCAACAGGATGGTAAAGGAAAGCTTTGTATAACTTTGGGTAAAGGCGTAGTTAAGGCTGTTCTGCAGTCTGAGTCATACTAAGAACTATGGGAAGTCATTGGTCCATGCAGGAAGCAAATGTGTGATACAGGACTTACTTCTCTGGCATGTAAGTACCAAATTTCTTGTCGTATGACAGCCATTCTCTGAGTTTTTTCTCTAGGTGGTGGTTCTCTTGACCATTCTGTAGCTGATGAGCTTGTGGCTTCTATCTTCCTAATTTCTCTTCCCTGGAATAAGTATTTTTTCCTGTTGTTTCTAGAATAGTTAATTATTGTTTTCTCAGGAGAAACTGCAGGATCTCTTCTGTCAGAGGCCTCAAGTTGGTTAAAAAAAAAGACAGTAAAAATAGTAAAAGTAAATGTATTAAATAAGAGATTTTAGCCTCATAGCAGATTTTAAGACAGTAGGAAAAATGTGATCATGTTTTTTGAAGATAATTGGAAAATTAATGTCATTCTTTTCATCAGGTGATTGCACCATTAATAGAGCTTCCTCTCACAGGTAGTGAACTCAGAAAATACTGCATAGCACTAGAACTGTAGTGTTAAGTAAAAAAAAATTGGTAAAATATTTTTACTTCCTTAAGAGATCAACCCTAGATAGTGAGTCAGCTCACCAGCAATGATGATAAATAAAGGAATAAGCTAACCAAGGATTTTTTCTGTTAACCACCAGTTCTTCTGAGCAAGAAGAAATAATTCCAAGTACTAGCTGACCCTGTTTTGTTAAAAAAACCAAACAAACCAAGCAAAAAGCCAGCCCAAAAGCCCCCAAACCCCAACAGTTGTTATATTTGAGGTGATGGAGATAGAACAGGTTAGATAGCTACTTCTAATGGTGATTCTGCCATAATTCTACTAAGCATGCATGCAGTGGTCTATTCCAAACCTTTCCTAGGTTTGCATAAGATCTTCTAGTGTGGGGCAAAAAAGTGCTGTATTATTTTTTTAACTTTGTCCCACTCTGGCAAACCAGAGTGACAGAGAGGCTTGTAAGGTAGATAAGATGATCCCTTTTTACAACTGAGCAGATACAGGCAAAAAGGTTTTGAATATGTTGCCCTGATGTGCAGAATCAGTATTATTTCTGTTAGTATGGATTGTTGTAGTTAGAAATTCTTTGTCTTTTAGCTGGCTTTGAAGACAAAATTATGATGTCTTGTAATAGCATAGCATCATTAAAATTGATTATTACTAAAACTGGAGAGAGACATGAGCCTTTTTTTTTTAAGGCAGTCATTTTAAGCATGCAGTCTGAGAGTCTGCCTGGGCATTAATAAATGCAATGTGGTTTCTTGCTAGATAAGCTTTCTTATACGGATTTTCTTGGGCATATGAAAATAATGTAAAAGAAATAGCATGCAACAACACAGCTGTGAGACAGAGATGTGCCCTTCCAATGGCACATTAAATCTGCAGCAGCGTGAGTGGATGCCCAGGCTAAGGCAAAAGCTGTGTGAAGGCCAGGCGTGCTGGCAGAGTGGTTGACTAAGCAGAATGCTGAAAGGCAGAGTGTGCCAGAGAAGCCAAGCTGGCATTGCCAAGTGCCTTGTGTCATGATATCCATTATCTCTGTGCCTTGGCCTGGTGTGGTGGGGCTCAAGGATGCTCTAAGGTGGAGTACTTTGTTGTGTACAGCATAAGATGTGGAAAGTACTGGAGAACATCAGGAGGGGTTGTGGAGAATTATACAGTGATAATAGTATTCAGAATAGGAATTAATAACTTAAGTGAGTTACTGGGAGAATTTGTGCCTAAAGCATAGGTGATAATGCCTTTTTAAAAAGGAGGTGACTTGCAAATTCAGATTTTCTTTCAGCTTTGCAGTGTACGTTTAATAACCTGTCTTTGTTCAGGCAGAGTTATAAGCGAAGGCTGAGTGTGACTCCATTTTAATTTATCCTAGTTTAGCTAATGCTTTGAGAAATTATTGTCTGAATGGCGAGAAAGTACATCTCTTGGAAAGTGTCAACAAAGGACTACCTTTTAGGGAAAGCTGTTCCTGGTTTGTGGAGCTCTTGAGCTGAGCAGATGATGTAATATTTTAATGTGATCTTGTGAGAGGGTGTATTGCATTTCTGTGTCCCTATTTCTTCTATAACTACTTGTCCAGGTTTGCTGGGTTTGACTTGTTAATGTATATGCAGAACCTGAGGTGGAGAGAGAATTACTAAAGAGCATGCTTGCACCCTGGAAGGGGGAAGGATGACTTTAGGTAAAATGCTGCCTCCATGTCCCATGGGTATGATATGTGGTAGAGTGACTGGATCTCCTGCATTATTCATTGCCTCTGGCTTCTGCTGTGACGTGGGTGTTTATCACATGAATAGTTGTGCTGTGGGTTGCTGCAGAAGAGGTATGTGTGTGACCTGAATACTCATCACCCACAGGTCTCTAAGTGACAGATAAAACCTGGTCTCAAGTATGGTGTGTCTGCAAAGTCTTATCATTTGGAGATGTTTTTCTCCCTAGGCAGCTTATGGAAGAGCATCTTTAGTTGCTTCTAACCCTCATGGTTGGTCTCTGTCACATGTGTTAGCTTTCAATTCCTTCCTTAAAATATGATGCCTGTGTGAAAGTTATTCCTAAAATGTATTGGAAAATCGTTCAGCTAGCCATGTTGCACCCCCTTGTGCTAAGAATAAGATTTTTTTGAGAGAAATTCCAGACTGCTTTGTTTTCAAATATTGATTGAAGTTTTTGTTTCCACTTTTAAGGTTTTTAGAATTCTTTTTAACTCAGCTGCTTAAGTATTTTCAAAGCACATTTGTTTTGCTGCTGAGGTGCTATCATCAAATTGTGTGTTGGGCTTTTGTGAGCTCTAAAATTTGGGTCAGGACAGATGAGGAAACAGAAAATAAGGCTGGATTGCCATCCGGTGGGGGAAAACATGCTGCACTGGTAGTTGCTTGAAGAGTTGCTGTTGAACAATAACGTATCCGTACGTTGATGCTGTGCTTTTGGCAGAACATCCCAGAGACTGTCAGCCTCAGCCCAGATGTTTGCTCAGACAGTTTTGTGCTAGCAGGAATTGTCTGGTTCTTGTGAGTCATGGTTGCAGTGATACTGAAAGCTGGAGAGGCGTGGACTTAGGGACAGAAAGGGGGATACAAGGCTTCGTTGTGCTGCTGGGGTGATGCTCAGCACATTGCAAACCTGCTTCAGGCAGGGCCCTGGAGTGTGGGAGCTGTGTTCTGTATATTTCTAATCTGCCCCTGTTCCAATGGCTTTTGAACGTTGGATGTGTGTGTGCTGAGACCTCACACCAGAGCAGCACAGGTCTCTCTGGAACAGCTCCTTGCCCTGGCTGTCTGGTTTACCCTCAGGAAGCTGAATTACTCACCAGTGAAAATACGAATTCTCTCGAGCTGTAAGCATAGGGTATTTCCATGAAAGTTTTTAATGGTAAGGTAGTATGATTTATATGTAACTATAGCAGCAGAACACAGTTCAAAGTGGGCTTTTTGGAGTGCACAATATGACAGGACCATGTGAGCTGAAGCCAGTGCTGTGCACTGGGAGATGTCAACCACTCCAAGGCTGAAGATTAATACTGCTTCAATGTCACCCAGTGCTTTGCTTTCTTCTGGTTTGGTGTCTGTGCAGCACAGTTCAGCCAGCAGTAAGACCTGAGAAAAGCAGTAAGTCATGCAGCCAGAGGACTGAAGTAATAGCCTGGTGTTTGGGAGCAGTCACTGGCAATGTGAAGGTCTGCATAGGTGTTCTGTGGGCAATGGTGAGGAGGATTTTCTAAAATGAAAATATAGTTTGGGCCAGAGTGGCATAAATGTTTTAGTCCCACTCACATGTGCCGCCTTCTGATCAAACCTTTAAAAGGAAGAACAAAAACCATCTTTCAATATCTGCTTTGGATATTTTAAAATAAAAGAATCACTAAAATGAAGGGCGGAGACCTTAGTATCCTTCATAAATATCGAGACTTTCCCTCCTCACAGTCTCTTCTGCAGTGACCCTTGGTCAGTCTTCACTGGGGGAGTGGGGAGCAGGGGGCAGGAGACGTATGCCCATGTCCCAGGAGGACCTGAGGCCTCCACCTGCCCTTTCCAGGAAGGTGTCCAGAATGTGCTTTTTAACTTGGAAGGGGAAGAGAGGGACCCCTCCTGCCAGTAGTGGAACACCAAGTCTCTTCAGTTTTGTTGGACTTGTCAGGGTTCATAAATAAAACAGTGCCATGTGCATTTCAGTGTTTTATCCACTATTTGTGAAAGAAATGCTTCTTCCTGACCTTCAAAAATTTGGGAAGCTAAAACCATCTAAGTGATGCAATTTTCCTTTTGGTCCTCTGGGGCAGTAAGTGAATTAATGTGTTTGATGCTTCTTTCTGTGGATTCAGCAAAAACTACTGCCAAAGAAGGTAGGATGCAGAGAAAGGTAGATGCTTAAAGTGTCAGGGAATTCTTGGGGTATGACAGCAGCCTTCTCCTCCACCCCATCTTTAATGAGATTTTTAGCCATCATTGTGTTATTATGTGAGTCCTCCGTGGTTGTCAGGCTGTTTTGTTGAGGTTTATTTGTTTTTAAACTATTTTCAGACTAAGACCCCTAGGAGCCTCATAAAAAAATGAAGCTCTCCTCCTCTCCTTTTGGAAACAAACCCCAGGAGCCTGGATTCTTGGGGCAGTTGCGTGAGGCTTACTGGGAGGCTGTCTGATGGACTGAAGTTAGACACTGTTAATGTGCTTTCAAGAAGGAAAGAGAAAAATATATCCCTAAAATAGATGGCCATGCTGTACTTATTAATTATTGACCTTAGGTTGGACGACTTCTTTCTTCTATTAAGAAATTGGAGGAAGAGGTGAATTTTAATGGGGGGGTATGTAGGATCCTGGGATTCCTGTTTAAAAGACAATTTAAGGCAGAGCTCCCAGTATGATAATCTGAATGTGGCATGTCTGTGCATGCCCAGAGGAAGCTGCAGTATGAAAAGTGTCACCAGTTTTGTACTGATACCAGTTCACTCAGCTCTGTGTGATGGATGCTGTACATATGCAATATCCTCAATGTCACACATGAGTTCGTAACTGTGCTTCCATTCTAAAAGTGCAGGAATTGTGAAGTCTGTAGTTATTTTTCCCAGAGCAACTAGATTCCTACTGACTTTTATATTACTGCTTTTACACCCTTTGACCCCACCCAACAAACAGGTTTGCAGTCAGATAGCAATATACAGCCGTTAAATGGATACAGGAGGAGTGCTCCAGAGTGATAGAATTCTTAGAATTTGTATTCCCTGATTCAAATAGATGGATTTATTGTCTTATAGAATGAGCTTTCAAGGTGAAGAAGTGGAAGACTATCTGTTGTTCTCCCTGGGCAGATATGCCACCCCCAGGTCCAGTCTGGCTGCCCTTTCCTGCAGCCCATCTGAGAAGCAGTTGCCCATTGGGCAGGGAAGAAGAGTTGCTGAATATTTTTAATTTTTTGTGTCAGTTTTCAGATGTAAGTGGATTTAAATCAGAGTTCCTCATTGTACGTCAACAGAAACATCTGAGAATCTTCCTGGTGCAGGTTATTTTATTATTTAAGGACAAAAAGAAAAATACTATGCTATTGCTGAGCGACCCATCGTTTATATAGTGTGTGTGCCTCAGGAGAGAGAGTTACTCAACTATAGAAATGATTTTGGTACTGAATGACTCCAGCTGAAATTTGGTGGTTGGAAACCTGCCTCTTTTGTATTAATCTGAACTTTCCTTGCCAATAACAAGGAGATTGGAAAGGGGAGCTGTCAAACCAGCTAACCTTCTTAGCTGTTAGCAGGAAGCCACCAGGCACAAGCACAGGCTGCAGTGGGGAAGAAGGAAAAAGCTGCAGTGATTCCTAGCTTGGTAAATTTCTGCTAAACCTCAAGAAAGTAGATTTGGCCTGAGTTTAAATGTTACAAATCCATGGGGAGTCTATCAGATAGATATCTGTCTCTGTTTTGAGACATGTACAAAAGTTTTGCAGGCCTGTGTCCTATGGGAATCCAAGTATCCAGAAATCACACTTCAAATATATGTAGCTATCACCCCATTTTTGCAAAAGAAGAAAATAAGGGCAATTTAATTTTTTCAACTTGAACCTATTATTACCTCTACCAGCCAGTTGTTTATTTCATTAATGGTAATGGTATGTTACTATTTTGTCATCTGTGGGCATTAAACATTTGCTAATTACTTCTCTACTAAGGGTATCAGCGCCTGCATGTTATCTGCCTTTCCATTTTCAGCTTTTAATAAAGTCCTAAATGAGTTATTCTTGCTTGCATAGGTCTGGGAGGCTGAGCTGGCTCCACTGTTGGCCATCCGAGCCTTTCTTGAAATATGAAGGTTTATAAACAGGATGAAAAAAGATTCCTCTCTTCATTTTCAAGTCTGCCAATTTTCAAGACAGGCAATGTTGTAAAAATGTGGGTGGAGAAGTGGACATTTTCAGCAGGATTCAGAGGAAGGGAAAAACAGTCAGGGTGGTGGATTCTCAACTGGGAAATAGAAAATGTTGGGTGTGTGACAGCATAGTTTCAGAAATTTATGCTGTCAGTGTTAAGATCCTATTTGGTCAGAGCTCGTATGTCTGTTGATGAAACTTTGTTTTGCAATTTTCTACTTGCTGTTTTGTTGAACAGGCTGGTCATTCCTACCTTTGAGACTCGTATTTTGTATTTCAGGCTTTCCTCTGATCTCAGAACTGGCAGCTGACCTTATCTTAGTTTGTGTTGAAAAACTGTCTCCTTTCAGGAGTAAAAAGGTTTAGAGTTTGAGATTATTTTATTATCTTTGAGCTTATTGAATTGACTACTGTTTCACTTGCAGTTACTCTAGGCTTTGTTTAGAACAAATTAAGTTTGATATATAGGATGAAAACATTTAATTATAAAAATGGCAGTGCCACGACAGACAGATGCACCTTTTTGATTGTGTTGTGAAGAAATCCTTTAAATTATTTGGAAAAGCTGGCATGTATGCTCAGCCTGTGAAGAAGTTTGGAGTCTCAGCACTTGACCCAGAAAGGTTTGTTTATATAAACCCATGTATCTCAGCAGGAACTTGCTGGTTTCTTGGCTTTCCTGGTAGCAAGGTGTTAACAACACTTGTTTTCTTTCTCTCCCTCTTTTTTTTCCTTTCTCTTGAATACTGAAATCTGCTCATCCAATAGAGAAGTTCACAAATGTGCTAAATTGGGTTAGAATATTAGTTTAATGACCATTGGTCTGTTTTCTTCTTGAAGAACTTTTTTTAAAGTGAAACTTTATTATTGAAAATGAGTATATTTTCTTGATTTTTTACAAAAGCTTTCTATCTTAAAATTACTTTTTATCTAGCTTATAAAAAGGTCTATTTTCAATTTTCAAAGGACAAATCTGTTTTTTACCTCTGAGATGTATTTTTTAGCTCCAGAATGTATTTAGCTCTGAAATGATCTGTTTTGTCTCAGCACTTTTCTAGGATTTATAGTTCTTGGATTTCTGTTAGAACAAAGAAAAAATAAATCTCTCTTCAAAATGCAATATAATTTGGCTTGATTGAGCCTGGCTTTTGCTTTAATAAACAAAAATATATTAGTTAAGCTCTATAGCAGATGAGATTTGTATCTTTGGTCTTGCGTATTTATTTTCTCCACATGGGGGAACAAATAGAAAGTTGAATATCACCCTGAATCCTAGGGTATAGTTTGACTGACAGATATGTTGCTGCTGCTGGAGCATCTCTTGATGGGAGGATAACCTCACTGTGTGAGATTTTATATATATTTTGGTATATTTGTGGCATTTGGTACTGAAAAATACATGTATTTTTTCAGTACCAAATGCCACAGCATTCAGGTAACCATTTGCCGGGGTGAAATGACTGTGATGCAGTGTACAGACATTGCAAAAATAAATTATATGCTTGATGTCTACTGAACACAAGCGTAATTGAAAATGTGATTTTTTATGAACATATTGTTTACTGAGGACTTCTTGCTGCTGTTTCATAACTTGGGCTCATGTCTGTCATCTGGATTAATTTTCTTCATGATATTCAGTGTTTGAGCACGGGGAAAACGGCAGGTCTGTGTTGCAGTGCAGAGGGAGAGAGAATTAAAAGTGTGCTTTGCAATGTGTCTCGTACCTACCTGAGCTGCCATAGTCTGGCAGCAGGTCGTGACACCTGCTTGGTTTGGGAAGATCCCTGCACTGTGACACATGGATCGTCTGTCCTGCTTTTAGTTCTCCTGCGTGCACGTTGTTGAGCTCAGATGGTTTTGAGGATGTAAGCTGAAGGTGGCTGCTTGGGTTTCTCGGTCGTTTGCTGGTGCTCGTCTGATTCCCAGGCTCCCGCTGCCTTGTGGCTCCCGCTGGCACAGAGGGTGGCTGTGCGGGTTTCCTCTGGTATCCTGCGCCTTTGCAAGCTCAGTAGGTTTCATTAATCCCTCTTGACTCTTCATAAATTAAAATATGTGATTTGGTTTTGTTTTGCAGCTTGCCTGATTTCTGCAGTGACCTGAGGGGGTGCTGGTGCTCCAGAACTTGGTGCTCTTGTACAGGCTTTCATCAATGAGCTGGGAGGAGTAAGTAACCTGCTCCATGTCTGGGAATCCTTTAGGGTGGGGGCACTCTTTCTGAACCTTTCGTGTCCCACATCTTAAACGCTGAAGTTTCAGTACAGAGACTTGAGGTACCTGTATTTCTATGCAGTATTTACATTGTTTATCATGATGTTCATGAACAGTGGTGGTCCAGTTCTTCTAGTACTCCAGCAAGACTTCTTGGTTTATCCATTTTTGCGGATTAGCTGTACTGCAACTTGCTCTGCCACCTGATGTGGGAAAAAGCTGTACTCAGCAGAGGTGTTTCACAGCAGTGCTGTTCCTCTGGTGTCAGTAATGCTATCTGTTAATGCAGATACCTGGGCTGGATATCAGTGTTCTGTGCAGTGCAGAAGTGCAGTCTCCTGTCATGTACCCAGATGGTTCTCTGTGGGTCTTGGAGTGGGAGGGAGGTCCACAGCTGCAGAGCTTTGTGACTCCAGCTGAGGCTGCATGTGTGGAGAGGTTATCTGGTGTCGTGGTCCCCAGCAGCATCTGATGCCATGGCTTTCCCTTCCTTCTCACGTGACCTTACCAGGCGGGGGATGTAATTCCCAGTACCTGGCAAGCCACCAGGGTTTCTCATCTTCTGAAATAAGATATGTGAGAAGTCTGGAAGTGTCTGCCCATCAAGCAAGGGCTGTTAGCCAGAAGGCTTGGGCTAAGCATGTCTCTTTGTCTGTGCCACACAAGTAGCTGTACTGGCAGAGCCCTGTGGAGAGACTGCACTTTTTTTTGCAATTATGCTTGTTTGCTGATAGAGGCAGCAAGTTCTTCTATCAGCATTGCGTTTCCAAGTTTCTGAAATGCAGCAGCACTCTTCTGGGCTTTTGCTGATGTGATCCTTACAAGGCTGTTACTTTGTACAGTCCTAATGGATGGAGGTGGCCTTTTAGTTGTATGCCAGCCTTGTAGGCACTGAGCAAGTCTTACATGTGCTTCAAGTTCTTACTTTTCTTGTGGGATGTGCAGCTGCAAACTCTTAACCGCTAGATTTCCTCTTTAGCTGGTTAATTAATATGCAGAGAGAAGATTAATGCTAGTATCTAGACATTGATCTAGAAAATGGTTTTTCATGGAGCACGTTACTTTTCCCAGAGAATTTTCTTACTTCTTACTCAGAAGAATTCTAGAGGTCTTTATGATTTTGGGCGTTTTTTGTTTGGTTTTTTTTTCTGCCCCTACATAAAGCTACACTCCAGTGACGTATTTCTTATTAAGTTAGTCTTTGTGCACAGAGAATGATGGGACTCCAGCCAGCAAGGGCTAATGTCATGTTTGTATGTAGCTGTGTGAGATGGGAATGTTTTAGCCAGTCTAGTAAAGAGAGCTTTTAAGGGCTTCTGGAAGGGTTCAGGGTTAGTCTTGGTCTTCATGGTTTTCATGTATATTAATCAAGCAGACTCAGCAGTCTGTAATACACAGGAGGCTGGGCTAAAGTTGCAACTTTTCTTCCCAGGTTTTCTATAGTCTCCACACCTACTGGACAGAGCCTCAATTCTTACACGGGAACAGAGAGTATTCTTCTAAAACACAGAGTTGCCGTGCAAGTTATTAATCAGCACCAGCTATCAGAAAGTTCCTGCTATGTTATTGTCACTTAAAATCACAGAACCATAGAATGATTAGGACTGGAAAAAGTACCTCCTTGTTTGTGGAAGATGTTATTCACAAAATCAGGCTAATTTTCTGGTGCTTGATTTTGTTAATAATATTAAGAGGTTGTGAAGGAAACCCTGAGGGAACTTCTCCATTTGCAGCAGGCAAAGCTTGTGCTTCTGCTCCCAGTGCTACCATAATTCATTGTTGCTTTTGCCACTGGTAACAGAAGATGTAGTGCTGGGTAGTGTAGGACATGATTCATCCTTTTGCACTACCTTAGTATATGATATTTTCAAAAATAAATAAATTTCTTGCTATATTGATAGCAGTTGCCCTTGCAAACAAAGGACACAGCTCTTGCCTTTGTGGGGGAAGAGGGTGTTGTGGAGCAGAGACCTAAAAAGAAACAATTGAATCATAGCTAGTGATTGCTTTTAAAGTGGAATTGTACAATATTTAATGTGATTATTCTTGGCTGAGTTAGGATTAGGAAGCATGAGCAACAACATGAAACTATTCTGATTATTCTGACAGATGTTTAAATATTTAATTTTTTTTTTTTTCTTAAAAATAAATTCTCCCATCAAGAAAGGCAGAGCTTTAATGTGATAACTGCAGATAATGAACCATATGTTGACATGTGAATCAGTTAATAAATTTTTCTTTTTGGATGCTGAGAATCCTTTTCATTGCATTGTCCCAGGTAAACATGGCACATTGCATCTCAGCTTAGGAAAAGTTTGTTGTTTTTTGGCAGTTGTCAATGCAATATGGGTTATGAAGGAAGAAGTTACCCAGGAATATGCTTACATTATTCTAAGTGACTGTCATCATTAGCTTTGCAGAAAGTACCAAAGAGCCTTAACAATAGTCTGTCTCACTACTAGTCTTCTATTTATGCAAGAGATTTGGGTGGCTGACATGAGTATAAAACTGGATTCAGATGCAGGGTGGGTCGTGTCTCTGTAATTTAACATCCAGAAAGGCTGTCCATATCTCAGTATGCTACACATGGGTTTCAAATACTTTTTCACTTTAGTAAAGTACAAAGCCTGCATAATAGGGTTTGTTTGTCTCTTGTCTTTGAAGGGCTTTCTAGTATCCATGGCAGTTAGAAACGGCTTTGGCTTGAAATCCCAGTCTTCAAGCAGTAGGTGGGTTCTGCTGTGCTCACTGCTTTCTTGAAACGGTAGAACACAGGGAGTTCAGATTAGATCATTAAGATGCAAAAGGACAAAATGGATAAACTAGGATTTTTTGTCTTGAGTAATAATACAAAGTCATTCTCTTACTTTTCAGTATTTCATGAAGGATACCAGCAAGACCTAGAAGGTGGTGGGTTTGGATTTTGTTTTTCTGTCTGGACAGTTGACAAACTTTTGGGGTTTAGCAGATACATCAGTTTGGAGGGAGAAATTGTAGCTCTTCACACTAGTTAAATGAGAGCTGGCAAATGCAGAAATTACAACATTTTTCTGGAGAATCTGGTTCTGCTTTGTCTCAGCTTCCAATTTTTGCATCCATTCTTGGAAGGATGGCAACAAAGGTGTTGATTCCTACAAGATATAAGGAAGAAGAAAGTGGAGAGTAATGGTGAAATGCTACAACAGAAATCCTAGCTGTGCTTGGAAAGCTTCCCACAGGAAGCAAAAGCACAGTGGCATCTCTAACTTCAGAGGAAATAAGGACCTTCTCATTTAGAAATACGGTTTTTACCAGACAGTCAGCTTTTAAAAATACTTTTCATGGATCTTGGTGTAATTGAGGTTCAGAATGTATATCTGAAATATTGCCCTCTTGGTTCAGGCTTTACAGGAAGATCTGTGTTACCCAGTGACGATTGCTTTGATCCTGTAATGCCTTTGCCCTCCCACAGCTCCTTAGCTTGCCAGGCTTCCTTCTGGCACACAGCCCAACCTGCTGCAGCCCCAGAGGCTCAGAGCACCGCAGTTCTTCTTTTTTAATGTGCAACGTTACTTCTAGCTTAACAAATCCTTACCACTGAGCAAGTAAAATTGAGATCATTGACTGATACCAGTTCAGATAGCTGGACTGAGTGAATGAGGTTAACTGTATTTATAACAAACTTGCAAGTGCTATAGACAGTGCTTTTCTTTGTGTTAAAATACGTATGAGCTTATGTAGTTACACACAAAATGTCCTCATGTTTTCTGTTGCTGTTTGGTGACCAAAATCTGCATTAAGATAATGTAGAATAAATGTAAAAAGCATGTGTGCTTTACTAAGAAAGTATATATATAGTCTGTGGAGGGGGCTATGGTCAGGGAACCATGAATGTCTTGAATTTAGCTTGCTCCGTGTGATCTGGCTGCAGAAGTACTGAAATGCTGAATTTCAGAAAACCATTCTTTTGATGAGTTAGATTCTGTATGATAAAGCCTTAAACAGTAGGAAATTTGTTCAAGTGATTAACAGTGATGATGTCCTCCAGAACAGAGTGGGAAATAATAGCATCCATCCCCACATGGCGTATGGGGACCTCAGCTAAGCAGGTGGGTGACACATACCTGGAAAGGATGACTAAGAAAAAGAAAAGCCCTCATGAAGGACGTCTGAAATATGGAGAAGAGAGGAAGCATCCAGATAAGAACTTGTCAGGGGAGAAATTAGAAGCACAAAGGCAGCCAAAAAGTATACAGGACAGAGAAATGCAAGCAAGAATGTCTGCATGCAGCAAGAATTTGAGTACTGAGAATTTGTTGGAAGGAGAAATGATGGAGTTGCCAGACTTTTTGGGCAAGACAGGACTTTCCAAATATCTGAGCATGTCTGGTATTAGGTCCAAGTGTGGTAAAACCATAGAAAATGCAGCAGGGCTGGAGTGCAGGCAGGACATCCTCTTGTCTGTGGGATTGTGCTTGTCTTTCCGGTTCCCGGAAAACTTTAATCCTGCGCCAGCAAGTGGAGATGATGGGGAGTGAGTCTCTTGGAAAGCAGGGTGGCTCTGTGCCTCTCAGCAAAGGCAGGTGGAGGGGGCAGCATAACCTCCTTGATGTGAGCACTGCCAGACAAAACTGGAAGGACAGATAAGGTCTCTTAGGTAACACAAGACTTGGGAAAAAAACCTTCCTGAAATGAAAATGCCTATTTTAAAAAAATGTTGGTAGTTATTAGATGAAAGTAATGGTTAGGAATCACTGATGAGCTCCAGAAACATCAAACGTACAATGATACAAGAGATGTGGCTGGTACCAACATTGTGCTTTCTCCAAGAGGCAGTTTGACTTGAGAGATCCATGTCTGGTAGCTGTTCCTAGTACAGAAAATGAAAGTGCTGTCTTTGTAGGTGTCTCCAGGAATCAGCAGCACAAACTCCTAATGGCCTGGCTGGCACGTTGTTTGCGTGTTTGACCTGTGTTTTGCTGCTGTTGTCCAAGAGGTGATGCTGCCAGTCACTACTTTGAATGCAGTGAAAAGCAATAAATTTGCATTATATATGCAAATATGTACACAAAATTTGTGTGTATATTCAAATGTGATTTCTCAAAATGAGCCATCCACCAGTGTTACAGACTGATTTTAAAATTTTTTTCCCCATAGACTCTTTCAGTGTCTGAACCCTTTGCTGTAATGGATCTGTTTTGTATAGGGCCTGTGGCCTGTATGTGCTTTTAAAACAATGCACAGCATTCCTCTTACCCATTCTTTAACAGACCTATTTCCTGGTATTCAAAGCAAGACTTTAAAGGTAGGATTGTGTTGTTTGTCAGAATATCACACAGAGAGTGCTGGAGTGTGATTTCTTGAGTATCTGTCCCCTGAGAAACATCATGCAATAACCTTTTCTTTCCCCACACTCCGTGCAGCTGTTTCTTGCAAGTGTTGAGTGATGTAGTCAGTCACACTTGGATGACTTCTGTGGCTTATTTGCAGTCATCTTCTTTTTTTATATCCTTTTTCTTGGGCATGTGGGGGTAGGTCTGCTGGCATAATCTGTTGTATGAGATTATGGCCACTAGTATGAATGTACCTATATTTATGGTTGAACACACACATATTTATAGCAAATGTTGCTTGTAGAGAACCAGAGAAGGTCAAGGAGTCAGCTGACCTCATAAGCAGCAGCATGCATGAAAAAATAAACTTGAGTGAAACACAAAATAGTTTTAATGGCCATTAACAGTATGGAGGTCGGACTATGAATTGTTTGTTCTGAAACAAAAGGGAATTAGTTCAAGCAAACTGGATTCTGTGTGCCTGCTGTATAGACAGAACTCTTGGCTGGACTCACTCATTCAAAAAAAAACAAGCCACAAAGAGTACCAGAATTCATTTTATCTTTTGGTTTCTTTTTTCATAGTATCAAAAGACAAATACAAGTAAAAAGAAACTTTTATGTAGTAGTCATAAAACCTGAGAAATGTGGAAGAGTTGCAAGAACAGCTCTGTAAAGAAAATGGCTTAGGAAGATGACAGTCTCTGTTGAAAGTCATGGCATCTTTCCAAGATGATTTATGTCCTCATTATGTGTGATGATGAGTAGCTGGTAGCTCTGTCACCTCAGCTCCTAAAAGGGACGTGGCCTGAGGTGAGGTGCTTTCAGGTGCTCCCTGGGTAGCAGGTACGCAGTGCTAGTGCTCAGGTTTTGTTTCCATGGTTCTCTGTAACTGCTGCAGCGTGGGGATGGCCACTTGAAAGGAATCAGAGGAGATTATCAGGAAGGGAGAAAAAAAATCTTCATGCAGTGCTGTATCAAATTATTTCTTGAAGAGAAGCCATAAGGCTATATGTCCATTTGTGTATATGTGGTTTTAAATTTAACTGTAAAGATGGAAAAATCACTATAAAACATTTTAAAATCAGTTTTGCAGTATAATAAGAAGCAAAAAACCGCAGAAAGCTGTTAAGAAACACATTTGGTACAAAACAAATGTGAGCCAACAGGTTAAAAACTGATATGAAGACTTGATCCGATTTATCACGTACATTCAGGTTTAACTCAGATTTATGTGGAGTCGTGGATATCTAAGTTGTGTACAATTAAAACCAAATCCAAACCTGTACATGCATGATACATGGATTTTTCAAAAGCAACGTTTGAGAACTCCTTCCATTTTGTTTATCAGTCTCATGGATGTGTATGGAAAATAAGGGCTGGTTTTCAGATGCTTTAGCTATGGGACTTGAGTTCCAACAAGGTTGGTCACGTTTCTGTGAGAGTTCCCTGAGCTTGCTGAAGAGCAGAAATCCCCTGAGGTTCACCTTTGTGAGTGGATGTGCTTAAAGAAAGGGGAGGTTGCTTTGGCTAGTCTGGTCACAATTCAAAGATGGTTCTTAAACAAAAACAAAACAAAAACCAACAAAAAACAACACAGAAAAACCCGAAAACCAAACCCAAGCAGCATCTTCATTTGTCTTGATCTGAGTATGTCCTCGCTGGTATATATAGACCAATATCACTATTGTTTTGCAGAGCAGTTTAATTTCACTTACTGTGTGACACTTGCTTCTTAATTGACTTTTGATAGTTGGCTTTAATCCACCTTGTAAATCTTTGAAGTTTGCATTTTATGCAGTAACTGATGAAACCTTTGCTATAATGCGAATCTATCTTTATGTTGTGTTTTCCACTGAGATTTATGGAGTTTTAAAATGTGATATTTAAAAATGGTCATACCTTTGGGCCCTGACCTCTACAAGAGTGGTTTGTTCCCAGAGTGAGCACACTACCTTAGGAGAACCATGCTGTACTTTAGTTCAGCTTTTTGAGAGCATGATTGTAAGGTTTGGGATTCTTAATTTATATTTGTTAGGATTTTTTATTATGGTATGATGCAGAAGGCCCCCTTTAATACTGTGGTGCTAGGTAGTGAAGGAATAGCCTGTCTCAGCTGTAGACATTTGATATAACTTTGTGAGATTGCTTTGGGAAAGTGTATACCTTTTAGAAAGACAACAATGCATTTATGAAAAATGAATAATCTTGCTACTCCATACATACTGATCAAACCCTTTCACAAGCTATGGAAAAGAATTGTAAATACTGTCATCTGGTTACAGTTTTTGTTTTCCCCTCAGTAATGTCTTTTTCTAATCCTTGCACAGCTAAAGACTGTTCTGTTGTATTTTGTTATGAATTACAAACTTGGTCCATTTGGGGTGAGGAGAAACTTAATTTTTTTCAACTAATAAGTATGTATTTTTAGTTTGATTCCTATAGAACAGAAAAGGGGAAGCAGCTGTCTGCAGGTTTTTCTTGCACAACTTTACAATGTGTTGAACTAGTAGGCTACCAAAAAAACTTGAAAAGGTCTGTTTGACCCATGGCAAGGAGTTGTCCCATATTGTCCTGCTAAAGAAATGCAGGGGTTTTTGACTGAATGTTAATTTTACTGCATACCAGTCACTTTTCATCTTAACAGCCAGAATTCTTTCAGTGGCCAGAGAGTACTGTCTCATTGATTCACTGAACTTTCCCCATTGAGGGGAGTTGAACAGGACATGCTTTGTCAGCACTGCTTTGGAAAACAATGGAGATCTTTGCCTGTTTTTTGGACTATCAGGTATGCAGCATTATAGGTGTCTATTTCAGAAGTGATCTACAAAGGCTGTGTAGCAATTTTATGCAGTTGCATTTAAAGTCATTTTAAGCTCAGGCTGCCGTGGTCCCCATTCTTTCCACTTGCTCTCACTAGCTACCAATACTTGTGCAACCACCATGAACCATTTCAGGAGCCTCATCTGACTGAAAATATGTCTGTATATGGAGTTTTCAGCTGTGTTGGCTCCCAGACCAGCTCACCAGAGAATTGCATAGATGCCAAGATATATAAAAGGCTTATCTAATTCAGGAATAAGCTAGCATTGTGTTCAGTAAGGGAACTGACACGTCTGAAGATTTGGGGAGATCTCCCGGTTTCAGCGCAGTGCTATTTTGTCTCTGTCTTGATATTTCTTTTTATTTCCTGGATTGAACAAGCTTGTCCTTCTAGCTGCAGCCTGAGACAGTAAAAATCCTTAATGAATAAGGAGAAACACTCCTCAGAATTTGCTGCTTTTCCTGGTATTTCCAGCAAGGGAGTAAATGAAGTAAGAGGGAATGTATCTTAACAAATGGTGTGGTTAACATTCAGTATATATTGGTAGACATCTGAGAATATGAAGGCTATTCAGGTAAACTGAAAAAAGAAAAAAGTAAAGCTGAAAAGCAACTGAAAGTCATATTTTGGTGCAAAATCCTACACCAAAGAAAACAACGATGGGAGTTGGTTTTAGACTAAAACATTTTATACTAGTAATATGACAGTTTCAGTAGCATTTTAATTAAGACTTTCGATTTGTTATTCCAAACTGACCATAAGATATGCCATGCAGTTTTTTGTTTGCTTGGGGTTTTGATAGTGCAAGAAAATTGATACATGAATCAATAGCCTTCATTCCTGTAAAGACACTGCTGGATAGAACAGAACAGAACAAAGCAGTCAGTGTTATGTAGCACAGATAAGTTTTGCTTCTGTAGTAAACAGTTCAGAAATGATTGCTTCACAAAATTTGAGACAAACATTGTTTTTAAATCTCACCTACTGGCTATCTCTATTAAAAGCCGATAGCAAGCTCTTTCTTGCAGTGTTTGTTATTCTGTCTCTGTCATGGGCCAAAAGAAGCTACTGTATGACCTGAGATTTCTTTGTGCCTCAAAATTTATGTGAGCTTATTAATGGAGGCCAACCATCAATAATAAATTTATGCTGCATGTATAGCACAACAGTTCATCTCTTCTGACATCATGACGGTGAATAATTTATAGATGTAGTTATCCTGGAATTTGGTCGGGGTCATTAGCATTTTAATGAAAAAGATACAGCTGTTGTACTAAATCTTCACTTTTTTTTTCTTCTCCCCCAGTTAAGAATTTCGATCTGTACTTTGGAAGCAGCTGACAGCGTGTGGTAATGTGCTGACTGGCACTATGGGCAGGCGGTACCCAGGGGCTCACTATCGGCCAAGCAGCTCATGTATGTATGCAATCGGTCTAATTTATTTGTTGCTTTAGTACTTTTGAAGGCTGCTAAGCCTATAAATTTTGAAGTAGTATTTATAAAGAATGCTGACATGTTCTAATCGATGCCAGCCCTTCTGTGTGTGTACTCAAATGGTAAGTATATTGATTTATGTTTAAACTGCAAAGGTGCTTTCTAGAACTTTAAAAAGTGGCTTGCCGTGTGACCTGACCAGATCTACTGCAGTGTGCTGTGGTTTGTGTTGTGGTTTGTGCTCCAGGTCTCCAGCTTCATTTATTTTAGAGTTCTAAGGTTAGCTGCTATTCCTCTTCCAGTCCATCTCAAGCTTTTAATACCAGATACCTTCAAATTAACAAGCTACTTGAGCTCAACCTAAAATGTCACTGTGCACTATGGCTTCAATTGCTTACAACTGCAGCTAACATCTCCAGTTCAGATTATTTATATTCTTGAGTTCTGTATTATTCACATTGTTTCTTCCCTCTGAATTGTATCCTATTGGATTGTGTTACCTCATCTCTTACTGAAGTTTGTCTCCTGTAGAAGTGCAAAAAGGGAGCTCCTAGAATTTGTCACCTCACTCCTTCCATCAGCCACCACACTGCAGTGGTTCCACAGTGCAGACCATAGGAAGTGAGCTGATGTGACCTCCGTGGAGAGCTGTGGGGTAGCACCCCACCTCCAAAAGTCTGCTGCTGGTCCTTGTGCACTTTCTGTTAATCCCTCAGGCTACTGAGGTGGAGTTGTGGTAGGTTAGCTTTTGTATTCACTCTTCCTTTTGCTGTAGCAAAAGAAAATAATCCCACAAGGCTTTTCTTGGCATCGAAGCCAGCTTAATAAGATCTCACTTCTCTCCCATTCTTTCTGTTCTTTAAAAGACTTCTTTAAAACCCCCAACCACTTCAGGCATCCAGCTCCACACATACTTGCATTGGCTGATTCAAGTGGTAAACTGCAGTGAGAGCTGACAGCTGTGGCAGGACAGGGACTTCTGTGGTGGCTTTGCCACTGGACATGAGGAACTGCTTTTAGAACCTGACTTCTTGGGGTTTTGCCTAACCAAAGGGCTAAACCCTAGGAAGTAGTAAAGCATGGTTACTTTCTGCTGCAGACTAATCATAGATGTCATAAAGATATATGATAAAATGGTGTGTTAGAGCCAGCTTAGGTACTGTGTCCAAAGACTTTTTTGAGGGATACTGTCTATACTACAATGGAGGAAATAAATTGTTGTTACAGTTTTGACAGGTCTTTGGTGGTCAGGTGCTGGAGTACTGAGTTGGACTGATCTGTTTGAATCACTTTATTCTAGACACTAGCTTTCAAACGTGGCCTCTCGGTGTACTGCTGGACATGATATTCACGTCCCATGCCTAGGCTTGAAGCTCAGAGATTTAAGCGTTCTGGTATAGAAGTATCCAATCAAATCCATTCCCACTTAGAGTAACTATATAGGCATTAGATTCTTACCAGAAGAGCCTGAAATGCTTTTCCTGTTGTCTAGTTGAACAGTTTTAGGCATGAAGAAGGGGAATTATTGTTTACTTGGGGAAAGGCTAGGGCTCCCATCATCTGCCAGGGCCAAAACTTGTGTCAGAATCAATTGGCACCAGAACTCCCTCGGTTTGAGGACAGAAATATCAAAACACCTACTTCATGATTGCTTTGTGATTTTGTTAAGCTAAGTTTTTCCTTTCCTTAACCTGTCAGGGTTTCTAAGCCAGGAAACTTTCTTTGTTTTTTGGCTTTGTTACTGTATAATTTGTGCGGCTTCCTGGTGCGTAACATACATGTTTTGGACATCCAGAAATAATAGTATTGAAATTGCCCAGTGTTTGGGAAATGTGCATCATAATGAAGTCTCTGATAACCGACTAGATCTTGATGGAAGTGCTGATAAAACACATGATTTTGCTTTTGTGTTCTTTGCATAAATAATGAGTACTTGCACCATCTCAGTTATTGTGTTTCACATTTACAGTTGTTGCAGTCTTAATGTTGTACATCAAGGACTTGGTGCAGCCTTAAGCTTTAGTCCCTGACTTTATCTTCTGTCTGTACATACACATATACCTCAATAAATCTGTGAAGGGAAGAATTTGGTCTGTGTGGAATATAGCAACTGTATTGCTTCTTTGGTGGTAAGGTAACATTTCATCCGTTTATGGCATTGACTGTTCTGTTGAATGATTTCATAAATTTAGTGGATAGGATAGTGTGTGGTCTTATGAGAATAATAAAAGGTTTTATATTCATGGAAAAACGTAATAGTTCAAATAGAAAATGGCTTATTTGAAGCCCAGTGGTAGGAAATATATTTCCTATACAGGTGTTGAAGATAGAAGAAACAGCAAGGTGTTTACATTGTAAAATGGAAAGCTGTGAATTTAACAGGAGCCTGCTGGTTTAGATTTTTTAAAAGTGTAATTAGAGAGCAATGATCTCCCTTTATTATTGTCAGCAGGCAAAACGGTCTTAGGCGTATCTCTGGCACTGTCTAATGCTGCTTGTGCTGACTGAACACTCCCTCATATGCTATTCTGTTGGGTTTTCTTTCTTTTCTGTATTTTCCTTGTGAAAACATACAGACTAAGGATGAGTGTACAGTCTCTACCTACTGAGAAGCTAGGTTTTGTAAACAGACTTCTTTCATTAATTTCTCCTGAGCTTTTTTATTTATATTTTTCTAATACTTGCTCACAAACTCCAGTTTTCTGCATTGGCTGCAGCAGCTCTTGTGAAAACATGGTTATATTTGTGATGTTTAGGTAGCCTCAAATTTTGTTTCATACTGAAATTTTTTTCTGTGCACAAAGAGTTTTGTATGTCTGGAAAAAACCTTTTTAAAGGGCTTGTCCATGCCTATCCTGTCCACAGCATAACAACTCATTTATTTTAGTTAGTTGTAGTCTTTTGCATGACATTGAAATATGACCAAGTGTTTTGAAGAAAATGGGTTTGATTCCAATGCCTTCCTGCTGGCATTCAATGCTCACAAAAGGCTTAAACAGCAGCAGCAACAACAATAACAATAATAGTAATAATAATAATAATTTTTAAAAATGCAGAGTTTTGTGAGACTGCTTTAAATAAAAAAAGCCCTCTTTTTCAGAGGACATTGGACATGAGAAAGTACATAAATATGTGGGTGGTAGTTTTCAGCACTTGCTGCCATTCAGAGTGTGCAAGGGTGGAGGCTCAGTCCTGCAGTGGCAGATCAGCTTTCACTGGGAGGAAGGGACCTGCTTGCACCTGGAACTCCCAAGACCAGCCCTTGTTGCCCACAGGGAGTGGTGCCACATCTCCCACTCTTAAGTCATCCTTTTGATTTGTGGAAGGTAGAGGTGGGTTTCTGGATTTTTGACCTATTAGTGACTCAGACTAAGATCCATATGGAATGATTTTTTCATGTGATTCTGCAGTATAATTATTAGATCTGACTCAGATTTTATTTCAGAAACTTCTACTGGAGGGTGACTTTTTTGTCCCAAGAAAACTTTTTTTGGGAAATGCCGTTTTTCTGAAGCATTCATAAATCAAGGATGACAATGAAAGGAAATATTCCTCATGAGATGGCACTCCTCTGGACTACAGATGGGAGAGGTTTGAGTCTTGGTTCTTCAGGATCATCTCCCATGATAAAGCTGCTCTTATATTGAATTCAAAGTGCTTGAGGGCAGAGAGAGCAGGATTGATTTTATAAACTTGGGGTTTGATTTCCCTTGAGGAACACTCAAATTTCTGTTCTGCCTCTGTCTATTCAGCTTGCCAAGGAATGCCCAACTGTGCCTTTCTTTGCACTGAGCTTGCAAGGGAGCTGTTTTTTCATGAAACCGCTGGAAAATCTTAGTTTCACTGTAGTGAGATAAAGAAACAAATGTGAGAATGGTGACATTATAAGTAACAGCAAAATCCTGAAAAAACCCCAAACTTCCAGTCTTACAGCCAGTGCTGATAATTCCATTGCTATCATTAGCACAAGATGAGTTGGTATAAAAATGTATCATGGTGTGGCTCTGTGGGCTTGGAGCTGCTCCTGGAATAACAGATAACTGACCTAAAGAGGCACCTAACCCGAAGGAGGAGGAGTATATGCACTGTGCAACTCTTGGTTGAAGCATGTCAGTAAAATTCTACATCTGCAAAATGCTGCCCTGTATCTCCTGACCTTTTTTTTACAGAGAAAGACATCTTGGTGTACATGGAGATTCAAGCTTTAGCACTGCTCAGATCATGCTTGGGCAGGTGGCACTTTTCTGTAAAGTTTCTTTAAGGGCTCCACATAATAGCTGAGTAAAAGACAGGAATACAGACGGCTGACGGAGTGGAAGTTGCAGAAGTACTCAATGACATGTGTTGCTCTCTTCGTTAAAGCCTCTCTGGTGTAGGTTTCTGCCTTTCCTAGGAAGCTGTGTGGAGACTGGCACAAGAACTTCACCTTCCTCTTGAGTGATCCTGGTGAAGCTCTAAAGCACATGCTTGTGTTGGCAGGTAGGAGCTGACTCAGAGCCTGGAGATGAAAAGCTTTCTTTAGGGCCTGTGTAGTACTCTGAATGCTGATTGTCACTTATGCATTTATTTCTTAGCATAATTAAATAGTAGCCCTATGTCAGGACTCTGACAGGTCGATTTCTGCTTCTTGGGAGAATCAGAGATAGAAGCTGAAGATTTCCTTGTAATTCCACTTGGGGTTGCATATGGTCATGGAGAACCACCATGATAGCAGATTTGCATCGTGTGGTTGTCCCCTTTCACAGAAACTCTAGTTCCTTTGGTATTCGATACCTTGTGAAGATCTATGAGTTTGTAGATAAGAAGGAAGAACAGAGAATTTTGGCTAGTATGTCAAGAACTCAAGATTCTGTGTTGCAGTTCAGGCCAGGAATACTAGCAGTTTGTTCTTTTCCACTTGTTCAATGTCTTCTACAGCCAAGTTTGTTGAAACTGAATCTGCTTTCAGCCACGCTTCAGTGTAATTAATATAAATGCCAGTAAGTGCAGTTGCTTTTCTGTTATATTCTCCTTTCATTTTATTATGGATTGATCCGTTTAGTTTATGGGGACCATAAAGCAAATATGATAGCTTGATTTCATTTACGAGCATGTGGTTTGTTTTATATATGAGCACTATGGGCAGAGGTTTCTCAGCACGGTACAACAGCCTTCTCTGGGAGCTCTACTGGCTGCATCAGGCCAGGATTCAAGTCATCGCTGTATTCTAGTCCCACAGTGGCACGGGGAAAGTTACTGTAGGGTATGGCTCTTTTAGTCATCCCTTGGCATTCTGTCAGCTTAAGCAGTACTGCAGCACTTGGTTTATAAACTGTTGTATGTTTTGAAATGCTTCTCATTTGTGCCATTGAAGTTTGGTTGAAGACAACACGTAGCTTTGCAGGGAACTTTCAGCCTTGCTGAGTTGTATGTCTTTGTGTAATGAGCCTCATTTTAGTTCAGCCTTTGATGAAAAAACAGACTGGAAATGTAGAGACCTTTTTTGATTTGATGTACCTGAGCTCTGTTCCTTTACTGGAGGCAGGGAATATGTGGGTAGGGCATGTGAGTCCAATCTTCAGACAGTTTAGCAGATGTAGTAAAAAGTGCACGTAATACTAACCTTGCCTAGGTGAGATACAGAATGTTTTTCATGTACATCGAACACAAACAATCTTTTCAACATGCACAATCTTAATTTGCTTTTCTCGAGAGCCTTGGTAATCTCATTGTGCAAAACTCTACTACTCTTTTCTGTGTCTGAGACTTGGACTTTTTTTTACTCACTGGTCTCAACTTACTGTTAGCAATTTGAAATTATTTGCAAACACTTGGGAATTAATGAAATTAGATGTTTTCTTTATATTGATACTTTTGGTAGACACATACTTGTATTCTTTGTTTCCATACTGAGTTGTAGAAAGTCGACTGAAGGATTATTTGCCATTTTTTGAATTTTCAAATTTTCATCTCTAGAGCCTAAGTTGATACTAAGTACAACTTTACTGTAAAGACAGAACAATTTTTGCTGTAGAATGCTCTTTCAAATGCTTTTTAAGATCTTAACTGTGAGGCAGTAAAAATAGGTGGCTCAAAACTATTGCTACCAGTGTGGGTAATCTGAGGATAAAAACATTTCTGGATAACCTTGATTGATAAAAGTTTAATGTATAACCATAAATTTGTAATATGTGGTTCAGAGGGCAGATGAAGTTGTAGCAGGTGAAATCATAATGCTAGGCCATCAGAAGTTTAAAATAAATTAGTTTACAAAGGGAAACTGAAATGTCATTATTATGTGCATGCATTTAGTTGTTCTTGGAGAAGCAGATTGTGCTCAGAAGTATGCAGCATTGTTTCTAGGCTTTGCAGGAACAGGGAGTGTTTGTGAGCTGCAAATAGCGGGGCTGCAGACAAGGTGTGTGGGAGGTGGTTACTGATAATAACCTGTTTAATTTTTATTTTTTTTTCCCAGGACAGTGTCTGTGCTGGAACTTAACCATTCCACCTGACAGGGTCCCGGTTAACAACATTCTACCTACTTCTCCTGCTAGTGCTGTGACCTGTGCTTAATGTCTTTCCTGCTTTTAGTGCCTGTGTCACCTGATCAAAGAACTTGGGATTGATCTAGTGCTGTTTCAGACAGCTGGAAAGCTGGTCCTGGACCTTGTGGGTTTCCTTAAGCCTGTTAAGGAATCGATCATCTTTTGAGTGACTCTGCTTCCTGATTTAGGAACTGACAAATGATCAAAGTTAAATTTATGTGAGGCTGAAAAATCCCTGATTTGAAATCAGTCTGAATCAGTCCATGCCATTTTATGTGCCAAATCTGTGGCCCTTGATTCCTTTCTAATACTCCATCAAGCATATGGATAGGCTGCCTGTCCTACAAAGCATTTTGGTTACGTTTTTTCACTGAGACAGCTTATCCTAACTTCCTGTTTCATATGACATTTTGCTTTTGTTTTGGTATTTCTGATCAGCTTTGATTACACATTTTTTACCTTCAGACTTGGTAAGAGTTATTTTTGGATGGAATTTGAGATTGAAATTGCAGAATATAGAAGTCCTTCTTGCTTTATTGGTCATCTCAATTGCAGAAATTCAGGTTACAATTTCTGAGTTTGTGTGCCTGTTTAAGGGAAAATGACATTTATGCTTGTGCCCTGTATTAGCACTTACATTAAAAGCAGGGTTATTTGTAAATTAGCAAATAAGTCCGAGGTGTGATCTTTATTGTACAGATTGAGTAATTTATGCAACAGTTTAAAAAGCAGAATGTTAGGGCTCAGGAGTTTAATTTAAACAACAGGATTGGGAAAAATTACAGCCGTTTACTTAGCAAATGTCGCTGTGAATGTATAGATCCAATGACAGAAGGTCTTATTATCTGTGCTCACAAATAGCTAACAGATAAAACACACTTCATCTTCTTGCTGTGACAACACTGGTTTTGCCTACCAGACTGTTCCATTCTACACACGGGGGAAAATCTAATTAAAGGGAGAAAATTGAATTTGGAAAAGATTTAGCATGCTATCTTGTTTTTTCCTTCACTAAATGCAGGATTAGTCGTTATGACATGTCATAGCTATACCTTATATAAATGAAAGAATTGCTCTTTATTTCTTAAAGTGGTTACTTGATTTAAGAACACTCTAGTAGCACAAGATGACCTATGTTTTCTGCAATATAAAGTTTCAGTCAGGTAGTCAGATATACACTGATTATTTAGATGTATCTGTCTTAATTTTAAAAAAATATAGTAATAGTGGATTTAGCTGGTTTCTTTTTGTCATTATTATTTTTATTTTTTATTATTTTTCTTTTTCCTTTATATCTGTTTGAATCTGATTCTGAGAAGCATATTGTCTCAGAATTTTTTGCTGGATGAGGAATTTGACTGGCTTTGTGGGAAGGGGGAAGGAAAAAAAGGTAAATGGGAAGGTATATTCAACTTGAGTGCTACAACTCATTGAGGATCTGAAGTTTTTTTTCCTCAGTTACATCATATAAAGACAGATCAGCTTTATGGATCCCCATTAATAAGAGCACCACTAGAACAGGAATAGCACTGCTGCTAGGCTGTTGTGGTTGGTTGGCAGCATGATTAGCTCTAAAAGAAGGAATGTCATTATTGTGGCAGCAGGGGCTGGCAGGGTGCCTCATGGGGATGGAGGAGCCAGGACAGAAAGCTGGTTACCAGATGGTGATTTCAGTAGGACTAGGTGAAGCAGGAAATAGCTGGAAATGGGAGAAACTGCATTTAGCAAGCAGGTTGAAATGGTGATTTTATTCTGATGTGAGTGCAGATCCAGGGTGGAGTAGAGAGGGCAGCAGTGATTCTCTGCTTGGGCAGGGGTGTTGTGTTTGATGATCTGGAGAGGTCCTTCCCACCCTCAGCAACTCAGAGGTTTGTGTGGAGAAGTCTGCAGATAGATTTGAGACCACCATGTGTAAGGTGCTTTCAGCCTTGCTCCTTTCCTGCTCTTGCATTCCCCAAACTGCTCTGCCCACCATCATAATTCGCTTTCTTGGCTTTGCTGAGATCTTTCCAGCTTCCAAGCTCAGTCCAGCAGAGATGTCATTGGCAGAGGGAGCAGCAAGAAGAAAATCATTGGCTGTAGTGTCTCATCTACCACAGCACTTCATTTGAGTATTTTCCTTCCTTTTCCGTTCTGAAAATGTAAGGTGTCACCTGGAATTTGTGTAGATATCTAGGTAAGAAGAATCAGCTGACATTTGATACTAAGAAAATGTCTAGTCTTGATTCTGATTTCAGCTAATAATGTAAATCTGGAGTTTATGAGGATGCTTTTGGCTAATGTCTGTTTAACTATTACCATTTAGCTGGTCGTAGTTTTAGCATGAATGTTTTAACATTGGAATTCACCCTTTGAAGTGAAGGGAGTCAGCTGGTGTTGAGCTGCAGTCCTTGTATGGTGAGGGTGTTCTCTACAGCTGCCTAGACTTTAACTAGAGCCCAAGGGTACAAGACCTGGGGCTGTAGCCTCATGGCATGAAGTTGTCATCAAATGTTTTGTACTCAAGAGATATCCTTGCAGAAGGGAAATCTGCTTTATGGAAAGGTTTGTATTATTTCTTTCCTATGTTTCCTAGATGCAGTGACAAAAATAGTCATGAGTACCTTGTCTCTCACTGTGTGTGTTATTCATATCCAAACCAGAGACGTTAAGGCAAAATGGTTTATTTATGAGAAGATGGCCAGGAAAGGGTCCCATACTGGAACTTACTGCTTAACATTTTTTTTCCGATTCCCTCCTGTGAGATCAACCCTATGCTTCTTAGTTTCATATGCTAGATCTCATTCTGCAAATTTTTTGTGAACCTGCCTTACTGCCATGTTTTCTTTTACCGATGCTGCTGTGGTTTCTTGAGTAAGCCGTAGCTGGGTAATTGGGAAAAACCTCGTATTTTGCAATGTATTGAACTTTTTGCTACAGTGTGTTGACTAAAATGGGAGAATATTTTTGAATTTGTGCTCCTAGTAAAGTTGTACATGAACAAAAATATAATAGTTATTTTTAATTACATGTTCGTGTTGCTGCAGACTAGCCTCTCCCATACTTTAATGACTGTCAAATATCATTAAAAACTCAAAAAATCCTCACTGTTATGCTGTGAGCTTTATTTAGAATGCTTAACATCTCTCAAGAGCTTCTAAAATGTGGTGTTTTTCTTTTGTGTTTTCCTTTGGTTTTAATTCTTAAATGGTCCCTCTTTTCAGATTTCAAATTATAATCTATTTCCTGATGCATTGCTGACGCCCCGCGAGCCATGTCAGAAGTACTTCCAGGTCAGATGCCCTTTAAAAGATTCTGCTATGCAAATATGTGAAATTTTCCTCTTATTTTTCTTCTTCTTCTTTCCAGGCCCATATTTCACTTTCATTTTGCACTTACACATGAAAAAGACCAAGCACTTCTTTTTTTTTTTACCATGCCTTTTTGAAGAAAATCTCTATTCAGCTTTTAAAAAACTTCCCGTAGACAATATGGTGCAAAAAAATCATTAGATGGCAAAGACAAATCGATCATGCACTATTCTTTGTTTGCAATGGCATTTTCTCTCTCTTTGTTCTAGCTCTGTAAGTTTTATGACAAGATTGAAAAACACCCATAAAAGCCATTCAGTTAATAGCATTATTTTTATTATTATGATCCTTAGAGAATTGACACTACTCTGTGTTAAACACATTATAGTGGTAAAACTATTTTAATCTATATCCGTAAGAATGTTAAAAGTGTACAGTTGAGGCTGGGAGTTCTTTTAAAAAGTAAGCAAGTTGAAACCCTTAATGAATTGTTATGACAGATCTTCTACCAAGTTAAGTGCTGTCTTGAAGCACCAACAATTTAACAATGTTATTATTCCCAGTAATGATAATGCCCAAATTGTTGTTAGCTTTTTACCAGAGCAGAACATTTTTTAGGGTAATACCCTACTTTTACTCGCTTACAACTTATCAGTGTTCTCCCACTTCAGCTGAGATATATGTATCAACGCAGTGATTCCTGGTCTGGTTGTCCGTTTGTATTTGCTTTTCAGCAGAAGGTAGAGGAATTGAAAATACAGTGCCCTGTGCCAGTAGCATTGTCCTTGCTGGTGGCCAGGCAAGGAGCTGTCTGAGAGGGGGGATGGAGTCTGCCTGTGGCAGCCCTGGGTGAAGTTTTTAATTACAAAGTTGGGATGTGCTTCCTCTGGGAAAAGTGATGTGTTTCAAGCATCACTGTGTTCTGTATAAAGGAGGAGGGACAGGCTGTTGCTCTTCTTCCTTGCGCTGTTCCACTGTGCCATCTTTCTTCAGTGCTCTTAGGCATTTCCTTGCATTCCAATTTTTCTGACGCTTTAGTTCGTCCTAGTCTCGTAGCGACTTCTACCCTTGAGATGGAAGATCTGCCCATTTCTATTTCTTCTTCTCTTTTTGCCTCCTTTTCTCTTTTTTTTTTCCTCCTTTTTTCTCACATCCCTATCTGCTTCCAAGAGCAGAGGGAAGCCGGCTGTGTGCATCCCAGGACGTAGCTGGGAGCGCAGGGTGACGGCCAGCGAGCAGGCTCTTGGCCCCTGAGAGAACAGCTGCTTCACTCTGAGCACTCCTTGTGCTGCTCTTTACCGGTTCATTGATCATTTGATCACGAGGATTTGATCAACGGATCACCTGAGATGGGGTCGGGAGGAGAGACGGTGTCTAGTGAAAGGTTATTTTGACATTTTTCTGTTCATGGTCGTACCCAGCCCAGCTTAACACCCGAGTCACAAACAGCACGTGGGTCTCAAAGCCTCCTTGGCTCAGTCGTTGAGCAGTGTGCCAGTGTTCATCAAATCAATGGAGAACCTTCATCAAGCAGATTAGTAAAATGTAATACATTTTGTTGCAGTGTTTCCAAGGGCTTATTCTTACCAATATTTCTGAGCAATGAAACAATAACAGCAGGGGACAGGCTAAAGATAAGCTGGCAGGCAAATACTTAAGCTTTATCTAGGAATATTATTTTGTAAGAAATTTTTTCAGTGACAAAAATAGTGGCAAACATTGCATGAAGTAGCTCATTTGTAACAAAATAGAAGAATAAATTTCAGTCTTGTTCCTTATTGTGGTAATTGTATTTATTGGTGAAAAACATAAATGCTTGTTTTAATTTGCTGAAGCATGAAGTAAAATATAATCTAATGAAATCCCTAGATACCATGCAATTCCACAAATTCTAAAGGTCAGGTGGAGGGGGAAATTATCCTGCCCTATTACTTTATTTTTTAATGTGACTTTCATGTTGTCAGATTTTGAGTGATTCAGAAAAGAACACAAAGCAGCTAGTTGATATATAGAAACTATTTCATGTAAAATGTTTTGGTAACATCTGATCAGATGCGACCTTGCTTACATTAGACCTGGTTGGTTTTAAACAAGATCCAGAAAGCTCTGTGTGTGTATATGACGTGTTTATTTGAGAAGTAATTTATAAAGTTCCTTCAGATTTTGTAATAGTTGTGTTTTAAAGTCTCTTGTGGCTAGAGTTTGTTTCAGGATGTTTGTTAGCCATTACCTAAGATGATGGCTTTTGCACAGTGTGCATGGGATGATCTGTCTTCTAAAGGATTTGCAGTTGGTTTAGACTAACTGACCAGGGCTTGAGAAATTGGCAAACATGAAAAATTGTAAAATTTTGTTTAAATTCTGTTTTCAACAAGCTTTAGAAGTTGTTCTTCAACAATTGGGTCGGTGATTCAGGGTACAAAGGGTATTATTACCTGATCTGCTTGGTTTCAAATGAACCATAGTGATGTTTGCAAGTGAGCAGCTTTGACAGCACATCAGAGAGGAGGGAACACTAGCAACTGTGCCTACATTTAGGTAACATTGTGAAGTGCTCCTTTTCACTCTGTTTATGTATTATATGTTCTTTTAAAACCCATATATTTAATCTCTTGTAAATCTTTACAGCAGTCAGTTCTGTCATATATCAAATATACAAAGATGCAGCACAGCTCAGCTGGAATGATCTGTCATCAGCTAGTTCAAATTACAGCTTTTCATTCCTGAATAAGCCCCAGATACCTTTTTATGTGCAATATAAGGAGTCAATGATATCTGAGAATTAGGAACAACAGAAAGGGTGTTTCATGTTGTGGCAGATGGGATTGATTTATTAATTGGCCTCTAATTTAGTTGCCAGGTATCAAACAAGAGTGACTACTACAGTAAATTGAGGTGTTCATGGAGTACTTGTGCAGATTAGTGGAAGTCATAAACAGACAGTACAGGAACAAATTACAGGATTTTTTGATTTTTTTTTTAATCTATATTTTGATAATTTTTTAATAGTCTAAAAATCTGTTCCCTCACTAAACTTAATATTTTTTCAAAATATGAGCTGTACCTCTGGCTAAAAAAAATCAGAAACTTGTTTACAAGTAGACAAAAGAATGGTATTATTTAACAGTGTAGTATGTGTACTCAGCCCTAGGATGTCTGTTTTATCCTTAAGCTTGAACGTTGTGAGCTATAGCAATAGTAAACCATCTCTGGAGCCAGCCCTTTTTCTGAAGTTGATTCTTTGAAGTTTTCCAGCAGGATGTTTTGTCAAGGGATTTTTTTCCCTCCCCCTGGAAATCAAGTAAACCTTTGTGAAATAATCTTCTACTTGTATTTCCTGATCCTCTACTTCACTTCTCTAAAAAAATAAAAAAGGAAGGTGGCAGGTGATGGAGAGGGAAGAAAGATAAATAGCAGAGAAAATGCAGGTGTTAGGAGTGAACAACTCACCAGCCAGTCAGGCTTAGCAGTAACAGCACTACCCTAAGGTGAAAAAGAAGCAGCATCTGTCTGCAGACTGCTTAGAAATATTTCAAATTTCTGCTTCTTTGTGATGAGCACTTGAGGAATTATTTCCCTCCTCATCTGAGACAGAGGAGAAATACTAAAAGAGGTATGGTAAGGATGATAGTGAGAGTCCCAGGCATTTGCAAAGGGCACCTCCGCTGTCCCAGAGCCTGCCTGCAACAGAATCAGAAATGAAAAATCTGCCCTAAAACTGTCTGGTACAGGGTCAAGCTTTCTGCTTTTTCTCATCTTCATGGTCCTGATGATCTCTCTGTATGTTTTTCTGCCTCTGTTCTTCCTTATTTAATAAGACATGCTTTTGTCTCTTCTCTTACCCACTTAGGTTGTGGTAGTATTCCTCCTGTAAAACAGTTACCTGGAGTGCTACATGCCTTTACCAGAAGCCCTAGCAAAACAATGTGTGTGATGAATGTGTTTCACGCCTGCTTCTTTTGCTTTTCAGTCGATTCCGGAGTGGACGCGTTGGCAGTGTTTATGGCAAGCGGCAGCACGACGGACGTTGTGAACCGCAACAGCCCCGCCACCCCGCCCAACACCCTGAACCTGCGCTCCTCTCACAACGAACTTCTGAACGCGGAAATCAGGCACACAGAGACCAAGAACAGCACTCCTCCAAAATGCAGGAAAAAGTACGCGCTGACTAACATTCAGACAGCCATGGGTCTTTCCGATCCAGCAGCTCAACCCCTTCTGGGGAACAGCTCTGCCAATATAAAGCTGGTGAAGAATGGAGAAAACCAGCTCAGGAAAGCTGCCGAGCAGGGACAGCAGGATCCCAACAAAAACCTCGGTACCACTGCGGGCGTGAATGTAACTTCTGAGAAGTTTGAAAACAATGAGCCGATCCCGCAGGATTCCTCTGGCTGTGAAATATTACCCTCACAGCCAAGGAGGACCAAGAGCTTCCTGAATTATTATGCGGATCTAGAGACATCAGCTCGAGATCTAGAGCAGGGTTTTGTTGCGATGGAAGATAAGTCTGCACAAAGCAACAGCCAGGCTTCTACCGTTATTGTCAATGGGGAAGTCCTGCCCCGGAAACAGAACAAGATGCCAAGCCCAGAGGATGGCCAGGTTGCCACAGTGTCATCAAGCCCTGAGACAAAGAAAGATCATCCAAAAACTGGGGCCAAAACAGACTGTGCCCTCCATAGGATTCAAAACCTGGCCCCAAGTGATGAGGACTCCAGCTGGACTACGCTGTCCCAGGACAGCGCCTCACCGAGCTCGCCTGATGAAACAGGTACGCAAGCAAAGGCTCCTCACAGCCACTGTTTGAGAAAGGGATTGCTCAGCTTTTCTCAGGTGGTGCTGGGAAGGAGAGAGGTGGTTTAGCAGTTTCAGTGGGGAAGCGGATTGTATCAAAATACAAGCAATGGCTTTCCACACAGCTGCTTGTCTTCTAGGGAATGCTTGGAAGCTTCCTGCTCGAATGTAGCAGCTTTAAGAAAGGCACCAGCAGATGCCCTATACAGGGTCCTAGACATACGCTAACTGCACCTCTTGCTAGTTTATAAATAATTGCTCCTCAATAATCAGTGGGTGCAGTTTGTGAGAAGAACATGATTGTCTGGAGATGCTGAATTACTGATAGCTACCCACACAAAACAAAAAAGCTTTTCTGAATGATGATTTTTAGGTTCAGTGAAGATTTTTACTTTTCTAATGCACAACTTTTTAAGTGTGCCCACTCCATCAGAGTCATTTGATGATGCTCCCTATGTGCCAGCATGGGTAAAGAGAAGCCCTCCCAGCTGAGGAGTTGTGCGGTGAGCCCTGGCGGTGTCCGTCCTGGAGGTCTGTGGTTTTGGGCATGGTCAGGGCTTTTCATTGCCACTACATCTGGGCTAGGAGGAGAGCATCATATGGGGTCTTCACACCTCAGTGCTCTCCAACCCTTGCATTTATGCTCCAGTAATAGATGTTAGGGCCCAAAGGAAGAAAGACATTTATCTAGGGAAAAAAAATATGCAGTAGAGTTTTAATCATATGACTTCTGCGAAGTGAAAAAGTCCCCCAGCCTTGAGAACAGTTAATCCATAAAAGAATGTAGATCAGCAGATACCTGGGGAATTAATAATGTTCAGTCCAGAGATTGTATTTAGCACTTCAGTTTATGCAGAAATATGATAGAAACATGGTTTTCCTGAGAAGACACTGTTGAAAATAACAATATGCTTCTTTCAGGGCTTCTGAATTGTTTTGTCTTCCTCTTCCCACTCTTTACAATATTTCATTATTCAAATCCTGGAAATCTGAATGTTGTCTTGTGAGGTATTTTTGTTGTTTTGTTTTCATGTGTTTTCTTTTGGAGTTGTGTAATTCAAAAATCCTGAAAAACTTACTCTTAATTGATTGCACTGGGAATGCATCATTGTTTAGATAAAATCCTCCTGAAGTCTCCTTAGGGCAGGATACTTCTACGTGTGGTCTAATACAAAGGTGTTTTCAAGAGCCTTGACCTTCTCTCTGAGCAAAGAGGTCAAAAATAAATACAACTCAATTTAAAGATACAAAATAACTGACTTATTTAAACAAATATTAATGTTGATAAACAGATATGATAGAATCCATTAATAACGGGCACTGAACGCCACAAGAACAGTACAGTATAAGAAATGTGTTTTTAGGAAACTCTTCTTTCTTCTTCAGGGAAATTAGCTGTATGTGCATCTTGACAAGTGCTACATTGACCTCAACTTTCAGATAATTTTATGAGCACTTTCAGCTATCTAACCTTCTTTCTGAGATTCAGTACTTCAAAAAAAAGAGTCTGAGGTGATTTTAGAAGCAGAAAAAACCTATAGTCAGCAAAGCAATGGGATGTCATCGAGATCTTAGCACGTGCCAAGCCCTAATGGGTTTTCAGGCAGCCTTCCTAGAGACAGGCAGTGACTTGCCACCAGAGCTGATTGACACCCAGCACTGCAGGCAGTCCCCCAAACAAGCAAGCTTGCCTCCATTGGCCTCAGGCACTGCATCTCCTCTGGGACCTCCTGTATCCATCCAGCTGAATCCTCTGTCATTCGGAGAGTCTTATGAATAACCAGACACCAGCTCCAGGTGGTTTTAATACTGCACATGGACCAGAACTGAGTTCACATCGTGGGGAATGCTTCCTCCTTCTCTCTCAAGAAAATTTCCTTAGTCTAGTTTTCAAAGGAAAAACATCTTGTGTTACTACACCATCTACCTATTCCTTCTCTCCCTCTCTGTGTATTCATCAGTTTCACCTGGATGAATTTGAATTTGTGTGTATTCATTGTATGAATCTATGTGGTGCAAGCAGCAGCAAGGCACATACCACAGAGCTCAGACCTAGGAGAGAATGAGGGTGATGTTTTCTGTTCATGGCTTGCTATTTTTGGTTTGTTTTTTGTTAAGAAGCTCCCTAGAAGGCAGGCACATTTCTTAATCTTTGTATCACCTCAAAATCTATTTCAGTGGAAAGTTATTCCGCCATAGTAAAGTGCAGTGCTCTGTGTAACAATTTCTAATGAATTAGAAATGAGAATTCTTCAGGAAATAAAAAGAATTTTCTTTGCCTCAAAACCAACAAGAAAACTGGACTTCACTTTTGTTTTCTGTTTTAATTTAAATAAAACCCCCTCCTTATAGAACCAGGAATAGCCCCATAATTAGGAAAGTCCCTGCAATGTAGGGTGCTAAGCGAGCCGCAGGTGTTTCTTGCTCTGTGCCAACTGCCCTCCTTGCTCTCTTCGGGGTTGTGGGAGGCTGTGCAGGGGCAGCAGCCTCCTCTGGCTCCCCAGTCTCTCAGCCTTTGGGTCACACAATGCCTTGTTTCTCCCTGGTTGAAATCAAAGGGGTATTAAAACCACAAGTGTCCTCTTTTCCAGGAGCGCTGCTGCTGTGTGCAGTTGCAATATAGCAAATGCCTGTCTGCTGCTGGTTTCCAAGTGAGTACAAGAGGGCAGTTTAATAGCTGGTTACAAATAAATGAGTTCAATCCAGTGCAGAAATGGCAGCTGTGAGACTGGCCCTTGGGGACCAGGAGTGTTGCTCTTGTAAAGAGAGCCTGGTGTTCTGAAATAACAGCACGTCTGGGGAGAATAGCCCTCTTAATACAATAAAAATTACAGTAAATCATGAGCTAGTCAGGAAGATTTATAGCAGTGGTCAATTCTGCCTCTGATTTTAACTAGCACCTTTGACCAAATTAAAATGGATGTCTTCTTAAAAGCACGATTCTTCCTTTGCAGTACCTATCTGATACAGACAGTAAGTCTGTTATTTGCTCAGAACGTGTTTTCTGTGTTCCTGAGTGCAGAAAAAGATTTATGTACTAAAAATACGTTCAATTACGTTGTGGATTAACACAAGTTGTATAAAACTAGAGAGAGAACTACCTATACAGTTGTAGGGTTCTAAGTAAACATCCAGATTTCTGATTTTTGGGAATAAGGGTCTCTGGTTCACACCTGCTGTGCATCCTAAAGGCTGGCAACTTTTAATTTTGAGCTGTTAGATTTTTTTTTTTAATCCTGCATGTTACTGATAACCATGTCTCAAGAACAGTGCATGTTTCATAGTCTCAGGCTTGACTGTTTGCTGACTGCTTTTGAAATAAGAAAGGTGACTATTGCTCTACATCTCCAGTGTTTGTGTAGGTAACATTCTGCATGTGAAGTTACTAACTGCATGTTTGTCTCTTATTTAGCCATCCCTATATGAAGATTTTAGGGTCAGTTTAAAAGAAATAAAACTTCAAGGGCAGCTCGGTTACACAATGTGCACAGTATCAGGGTCTACTGGTAGAAGGCCATAAAATAAATTGAACTCGATAGTAGATTGAACTTGAAAGATGTTCCTCTCAAGTACACATTGCCACTATCAGTTGCCCAGGGAGGCTGCTTGCTGTGTTTAGGCAGTCAGGTTGGTTTTATTCTGTGATTCTCAGAGGAGCTACCTAAATCCATATCTTGGATGCTTGAGTGCTCTGACTTGAAATCTAAAGATTCCACAACTAAGAGTGTTAATCAGCACCCTTTTGAATTGGGATGGATAGTAAAAATGGGTATGTAAAAGTGAATTAATGTGCTTAAATTCAGGAATGGGAGAATAGATGCTTTATATACCAACGATTAGCATCCTCTTCCAAACTCTGTTCGCAATTACCAAAATTTGGGACTATAGAAAAGGTTTTCCAGATTATGTTGTATGGTCACAGTTAGAGTTTCATACTTAACTGTTTGCCAAAAAGATAAAGAATGATTCTTCAGTTCATCAGAGCCATTCAGTTTCCTCCCTAGGGCAAGCTTGGTTCAACTGCCCACGTGGTGTCCCTTGAGATGTCTGGTGGTGTCCAAGACAGGCAAGAGATAAGAGGCAAGAGCTAGGACTTGCATTTGGAGCAAGAAGCACAGGCTGAGCAAGATGCACATTAAGTAACACTCACGGATGACTTAACTAGCTGAACAGAGTCTGAAACACCTGTTCAGGTGAAACACCTGTCCTGTAGTGCAGAAATGAAATTTGTTCGTTTTCTGTGTCTTTGTTTTAAAAATATCATCTTGTTTAATCTGTGCTATATTGTTCCCAAAGGGTCTAGGGTGGTGTGTCATATTCTTTGTAAAAACAGCTCTCTCCTAGCGTGACATCTCTCCCTGGGTGCTGTGGGGCTGGGGGAGATTGAGTTTGAAGACAGCTGCTTTGTGGTGGCTGTGCTTTGACTACTAAAGCATTGCTGTGACTAACTCAGTCCTTTGGCTACAAATAGTGTCAAACGTGGCCCAGTCCTAACTGACAGAGCTTCCTTGATTTTGACCTTACTCCAACTGAACTTCTGGCCACTTGGTGGGAGTCTAAGAAACTGGTTGTTTTGCCCTTGATATTTCATTTCATGTTTGGTGTTTGTCTTTTCAGGGACACTTCCCGTGCTACTTTAATAAAGCACATAATTCCTAATCCAGAAAATATCATAGAGCTGCTTTGTATAAGTGCAGTACTATGATTTTGAGCGTGTTAAAAATGAATATTTTTCTATTCAGTAAAATATGTAATTGTGGGATAAACAAATGCCTGCAGGGCCTGCTCCTGGAACATGTGGAATACCTGCGTGGGAAAGTGAAAAGTGGCAATGGGGAGTAGAGGTGGCGCCAAGACAACACAGAGAAGTAAATGCCAGCGTCATACTACTGCCTGAGTAGAGCAGTTCACAAGATGCCCAGAGTACTGCATGTTTCCCCTGATTCCACAATGCACTTTACATGGATGTGTAATGTTAAGAGATATTAGGACATGCTTTTTGTGTGCTATAGCAAAGTGGAAAACTTTTCTGAACATCTGTAGGGCAGGCTCAGGATTCAGAAGTAGTAAATAACTTAATCATGTCAGGTACTTAACCTGACAAACTATTTTTGGAAACTTTTCAATCTTCTGTAGTTTAGGGATGGATGTGTGTAGTTCTGGATGCTGCATGTCCTCTCTGAGGTTGAATGCATCTTGTTGGGGAAGCTCTTCTATGCCTAGGATTGTCAGACACGGACCAAGCAAAGAGGAAAGGTAAACAAACCACAGAAGAGAAAACAGAGAAGGTAATGGGGAAAAGTCAGGATCCTGATTTCAGAGGGATAAGGCAGGCAGTTGCACAGAAGAGCCACAAGAAGTTGATACCAGACTAACCACCTCTCCTTAAAAAAAAGAAAGTTCCCGGTTCATAAAGCTGTTCAAGTAATAAAAAATTATGACCAAAATCGATCCAGTAAACCTCTGCCTCAGCACTTCTTAATGCTGCATGGAAGTCAGGCCAAACTTCAATCCACCTGATTGATGCTTTGAAATGGGTATAGGTATCTCTGGGGAAGAGAAGGAAGAAACAGTATTAGCTTTGGGAAGACGCTTTATATGCAGGCCTCTGTTTGTTAAGGCAAGCTGAGAACGAGGTTATATTCTTCTAGGTGGGGTCTGTGTGCTCTGAAGCTCTTTGCAGCCTGTTTGGGTGCTTGTGTGTCATCTTCTAGGCTCCTGTGTATCAGCTGCAGGAGGTGTGGTAGAGGGATGGTGTCACCGCTCAGCAGAATGAGTCTCTAGTCTTTGCAGTGGCCCCTGAGCTGTTGGAGGACGTTGCAGTTGCTGGGGTAGCAGCAATTCACCAGGTGTACAAGCCAGGGAAGGCCAGCACAGTTTGGGGAGTTTCCTGCTCAGAAGATATTCCTGCCTCTTTGCACTCTGCAGAGTGGAAGTGCAAAGCCTGGGCCACTGCGGTTGTTCTGTGAGCACCTGCTGTGATCCCAATGTCAGGCCCAGCAGTGGTGAGCTGGTGTCCCTGCTGCTCTCAGAGGAGAAAGCTGATGGGGGACCAAGCGAGTTGTGAAGTGGGGAGGATAGGCTGGACGATGGGAACATGACCTGGAAGAGGGACCCACTGGAGGGGGAAGCAAAAGGAGAGTAAATGCAGCTGCAGAGATAAATGAGAACTTGGCACAAACTGAGGGAGAGCTGGAAGCAAGCAGGGATGTTTTTAGACAGTAGGTTAGGCTAGCAAGGCTAGCACAAAGGGGGTGACAGAAAATCGGATGGACTAAGTTTGACAGCAGGAGTGAATATTGGGGATTTTGCTTGTGCTGGGCTGTTACTTCACAGAAGTTCTGAGAACTTAACACAAAAATGGGGAGCTCTGAGTTATTTAATACTGAAGTACAGCTAAGAGAAAGTCAAATCCATGTTCAGGTCCCTTTGGAAGGAGATGTCTGTACAGTGAGAGACACAGACTTAAATCCTCCTCAAGTTCCTGCCCTATTTGCTCCTGGAGGTATTTCTTTTAATCTCCCCAAGTTAGTGGCTCCTTTAGACCCCAGTCTCTCAGTGCACTGGTTCCTCATGTGCTGAATTCTCATGTAAGTCAAGCATTAGCTGATTGAAGTTGAATTCAGCTTTAATTAACAACATGAAATTGGCTGAAGTGGGGTCGTGAGTCCCTTGAGTCACAGTGGTGCTGTTGCAAGTTATGGTATTGGACATACAGAAATTTCTGGATATACAGAAACCTATAGCATGTCCCACCGAGATGTGGAATAGGTGATGCTGCAGGCAGCTTTGGGTTCACTGCTGTTGCATCAAGAGAAGATGGGTAGATTCAGAGCAGTACTGAGCATCTCCGTGGGCCAGAAGAGGTATTGTGTGATACGACTTGGCATGCTGCAGAGACCTTGCTCTGAACTCAGTCCTCGCTTGAGAGTGGATGTCTGGTCCCTGCCTTCAGGGACATGAAGCCTTTTTTAAGCAACCCCATGAAAGCACATATGTTTGCCGTTAAGTCTCGATTGCTTCATCTGAGAACCCCCGGGTACTCAGGATTAGGCCATAAATGTCCAATATCTGGATGCCACAGAGCTCAAGATAATGACATTAAGTGGGTTCCTTGTAGTGTCTGGATCTGGTTTTCTAAAGCCCAGCAGTGTGTGTCCTTCGGCTTGCACAGTAGATTTGTCCATGATACTTTGGTGAAGAGAAATCCTTGGGGAGGGAGGGAGAGGACAACTCCAAATATACGGCATATATTTTTGTTTCCTGCTTATAGTGTCTCTGGGGCATTTTAATCCATTTTTATATGCTGTTGTGTTACAGGGATTGTTTTTTAACTGCTATTTGTTATGTTGATTATTTTATACGTACATGATTTGATACACTGGACTGATTTATTACATAGTAAAACTACTTCAAGGCTTTTGTTTGAAAATCATTCTCAGAACTCTTCATGAAACTGTTTTTTAATAAAACTGTTTCTTAAAACTATTTTGTGCTAAACAATAACATAATTTTAAAATTGCTTTTGGATTGAGATTCAGCAGAGCTCAATTTAAATTTTAAACACTGCATCAGTTATTAGCTCAGACATCATTGCAGGGCACTGAGAGAGGAGTAGCATTGTCATAATCCACAAGTAAGAGCTTTAACTTTGTAGAGCACATTTCTTGCTTGCATGTAACTGATAAAAGACTCTAAATCTAAGGTTTTGGCTTTTACTTCTTGGAAGTGGATTTTGGGCACTTCTCTGAACCTGAGGAGTTTTTAGTAAGGGACTAAGGACCCTGTCCCTCCTTCCCTATTCAACATGAAAGCGAAAAAGCACAACTCAGATTGGCCAAATTAATTTTAAATTAGAATACATTCCCGTTCAGACCTTAATTTAATTTTACTTGTACTCTGTAAGAAAGAGACAGTCAAGTTATCCTGGTCATTTTGGCTGACATGATTCTTGGCTTTGCTTGAATTATTGATTATAGCAAGGGGAGGGACTTTGCAATGAGAACAGTGCTCTCACTAATAGAAGCCTTTCACTAAATCTTTCTACCATTCCTGCAATGCACCTTCGGGAAGTTGGAGGTTTACAGCCTTAGGAAGACTTTTGTCCTCAAAGAATGGATCTTTGTTTTACATTTTTTTAAACGTCTCATGTTTATACAGGCAGCTGAAGAGAAAACATCAACATGAATGTATTTCCAGGGGTTGATTTGCAGGATGAGGGGCCGTTCTGGTTCAAAGTTGAACTGATTAAATCTTGATTTGATTGTCATCTAAAGGCTTGTGGGCTGAAGGTACTGTTTCAAAAGCTTGTCTCCTAAGCAGAGTCAGTCAGAAAATACATCAATGTCTTGCATGCTGGAATGAATTCAGCAGAGGATGCAGTGTATGCACACACTGCTGAAATTCCTGTATAGCCATCTCGCTTACTTTTTCTTGGCTTATTAGAAAATGCAGTCATTTATATGGTCAACATGTGGCGTTTCCTCTGTTACATTTACTGGCAGTTAAGTGGGGGTGGCTTCTCTTCCCTCCCATCCAAAGAACCATTCCTTGTTCAGCTAATTAAGTAAGTGTCTGTTTAAACACAGCAGTGTATTTTCTCATATTTGAGTTGGAGATGCTGCAGAGAAGGAGAATATGAAGCTGTTGGGACATGTACATAGCAAACTTAAAGGATGCTGGTAGCAGATCAGTACATGTTGAACTATACAGGAGCATCTAGTAACTGTAAGTAACACTTCTATTTTACTTTTTATAGCGCTGATTGACAGTGTCACTTAGGCCTGGATAACGAATGCAATTATTTCGTCCGGTAATAAAAATTCTGCTCGGGGAAGATCAGCTGGTATCTGACAGGTTAGGTTGCATCAGTATCTTCCTGAATGCTCATTATTTCAGTAGTGAATTGAAAAGTGATGTTTTATACTTGTGATCCATAGAGCTTGAAGATCTTTACATAGATTTAAAATACAGTAAAAACCAGACTTCTGACTTCTCCTTTACAAGTGACAAATTCTTCCCCTATATTTTTCTTGCAGTCAAAGGGAAGAAAAAAATATCTCTAAACGGTGTAATAGTGGTACCCCTACTCATTCCCTAAAGTTCAAGGTAAAGGACCTTTTGCAATACTGAGTGTGGGTTTGGGGGTTAAAAATGTGAAGCAGTTTATAGGCAGTATTGAACTGGGAGCTGTCAAAGAATGTTGAGTAATATCTTGGATATTTTCTTTTGCTGGTTTTGTCGGCTCCAAATAAATCAATTTGTCAAGGTAGAAAAAGGATGTTTTATTGGAAAGCTGATTTACACAAAACCTTTACACAACTTTTCTCTTCATTTGGGAACTATAATTAATAGCACAACTGTATTTGCTTCTTACAGAAACAGTTAATAATAAGAAACAGTGATTTGGTTCAGCTTTTGTAAAATTATTTGAAATTTAGTTCACTTTTTTCTTTTGTGGGTAAGCTAGCATTGCTTGTCACACTCTAGCTGTAGGAGAATTTCAAGATAACATTTGGTGTTAAACTCAAATTACCTTGTTTCTATTTTTGTGCTTAACTAAAACAGAATAATGAGTCTCCCTTTTTTGCCCATGGAGGCTGTCAGCGGATCAACTAAGGAACTTTGTAGTCTCCTGGCTACATTAATTTCCTTTAGTTAATTGTGCTGAAGCATAACCAATGCTTTTTTAAACAAAGATATCTGAAAAGTAGGAAGATGACGTCAGAACAACAGGGATTTCAGGACTAACCTTCCACTGGCATGGAGGAGGAAGTTTATTTCATTTTTCTTACAGGATTGGTTTTTTTCCACTAAAATGGCTGTGTTAGGCTTTGTAAAACTATATTGCCTATGTGTATTCAGGGTAAATAAGGATTTTATGCAACCTCAAAATTAATGTATGATCATTAATAGAAGATTTATTTTCTCTAGTTCTCTTGATTTCATGTCACAAGTGAATTCTCTCTTTCAGAATTATGCTCCAGATTTCTGTACTACAAATATACCAAGCTCCTCTTTCCTAAGATTTTCTAATCCTACAATTACTTCACATGGAAAATGCAGCTTCTTAAAAGAAGCTGCCTTAGGAATAGGGTGACAGTGGAAGTTTTCCCATTCTCTGTTCCTCCCAGTGGCTTCTGTCCACATCCACTTTAAGTTTCAAGAAGCTGGTCCAGAAAATAGTGGGGCATGGTCCAGTGTACTCAACACTTCCTGGAGGAAATTGCCTTTTTTTAGTGGATAGGTGTCTCTGACTTGAGGAAGACTGTTGTTCAGCTGGGACAAGCATCAGCTGTTCCACAATAAAACCAACTGAGTAGTGACTCTTGTTAGTTGTGGTTTTCCAGGAATGATGCAGAGGGATGGATTTTCTCTTTGCCAGAAGTAGGTAGAGATGTTATGGATGTGTTTGACCAATCTTTGGGGTTCACTACTTCCAAATTTTGCTAACGTCAGTGCAATAACTGTCGGACAGTATTTTAAAAAAACACAGACAAAATGTACTGATTTAAAAGTTGCACTCCCTGCAGACCACACTTGAAAAATAGTGTAATAGTAATTACTGGTTGTATTTTAAGTATTCAAGTGTACAACAGAAGCTTTATTGTGGGTGAAGGAATACAAATCTAGCATTTGCATAGTAGACCTCTTTTGTTTTCCTCTGCAAACCACCCCATCTGCAGCCAGGCCAAATGGACAGATCAAGCATTGGAAGTAAAAGGAAGGGAAGGGAGTTTTCACATGTTGCTCCTTTATTAGTCATACATTTAATTTTACATCCTCATTTTAATTGCACAGGAATACTTACAGATATGATGCATTTATAAAGGCTGAAGTAGAGATGAATAACTTCTTCCATATATGCCAGTAAACCAATTAAAAATAAAAGGAAAACAAACATAAACTCTTCTTGGAACAAATACACCTTGTCCCCAAATGGGAGTTTAAAAACAATGTGTATTCAAAAGCAGGAATAAATTTCAGGTCATTGTTTATCTTTTAGGGTTAAACTTTCATTTTAATTTTGTTTTTTCAGCTTTTACCTTTTTTTGACAGGGAAACATGGGTGATTCCGTGGGCTGAAAACAAGTGTGAGTTCACAAGAGTAGTATTTCATTTCTTCAGTGTTTTAAAAGTAAACTTTTTGAAAGGAATGACCCTTGCAGCTTGAATTCTGCAGTAATGAACAAATCAACTACCTCATTTGGTAAAACACTAAAGGTCTTTTGATGGGATGTGATTTTATGACTTGCTGAGAGGTAAGATGATGGTCAAAGTTTAGAAGAGAGTGGTAACATTACTGCAAAAGGGTCAGTGTAAAGGCCACCAGACTGTGTTATTTTGACTTTTGGCTTACTGTTTTACAGATGCTATGTCAAGATTGTGTGTTTTCCTGGCCACAGTTTTATCTGGGCTAATTCTGTTTTCAGGTGGCAGGATTCACTGAGAATTTGTTATTAGTGCATAAGCTGAATTTCTGGCTAGCATCTTCCTTACAGTATGTTGCTGTCATCTCTCCTTTCTACTTCTGAAATTTTCTGGAATGCAAATAATATCAGGAGAGCAAGACTGTAAACACTTACCGACATAAGAGCTTTTTTGAACTGTAGTAGTTGTCACGTGTAAAAGCATGTAGTGTAAGTGGTGTTAATTACCTCTCCAGAGCAGTTGTCTCTGCACTAATCATCAGACAGATCTGCTGTTAGTTAACTGTTCCTCAGTAGTTTGACTATGTTCCCCTTTCCTTATTCATCCAGATATTTAAGACCAACTGTTCTATTTGTCTATAAATAAATTTATATTTTTTAAATGGTGATGCTTAATTTGGTATAAAAGTAGTAAAATCTTCCTTTTGGATACATGTTAATATGAATAGGAAAGGGACAAGTGTGTAAAGATAATAATATTCAGTCCCACAACTCCTGCATTTCTATTTTCATATGAGATTATTCTTTATCTCAAGATAGGAAAGTGTGTACCTTTGTATTTATGAGAATAAATTTATTGTGTATTTTCCTTCTAGGAATATATGTCTATATTTCTGTATAAATCCCTTAGAGGAAACTTGGATATATTGGTTTGAGAGTTCACACATCAGGTGTGGCTTTTTAATCTGATCCAATATAACTGCTGTGGTAACTTTTATCAAAGCCTTTCAATAATGTTTTTAATTCAACTATTTCCAATGTAAACTAATATAGTAAAGGCAAGGCACAAGAGTTACAGCAGTTACAGTTCCATGTTGTACATGACCAAATGGCCATGTACAGCAGACCTTAGGCTCATGGAGTTCTTTATGGGTTGCTTCTCCAACAGTGCTCAGTCGCAGAAACTTAGGGCGTCACTAAAATCAGAAAACAGGGCTCGCATAAAGTGGCCCTCCCCCTATTATATCTTTTTCACTTTTAGTAATTGGTAGTTTTAGGACTTTCAGACTTGGTATGTCATTCATGTTATCTTCTTAAATTGCCCTTGATAGACTTTTCTAACATGAATTTGTTTAATCATTTTTTTTTCTCATTTGTATTTCTGGCATCCACAACATCCTGTGTCCATAAGCTCCATAACTGAATTATGTGTTATATGAAAAAGTATTTCCCTTTGTTATAAAATTGCTCTCCAATAATTTCATTAGATGCCTATTGCTTTTCTGTTTTAGGAAGCTGTAAATAACAGTGAATGATGATTTCCTTTCCATCCTTGCCTTCTTCCCACCATTCATGATTTTACAGATTTCTCTAACATCCTCCCCTCTTCTCTGTCATTTATTTTCCAAGCTGGAGAGTCCTACTTCACTCAATGTCTCTTCCTGCATAGACATTTTTATCTCTGTCTTTTCTAATTCTGCTACCTCCATTTGTATAGTAGGGCACGTGAAGTGCATGCACTAGTCCTGTGATAGTTCAATCCTGCATTAAAGCTGTAGGCATAAAGACTTTTATCTTGATCTTGGCTTCTAACATGTAACTTTTTCAACTGCCATTGAGTACTAAAATGCTATCTTCAAAAAACTTTGTGACCTTGATCCTTCCAGAGTGGCAAAAGGTAATTAATTGCCTGCCATTGTATATGAGGATTTGAAGTAGCAGAAGAGTAACCTTAAAGGAACTTCTAAGAAATTGATTTCAAAGAGGAGAAATTGAAGAAAACTGAAAGGTGAAGGTTGTACATTGAAAAACAGCTCTTGAAACTGTGTGTGTCCTAATCCTGTAGGATCTATCCGCAGTCTTCTGTATTTGCACAGCAAACAAAGGTGAATAGAAATCCAAAAAGGGTGCTCTTCTCATCCTGCATAACTGGTTTTCCAGCTTTCCGAGACCACCTGCAGTTCTCTGGCATGTCCACAAATTGTAAGGTTTCCACCAAAGATTAGCTACTGTTTTCAGCTGGGGGAAGGGACCGTTCTGTTGCTTGTGCATCTCTTGTTTTACTGTTTGTGACAACATATGATGACATTCAGCTGTTTGTGATGACAGACATCTTTGAGATTTCTTAACACCAGACGGTCTTTTCCACAGTGCTAACAGAGCTCAGTGGCTTGTGGTTTATCATAGCCTGGAGATTTTGTCTATTTTTTTCCTGTGCTTTGGCATACTTTTATTCTTACCAAGCAGGTGTTTGTGTTTAGGGATATTGTATCTCAGGGTTCACAATAAAGAAAACTTCCCAAGTTGTATTCTGGGCATATGTATCTTCAAGGGAAGTTTATCCTCATTTTCAAAGCACCTGTTTTGCTAATGGGCTTTGAATTGAAGGTGGTACTAATTTCAGGTGAAGTTGTGTTGTGGTTCTGTAGAATTCTAAAATTAATCCCTTCATTTTTCTCTTTCAAATGCCGTCTGGCATAGGGCTCTAGTTGTTTTGTGTTGAGTTTGTTTCTGGCTGCTGTTTGCTAACTTAGACTTCCCAGGATGATTTAGGCCACAGTTATTTTTTCTGAATTTCCTTCAGATACCATTTGTATCTCCTTAAATGCAGATTTTTAAGTCTAGCTTCAATGATGTATATGAATCCTCTCTGTGAAAAATACAGAATTTTAGTGCTGGAGTGCCATGAAGTAGATATGAGAATGAAAATATTGGCATTTCTAATGCTAGAAGGATGCTTTCAAAGGTGATTAACATCTTTGAGATTTCTTAATAGCAGAAGGTATTTGGACAGTATGACTAAAGATTTAATAGAAAATTGATATACCAATGTAGTGATGTGAAATACTTGAATAAACTGCAGGGCTGAGAGACCCCTGTGTGCTAGCAGCACGCTTCCCTCTCCCACGGCGGGTGAGATGCAGCCAGCTCCCCTGGCGCTGCCATCTGCTGTCAGAAGCCCCTTCATAAAGCCTTCCTGTTGCAGATGCTCTGCATTGCACTTCATGTATGGCTCTATGCATCGTGCTGGAAAAAGACTTACTTCAACTGAAGCAAAATTTCTTTTGAAAAGGTTAAAGTTGTTTGGTTGTTGTTTTTTCTTTTTTTATAAAATGTCTCAAAGTTTGAAGGCTGGGAGGTGAAGCTTGGGTTCACTGTCTTACAAGGCCTCAGCATGGGCTGGAGCTGCCCGTGGTGCCCAAGCTTCTCCCTTAGTGTCTCTCTCTGCAGGCAGGCTGTGGGCCATGCCCCCCATGTGCTGCTTCCCAGGCTTGAGCAAAACTTCATGCTTATGCATCTCTAACAGTAAGAGTGGATTTTCACCGTAATGAATTCTCCCATCCCTTCAGTACTGTAGCAACATGAAATTAATTTGGAGATGGGGAAATACTAGGTTTTTGGCTTCTATGTTGGAAAAGACCAGGAGCCTCCAGTTTGATCTGTAACGCACGCTTCACTACAGCTTTAAAGTGGCAAACTAATCCATTATATAGATTGTTAAAAGTCACATTCCACCTTTTACTGATAGTACTAAATTGACCAAGTTTTGCCACGCTAGAAAGAGCAGTCCATACTGTAGGATGGAAGGGGATTCTGATGTGTAGACACTCTGGAGCACAGTGGCTGATCTCTGTGCACTGTGTGTGTTTGGTGCTTGGGTGCAGGGAGCCTACACAGACCTGGGGTCTGGGCATGACTCCAGGAGAGTTATTTAATGCATCTCAGACCTCTCCTCCTACCCCTCCCTGACTTTGTTTAACACAGGGCTTGCACTCTCCTGCCTCACAAGGTTGGTGTGAAGATAAAGCAGTCATTTTCATGGCATCCTAGAGCATCTGCCACACTGTGAGAACTGAAGGATGAGCAGAGCTTGCATATGAGAGGGGAAATGACTGTTCTTGCAAACTTTAGGTTTTTTGTGAAGTGAAGCATTTAATTTCAGATAGTAACTTCACTGTAATTCAATTTTACGTTCTGTTTTCACTGATTCATTAAATTCAGCAAAAGGTTTTTCTAATACATTTGCACAGTGCTCTAAATGAAGCTGTCAAAGAAAAGCAGCTTTAGTCAAGCCACCAGTTGAATTGTGTGTCTGTGCCATTGGACAACTTCACTTGCTTTTAATTAGCCAGTCATATGCACAAAAACACTAATGATCACACCTCTAAAATTTCAGAGTCTATCAATATATTTATGCAGGATATTCTCAGAGAAATGCAGTCCTTCCTTTCTCTTCATTGATTCCTGAAGTCAATAGTCCTTATTATATTTTAGATGAAGAAAATTACCTTTGCCCAGTACCTGACTTTAAATGGAAATATTATTTATGTAGTTCCTTTTCTAGAATGGAGAAAAAAATGGTGTCTGGTAGTCAGATTCTTTTTTCCATACTCTGTCTTACTACTCGTGTCATTCAGATTAAAGAGGCTCTCACTGACATCACCAATCCTCAATTTAAACTATTGAAGATACAGTAGAAATAGAATAAAGAGGATAGAAAGCTATTCCAACCTTGTTGCCATACTTTAATACCAGGGATTGATGGCAAGTGTATTGGCAGGATTAAGATCTGTTCCTCTGTCTTTCATGGCTTCTATCAAGGTAAGTAGCACTAGCTGCTACCAGAAAGTGTAAGGGACATGGGAACCACTTTTGTCTACAGCCAGGCTCAGTAAAATTGCGAGTTATAGGCTGGGAGATATTGAACTATATTTGAAGCTTGCCAAACAAGAGTGTTAGTTGTAAGTAAAGCACCATGGAGTTCCTTTGTGGGGAGCTGAAGCTGTTGATGTGACCCTACTGCCATATGCCAGACATTGGCACAAGATCCTCTCCTGCTCTGCAGTCATCCTGTGTCTTGAAGTCAGAAGGACATCTGTGTTTAACTTGAATACTTTTCATGTCAGTATTATAGACTGAATCTTTCTGTTTTGTGTGAAAATTACAGACTCTATTTGTCCATTGCCCAAAATTAATGGTTTGTTTTATGGATGGTTTGACACTAGCATACCGATTCACTTTAAGGAAACAGGAGAATCAGACTCTTTATTTTAAGAGAGAAATACATAAATCCAAAGCTGCTAGCAATGTGATTTTTGCGGTTTTTCTACCAAATGCTTGGCTGCTGTTGTTGAGACAGATAAATTTTGTGAAGGGAAGGAAGGCTGGACTCCATGCATGTATGCACATCGCTTTCCCCTTTTGTGCTGTGCAGTGTGCCTGCCGGTGCGACAGCGTGTGCGCAGGCTTCGCTCTGTGAGTCTAGCAGTCCCTTGGCTGGGGTGGTCATTTAATTCTTCCTCTTTAGGCCAAACAAAACCCTGCTTCTAAAACTAGACAAAGTAGTTAAATCTGTTATGAACCCAGAACATGAGATCATATGCTGCAGTTCTGTGGGGAAAGGCATGGGAACAAGAGATACTATGCAAAAAAAAAATCAGAAAAGCAGATGCAGATTGCTGCTGGACTGGTTTAACCCTGAAAGCTATCTTGCAATACCATTTTTAGTAATTTGCTAATGATCGTAAAAAAATACTGCTCTTGGTGAACTATTTGCTACTCAGTGTCCTTTGAGGTGAGGAGATCCTTTGGGTCACAATCACACAATGCATGATCACAGTGGATTTAGACCAAATTAGAGATACACAGTATGCTGTGTTTTGGACTACTCCTTAAGTAAAAGCTTTTGCCATCTAGTGGAAGGAATAGAGAACTAGCATTTCAACTAAGCTGGAAATCCACTTGTACTGCTTGTGCTCTTTACTGTGAGGGTGAGAGCGCTGGAACAGGCTGCCTAGAGAGGTTGTGGAGTCTTCTTCTCTGGAGATATTCAAAACCCACCTGGATGCAATCCTTTGTAACCTGCTCTAGGTGTACCTGCTTTAGCAGGGAGATTGGACGACATGATCTCCTAAGGTCCTTTCCAGCCCCAACCATTCTGTAATTCTGTGATATGCAAAATGTATTTATAAGCAGTAAATCGCTTGCTAGAACAGTAGCAAATAATTCTGACTGCTTTGAAAATTAGTTGGTAGAAATCTTGTAAGGTATCGGTTCAGATAGTATCTCGTTTAAGCACCAAGTTGGTGGAAAGGGTATTTGTTTATATGCTGCCCTCACTTGTTTGGGACTCCTTTTCATTCCACCCCAGATGGTACTTGCTTATTTTTTGCTGGATCTTAGGTTGGCCAATATGCTTTGAATTCTGTGGTGGCTTGTTCCTCCCACCAGTGGAATGAGGAAGAGAACTGGAAGAGCAAAAGGGAGAAGAAATCATGATTCATGATAAAGCTTAGTAAGTGAAGAAAGAAATAATCATATATAAAAAGTGATACAAACACTAGCACTAGGAGGCCAATGCCAGCCAGTCTGCTTGAGGCTGAGAACACAGGCGATCTCGGCCCTATGCAAGCACTGCTCAGCAGTAACCAAACCACTGGTGTGTTTCCAGCTCTTGTTTTTGTCACAAATGTCATGTGCAGTACCTTACAGGCTGCTAAGAAAAAAAATAAGCGCTATTCCAACCAGACCCAGTACATCTTCTTAGTTGCCCAGCTTTCCTAGTGTCCATCAGCACCCTAATCAAGAGATTGAGATCTTGTCACAGTAAAGTTTGTAGAAGAGCCATAGGATATGTCTCCAGTACAGCACTTTTCAGGTAGCAGTTCATCAGCTTATGCTGAAGCTGATGTGATCCTTCCTATATTTTCATGTCTATAATTTCATGTTGTCACCACTGCTCCACCTGGCTAAATAGCCACCCTCCTCCAGATGAGACAGAGGCTGGCTTCTCCCCTATCCATCTGTTGCCACAACAGCTCCCTTGAGACAGCAGTTCAGGTCACCTCCAAGTCTTCCTTCCTTACTTTACCATACTCTGCTTGTTTTGTGGATAGATGTTTTTGGTTGGTGAACAGGCTAGTCCTCTTGTGTTTACCTATTTTTTGCCCATTTTCCAGGAAGGAGCATGCAGACCTTTCCTCACAGTCTTCCTACAGTACTTTTTCCTGCTTCTGCTGTTAGTGTCAACTCCTGTGAATGCAAGCTGTGATGCTGGTGTCTCACGGCTTCACCTCTGAACCTCAGACTGTATTACACCTGAGCAGACTACTTGGAGACCCCAAAAATTCTCCCATTTAAGCAGGACAGCTAGTATCATCCATAGCCCTCATCCAGGGCTGTCATCAGCAGTTCTTCAGAGCCCCTCTGCTGAAGTCACTTGCCCTTGTTTTCTTTGGTAATTGTACTAGTAGTGCGGTCCTTATATCAACAGCTTGGGCTTTGGTCATTGAAAGGGAGAAGAAGCCAAGACAGCAAAACAAGTGGGCTTAGTTGGTGTTTTTGGATTTTTTTTTCCTGAATGTTGACAAATCTGCGTTCTTCTCATTCCCTTAAGATTAGTCATCTCTGCTTGAATGCTTCTTATGCTTGTAGTAATTGTATGCTTGTAGTCATTTATACAGCCAGACAAAGATCACATCTCACAAAAGAGAAAAATAGTACAGGCGATTCATCTCAAACTTCGTTAGGATTTTTACAAAGTCAGTCTCTTCTGATTATGGTTGATTTTACAGTTGATCAAAACAGCAAATCATTTTGGCACAGATATAGAGTCTGGTTACATGTATGCCTGTAAATCCCACGTTTCAGCATGTTTTCCTGCAAAGTGTTAGAGAATCTTCCTCTCCCCAAGTGCATGTGACTGGTGGCTGGTTCAGCAATTCAGCAAGGAGGATGACAGGGTTGTCATGACAACCAGTTACATGCTGTGAGCAAAGATGGTGACAAATGACCAGCTTCTGGCTGGTTATCACTCCTCATTGTGTAACGTTCCCCAAATTAGACAGACATGTCTGATTTATAATTACTTGACCTGCTGACTTGTATTTTTGCTGCATTTGTTTCTGAGATAGCCTTCATGCTTCTTGCAATGATGCTTAGGCAAGGCTGCCCACTGGCCATCAGTGGTGTGAGTCATGCAAGTAGGTGAAGCTGTTGATTTTGCTGCAGTGCATGCAAAGTGAGAAGTTATCTTTGGAGACTTCTTTTTGTTGAAACCAAACAATTGAAACTTGCGCACTGAGCCCACTGCAGGAAATAGATGGGATAAAAATACACAAGACCTGTGTTCTTTCTGTTGTGCTGTTGAATGGAGAGTGCTCCTTGAATTTCTTTTGCCCTCAGTCATTAATACAAAGTCTTCCTCTCGCTGCCTGCCTTGATCTTCAGCGTGCGTATGGGGTGGGGGGGAATATGCTTCCCTTAGGATGAAATCCTGGATCTACTGAAGTCATTGGCAACTCTTCAAAAAGACTACGTTTCTGTGGCTTTATTTTCCTTTAGTTTTGCTTTTATTTAGATGCAGAAGACAGAAGTAAAACATTTTTATTTCAAGATTTTGGAACTTCAGAAAAGAAAACATTACTTTCCCCCACCTCTTCCCTTTTATTAAAACCTTTTTATCCTCCTGTCTTCCCAGTTCCTTTTTGTGTTTCCCTCGGTTGCCCAGAAGGATAGCATCTATAATACACATGTGATATGGTAGGCCAGCTCTTCATTATGCTTCAGCCAGCCATGAAGACAGACATCAGATATGAAGCTAGTGATTTCCCATTGGTGCCCGAACACTAGGACAACGTATTGGATACTGTTGCTATCCCATTCTCTGCAATTTTTGACATAGGAAGCTTTGATGCAGATCTCTTACTACAAACTAGGTGCTTTTCAGTTTAAGTTCTTCATTTATATTGTGCATCCACTGCTGGAATGTGATCAATGGGAGGGCCAGAGATTCAGAAGTGACTTTACAGATTTATTATTGGCCAGATTATTTTTTTAGATTTGGAAAACAGTGAAAGTGTTCCTGTTTGTACCATCATGCTTCCAGCCTGGACCATGAACACTCCTTTTCAGTTAATTTTTTTACCATGGAAGTATATGTTTGAGACTGTGATAGGCAATCACAGTCTGGATCAAATCCGGTGTTGGGATGGTGTCCATTTTCTTCAGAGGATTTTAACAGAAGAAAAATTGTTACAAAACCATCATAAGAATTGAGATATCTAAGCTAGAAGTACAAAACAAAAAAGAGATATCTCATCTTTATCTCTGTACAGTGTGGGTATTTTATTACTTAACCTATTTAGATAGTGTAGATCAAGTGTTTGCAAGTATTGTTGAGCCTTGCAGACAAGCGGTCTCACTTGGGCATTCTGCTCCCATGCAGTGAAATAAGCCCTCTTTAAGCTAGAAAGACTGACTGAAAGTCTAGTGCTTCCGCTGACTCCAGCAGAGCTGCATTTGCATTAGCCAGGGGCTGTGCACTCACATCTGCTGCTACTGCTTCCAAGGAGGCAAAATGAAATCCCTCTGTTGGAACGAATCCCTGGAAAAGCAAAGCATGTGTCCTTTGAATGATGCAGTGATACTGCTCAGATTTCCCTGAATATATTTTCTGTCTTAGTATGACTCTACCTTGCTGCTGTCTCCTAATTTTCAAAAAATGTGGTTACAGCATGTGAAATAACAGTTAAAATTGTCTTGTGGCATAGGTGGTATTACTGTACTGCACCTCCCAGGTACAGAACTTCCAGCACTTTGATAACTCTGTACAGCATTTTTACAGTGTCTGTTTTCATTGCAGTCGTATATGCTGCCAAACTCAAGCTCTTTGGGACTGCATTTCCTCTTACTCAAGAGTACTCTTTTTGTCCATAAATTAGTGCCCTAGCCATGCTGATTGGTGGGATTTGTTTTCACCTGAAGAAGAAATGCATGTGCAAAATACATGTCTGTTTTTCCAAGTACATCTCCCAGTTCAATACAAAATCCATTGCATTAGACCTGTTGCCTTACTTAAGAGTATTTTGTTCAAGAAGGAAGTTTGCTTGGCCTTCAGTAAACCAGGTCCCTCATGCACAAGGACCTAAGCAGAGAGGCACCTACTCTGGTCTCTGTCCCCACACTTTGCTTATCATCACCACCAAGTTCTCTTGGAAGTGGAGATAACACCTAGCTGCTGTGCAGCAAAAAGTACATGTTTGGAAACATCATGCCATTGAACGGGGTCATTGAAATGAAAATTATTTTACTACCTGTAATTCCACATTCAAGTAGAGTAAAGCCACTGATGTCCTGATAACCTGTAGCAGGTCTCTGATGCCTCAAGCGCATTCATCTGTCTTGTCAGATTTTGTGTGTTGATGCTTATTTTGTTATTTTTCTTGTGCTGGTATCTCTTGTGACGCCGCATTACCTTTGACTTGCACACGGAATGCTTTCATCTGTTAGAACTGTCAGTGCACTAGGGAGGCTTTCCAGTTTGTGCCAGTAGGAAACCACAGCCTGTGAAAAGGTTATCCCAACAGTCTCCCATTCTGCAGCATGGGCTGGGACACTCATATGTTTCTTTTTTTTTTTTTTCAAGTAGGTTTGCATAGCAAACACGAGGCCTGGTGTTTCAGGATGAACACTTGCCCTCTGGTGCTGTCCTGTCCTGTTCAGCCATGCTTATCAGATGGTCTGGGGCCAGTCCCTTTGCGTGAGGAGCACCTGCACACAGACATAAATCACATTCATTTGGTGTGGGAAATAGCTCAGGACTCTTTGAAAGTCCTGAGCTATGTTAATTGAAGACAAATCTAATTCCTGTTTTATTTCTCAGCATATGCAAACATATTTTGGTGCATTTATTTTTGCTAATGGATAAATTTTCAAAATAAATTAGTATTAATCAGCTAGGTGGTATTTTCTTATCCCAGATATTTTACATTATTTCCTTCCAACTGTTTGTTCACATATGAGGTAATTTCTTCTCTTGTAACTAATTGTTGCAGAATTGTTTTTCGTTTAAGTCTCTGGGTTAAAAAATTTATTTCTGCTGTGAGTTTTGTCTGCTTTTACTTCAAAGTAATTCGTATTTAGGTCCTTCTGGTACTACACGTCATTGCAACAATAAATAACAGTATGTTGGTTGCTCTGTGTCTTTGGCTGATTAGTTTGAAATTAGTAGTTCAATGCAACCACAGCATAACGCTTTCCTGGCCGTATGCTTGAGTAGCCGTGTATACATCCATATGTATGTATAGCAAGGACAGAAGCTGTGCCTAAACTTTAGGCTTAACTGGACTTGCAGATGTTGCCACACATACTTCATTGTGATGTTTAGCTATTTGATCACATTACTTCTTGTCTGATGTGGCCCAAATTGTGGAAAGTGTTTTGTGTTTATTTGCCTTTAATGTGGTTGAGAAGAGTGCAGTCGATTTATTCAGTTGAAAAACAAAGATGGGCAAGGTTGAAGATTAATAGGCTTTAAAACATGTAAGCCCTTGGAGTCAGGAACTACGTACTTGCATGCCATAGAGGCCACAACAGGAGACATTTAAAAGCAGATATTTAGAATATTTGTGAATTTCTTGAGCTGGTTATGGTAATGTTGCTGATTTCAGATTTGGGCCATAGGTGAGGCTTTTTATTAAATTTGACTGTAATGATATCATCTAGCATTTAAGTTTGACTGTAATGATATCGTCTAGCATTTCTTCTGCAGAACTTGATTAGATTAGTCCTCAAGTGGTAAATCAGTAATTTAAGAACTTTTTAAGTGGCTCTGGGGAAGAAATAGTCTGGTTTGTACCCTGGAGTGTAAGAGTTATTTCAAGTTATCATGACATTTGTGTGTCTGTTTGTGTGTATGTGCATAAATATGGGTAGCAGAAATGAGAGAGACTCAGAAAAAAGCAACCATGATAAAACTCCTAGTAGAAGGCTTGAAGGATAGACTAACAAGGAACTTTTAATTCCATAAAGGGATTACGAGCAGCAGTATAACAACAGGTTAGTCATCTATCATGTTACATTAAGCCTCAATAATTTGGTATGTTTTTCTGGTGTTCATTTACACAGGAACTGTAAAACAGCAGTACCAGCTGTGCAGACCCCTGGAAGAACTGTTTGTGTCTTTGTGTGATTTTTTTTTTTCTTTTTTTCCTGTTCTTAGCAGATATATGGAGTGATCATTCATTTCAGACAGACCCAGACTTACCACCTGGTTGGAAAAAAATAAATGACATTGCTGGGATCTACTACTGGCACATACCAACAGGAACAACTCAATGGCAGCGTCCTGTGTCCATCCCAACAGATCTCCAAGGCTCACGAAAAGGATCACTTGGTTCCATTACTCCATCTCCTACTCCAGAAACTGAGGTAACCTACTGTGTCTTCTTGTGAGCTACATACTGTAAGGAAAATGGAAATAACTTTTTGAACTTGCAGGTTTAGCTGTTAGCTAAACTGGCCTTATAATGTCCCACAGTGTAGCTACTTGTTGATAATACCTCGTAAGTATCTATTCTCTATGTTCATTTTTTAATGGTTGTGCCTGATGAAACACCCTAAAATTTGGATGTGCAGAATGACCTCAGACACGTCTCTGATAAATTAGACAGGCAGTGCCTGATGAGTGGGAAACTTTGGCAGTTCTGTGGCATAGGCTGAAGCATCACTGCATTATATGGATACAGGATACATACAATTTTTGCGCTTGATAGAAGACTTTTGACAAGACTCTTTGTTTGCATTTTCTTTTTGGTTCATTTGGTAGGAGTATCACAAAAGACATATGAGCCAGCTTTCAAGACGCTAGTTCCTTTACAGGGTAGTTTGTATTGAACATGAAAAACATGAAGTGTTCTCAAGTGTAAGTCTCTGTACATCCTGCCAGTACCAAATATCTATCAGTGTTGCAGTCAGGCTTTAACTAGAAACAGAAGGAGATACACTCTGTCCTCCACATGTGCTGAAAGAGCAGTACATGATACTGCTTTTTAAAATAATGCTTTCAGGCACAATCCAAGCATTCGTTTGGTGTCATGTAAGTAGAAAAATAAAATCATTTGTCATCAAGAAGAGTGTGCTTTAAAAAATGCAATCACTTTGTTTTAGTATGCTGGGAAGACTTCTATGGAATTAAATACTAATATAAAATAAGATTGGTTTTAAACTGTTTTTATACTGAATTTTCAGAAAAATGTCTGCAGCTCTCAAGGGAAATCTTTGTACTGGCTCTGAGTTTTAGATCAGGCAACCCTTAGGGGTTTGGTTTTTTGTTTTTTAATTCATTTAGAGAGAACATTTTTGCTTTTCTTAATTTTATTCATATATGCACCAAACTAACTTCCATGGAAATTAAGAGAAATTAAGGACATTCAAGGATGTATTACCATCTTGACCCTGAAACTTTTATCCTGTATAGGCTTAAATATGTATGATCTTGTTCATTATTTTAGAAAGGTTGTTCCCACATGTTCATAAATGCTACTCATAAGGTCTGCAAACTTGACCACAACATTTCAGTTATGGTTTACATCAGTCAAGCTCTCATACTGTGCACCAGGCATGCTGGAAATAATTTCTGAGAGGATTCATAGAGAAAGAACTGTAACTGTTACCATTCTGGTAGAAAGCAAGAAAAAATTCAGAAATGCTCAATGTAAAGTGCTGCACATGCTTCTAGTATGAATTCCTGTCATGTACATGTGAAGGATATAACTTTACCATTATTATTTTTCTTACTCTAGAATGTAGAGAACAGGACTTTAGTAAGTTATAGATGGTTTTCACAAGAATCCAGAAATCAGTGTGGTTGGTAAACTGCAGAAGAAAAACAGCATATTTTCATTTGAAATATTTTTCTACTACTGTTTAAAATGTCTTTACAATTAAAACTTCAGACCTACTGGTAACGTAATAGGTGTATTTTTAACCTTCTGCGATTCTGTTTGCTTTAAATGAAATATAGCTTGTGATTATGAATAATAATCATTAATTCTCAGCAGCATCATGAGAGTACAAAGTGTATGAATTATAATAACATAGATTTTAATACAGTATAGATGTATTAAGTCAGACATACAGCTATGTGAGTACATAGTGGGCTCACCTAAGTTTTGATGTGGCAGTTCAAATTCAGCAAGGAATCTGTTTGAGCAAAGATTTATGCATAGACAGTTCTATGGCAGCACCAAGATCCTATACTGTGCTGTAAAAGGTGATACAGAAAATAAGCACATCCCCAAAATTCATATTAGTATGGTATCATGTAGTTATTTTAATTGTAGGTATAGGCAAAAGCATTTGCTTTTTGTAGGTTTCTGCATTCATTGATAAGCATCTTACTGTTATTGAAGCAGTACTGGTTTTTTGGCTCAGCAGTTATTAAGATAGCATTCCAATACAGTACCAGCAGACTTACAGTACTGGAGTTCAAAACAGGAGCATGAATTGGGCTCAGGAGTTTGTCCACTTCCAGATACTGAAACAGCTACAAAGAGCAGGCACAGCTAGAGTTATAGTGGGAACTGTTAGAAAAAATCTTGCATTTCTTGAAACCACAGATGCCAAGCTTTATTGAAAGGAACTGGAGGAAGAATCCTTTGTGATTCAACTGGTTCTGAGCAGAACCCCAGTGCAGAGCAGTAAGAGAGAAATAAGTCATAGTGTGTGTTTGAGAGATAGGGGTAGATAATGAAATAATTTTGACTGTGTCAGCTATCATGAATTTTTGGTTTTTAGTCTCTCTGCAATTGGTACATGCCAGCACTGTATCATCTCCAAGTCACTGGCAGGAGATACTTGTTTCAGTTCCTGTTCACTGCACTGCTTCATACCCTAGTGCTCCTCCTTTCCCTCCCTGGGAAAGAGTAATACAGGTGTCTGTGTCAAGGTCAATCTGACACTTCATAGAAGATTTGGAATTCAGTCTAGAAGAGGAGCTCCCAAATGCCTTTATCCCAGCACTACCACTGGCAGCATCACTTGTGGTGGAAAGCTTCCACCTCCAAGCTGGACCCATGTGTGAGCTGTGTACTGCTGGTTCCCTCATTGCTGCTGGAAGCCTGTGCTTCAAGATAATGTGTTTTGAGAGGGCTGGTTTAGCTCGTTCTCCCTGCTGGATTCGTATTGCTTCATTCTGAAAAGGTTCGGAGTTATATAGGTTTAGCAGATGAAAGAGTATAATCTAGGATTGAGGACTGGTGTGGGTAGCATTTCATATCTGAACCAACTGGCTTCCATAAGTCCATAAAAATACTTAATCTAAGTCACATTTGTCTGTAAAGCATCATGTGCCAGTCTTGAAATGAGTTTATTTGGGCTCTTTCAGGCTTCGAGTTTGTCAAACAAACATTTAGAAACACCTGGATTTTTTTCCCCCCAGAGTAACACCTTTTTACCCTTTGTCTTGTTTCCTCCTTTTTTTTTCTTCATTTTATTTTATTGTGTCCCCGTCTCTTAAATGATGTAATATACAGAAGCTTTGCTTCTTTGGTAGAATGTGGCTCACAGCTGAGGCCAGTCAACAAGAACAGATCAAGTCAGCCATTTTTATATTGTAGCTTACCCTGGATATTTAGCATAAAGAAAAACAGTTATTACTGTTGAATAGAGAACCAAAAAAAAAAAAAAGGGTAGGGAGGAATGATGCTGTAGTGTATAGAAATGGCAAAAAGTGTTTTTAAAAGGAAAATAATGTGAAAATGTCTTTTACACAAACTGCAAGGCAATTTTTTTTTCACAAGATAATCAGTAAATTTCAATCCAAAGCAATTATGGGTTAGGCATTATGCGAAAATCCTGCTGATTTAACAAGAATGCTAATAAATGCTAAATATGAATAACCCGTACCATTCCTTCCCTTCCTCCCCCTCAAAAGCATGAAAATGTATTTTGGTTTTGCACATCTGTTTAAATTTGACCTAGTTTTAGATCACACTTTTCTCTTGTGTGTTGTCAAATTATTTCATTTTTTAATCCTTGTCTTTTGTAACATTCTTTTCCAAATTTTAGAAATTTTGCTGCCTCTTTCCCACTTCCTGTGCAGAGAAAAAGCTGTAGTGTTTTAGTTTCAGTAAGAGCTTCTTTGAGATCATGGCAGAATTTGGTGATGGTAGTTGCATCTTCTTATAGCCTAACTCATCCCAGATCTTGAACACCTCCAGAAGTTCTTCTGTAGGTAACATAACCACTAGCAGCTAATAATTAAAGAGAAGGGGCTTGGTAGGAAAAGGTAACAACTCAATTAATTCAAAGGCATATTAGGAAAGGGTTACTCTTGGGAGTTGTATCTCACAAAATAATTCCTCTCAAAATAATATTGAAAATATTTCCAGGGTGAGAAGCCCACCCTGCAGATTAATGTGTTGGGCCATATTAGTGGGCACCACTTCACCCTGGGGCTGAGCTGGACAGCCCAGCAGAGCTCGTCTTAAAAGGGGAATTAATTTCAGGAATTCTTGATTTGGTGAAGCTATAAAGAGGTGGCTCTGGGTCTCCCAGCAATCAAATCTCCTGACTTTTATTGAGGACTGTGGGAATTCTTTCCTGGTGAGATAGAGGAGAGAAAGACTCCAGCACCAGCTTTTCCTCTCAAGCTTTACAGAAAAGCCTGAATCTCAGGTTGTTTAGTGCTAAACATATTGCTACTTGCTTGATTGTACCAGTAAACACTTCTGAAAATTTTTGAGAAACTTGAATGGAAAATGAGAGGGTGGGTGCTTTGTTTGGTTTGGGGTTGTTTTTTGAAAAAGCTGCTAGACTTTTCAAAACTACTTTTTCAGCAACAAATCTCTGCACTCCTTATTAATCCTCCTTCCTTTCCTTGCCTTTTTCTTGTGCTTTCTCTCTAGAAATATTTGGTTTTTACCTTATATATATCTTATCCTTGTGTATATTTTTTGTGTTTCAGTATTTCTAGTTCCAGTACCATTAGGGTCTTTTAACAAAAGTGCCAATCAAATGGAAATCCTAATGTTTCCCCTTAATTGCTGTTGATCAAAGGCTGTGGCAGCTGTGGCCAACATTCATATTTGGATTCATTTTGCTTGCTTTTAAGATCATAGTTAAAGAGTAATTTCATTGTCCGTTCCTAATTTATATTAACTTTCCTTGTTTCAATCATTTGTTTTGGTAAGTAACTGTTAGAGGCATGTCTTCTCTCCCCTTTCCTCCAAATGGCATGGTATAGTGGAGTAAGTAGTTGAAGTTTGAGGTGATCTGTTCCCTAACCCATCCTGTAAATATCAATGCTAACAACAGTGTCTTGTGTTTTTTTTTCTTTTTCTTTTTTTTCTTTTTTTTTTATCAATGTGCTTCTTCCTGTGTGAATAATTATGTGTCTAGAAACAGCCATGGAGTGATTTTGCTGTACTGAATGGGGGAAAGATTAATAGTGACATTTGGAAGGCAAGTATATTGTCAGATTTTAGAACCTTTACTACTATTACCCTTGTTTTTTGCATGGCAGTGGCTGTTTTTTTCCCCTTTTATTTTTCCATGAATGTCATTCATAACTTAGGCCAAAGTGAATGGGGGTACTGCTAGGGATGTCTAGCTCACAAACATGCTGCCTTTTCTGATCTTTCCACTTGGAATGGATTCAGTCTAAACTAGCAGGGCAACTGCCATGATGTAACGAATAAGATGCCTGCACTGAATGAAACGCAGCTTGAGAAATATATATATATATGTATATATGCATGCCTCTTTCAGAAATACTATCGCTTCTTTGCAGGGAGGATTTAATTTCCCTTTGAGATAAGAAATAACATGATGGTGTACTTAATACTATTATAATAGTATTAAAACTATACTAATAGCACTGCCTCTGTCTCTAGGACCTGCATGCAGCCACTGTGAATCCAGACCCAAGTCTGAAAGAGTTTGAAGGAGCAACATTACGCTATGCCTCTTTGAAGCTCAGGTACGAGGACTTCAGAAGTCTCAATGGAATGACCAACTCCGTTCTGTGTTGTGCTGTAACTTTCATATGATTTTAAGACTGATTTTGTCTTGTCTTTTTTTTTTTTAAATGTCACAGAAATGGTCCACAGTCTGATGATGATGATTCTTGTAGCATTAACAGTGATCCAGAAGCCAAGGTCTGTATGAAGATCCACAATGGTATAACAATTAAAAATCCAGCAGTTGTAAGCATAAACTTGGAAGGTGCAGAATGTCTCCTAAGTTTTGAAATTAAGTGTACCCTTCCTCTTGGCACAATGTGGATTGACCATGCAAGACTAATTCCATCAAAGGAGTTTGCAGATCTAAAGCGTCATTCAGTTGGGTCAGGAAAGTGTGACTTATTTTAAAATCACATAAGCTGGGAAATTGGATATTAGAACTCAAGATTCTACTGTCCAACTGTAATAAATGTCCTCTTGCACAACTGAGTGTCTGTGTGAGAGATGGCTCTGGTTTTTATTATCTCTGGATAGCTTCTGTGGGCATTCAATGACAGAATTTGCTCTTTATTTTCAAGTTTGTCCATTTTTAAAGTACTCTTCCTTTTTTATGTGTCTGCTTCAACTTACAGCTACTAACAAGGAAGTTACCTTTTAGAACAAAGAACTTCGTGTTTTGGAAGAGACAATGCAACCTACTTTGAGAATGCAGTTCATAGAGAAAAATTAGACCATTATGTGACGAAGCACCATAATTAAATCAAAGCTTTTACTGTTGTAATCTAAGGGTTTTGAGGAGAAAGAAGCAGCAGAAAGTTTTGAATGCTTGCATATCTATCTCCAGATTTGTCTTGTTGATAGTTTTGCCTTGTGCTTGCATCTATTATTAAGGGTGTATATGAATCTCTATAACTGAAAATCCAAGTAATTTAAATAAGTATTTTGGCTGTGCTGTACAGCTGCAGCAACTGACAGGATCAGAAGGTCCTTATTTGCAGGAACAAATATGTATGTAACAGAGTTGCTAATTTTAATAACATTAATGATGTATTTTAAGAGAGAAAACTGATTGATCAGGGCACTTAATTTTCTTTGTCATCTTGATTATTTGGCTTGTGATGTTTAAATCAAATATAAATAGTTGTACTTTGCTTGGCCCACTGGTAGTTTAAAAGCAAGGGTTTCAGCTGTGCTCATTACAATGACAAGCACTAAATGCTGAGCACAGTAAATGGAGTTGGAGCGAGGAGCATTAGGTTCCAGTCCTGAGAACAATAGAGTTGTTCCTTTCATGATGAGCCTTATGGAAAGCTTTATAAGGAGGCAGTATTTTATATGTCTGTGACTTTAGCAGGTGATTTGCACTGAGTATTTTTTGAGCTGTTCCTGCATGGAGGACCGTAGCAGTAGTTTTGTGGATAAGTAACTTGTGTCATCATCTCCCTTCCCTCTCTCACTTGCTGTTTAAACTTCAATATTTATGGAACAGGTAAATGGTGTCTGTGAAATGGGGCAGTGCCAAAACCTTGTCCGCTTTTGTCTATCACAACTGGTTTTGTTTTTCCAGTTCAGACAAAACTATGCTGATAATGCTTAAATGGGTAATCAAAACCGAGCACTGAAACATTCACAGAAGTGATTGAGAGGAGCAAGACAAGAAATAGAGGAGAAACTAGACATGGTTTTGCCTTTTTAAAAATCTCTTGAGTCAAAGCACCTTACCTGATTTCTGCCCAATGTGGGTGCTGTGCAGGGGCAGCAGTGACCACAGCAGGTGACCACAGCAGCTAAGTGTGGTCCTGCAGATGAAGCTCGGCAGTGCTGGTGTTGATTTGCAGCAGGAGAGGCTGGGGGCAGAGCTGTTCAGTGCATCTGCCTCTGCCCCAAGGACAGGGCAAGTATGGTCATGTCACAGGAATGGGAAGTGGTCCAGAAACAGCAGGGGAAATCTTCACCTGTGGAAAATGCTCTGGGATCTTTATTTCTCACGTGGATGGGAAGGGGATGGGGTAGGTGGATTCATTGCTAGTCCATTTTACCCCAAATATTGAGAGACTGAAGAAGTCTGATAGGATTTGAAACTGATGACTTGGAAAAATCAGCTATTTTTTGCCTTTTAGGCTCTCCCCTACCGTATTATATGCCTTAACTATCTTTGATTGAAACTTGCAGCAAGCAGAGATAAATACTTTTTATTAATTTCATCATAAGAGAATGAAGGGGTTTTTTAACTCATTAAACTATCTATTGGAAGAATTTGTTAAAATGAACTTTGTTAGAGGTCTTAAACCCATTTTAACCTATTGATGACGTTGGCCAGTACATCTGTGGAAAAAAAAAAGGCTTCTCTATGGCACGTTTGATGCTGTGTTTCAGCAAAGGGAACCCTGCCACCTTGTGGAAAGCTGTAGCAGTTGTCCTATCCCGGAGTGTCAGCTTCTGCAAAGATTGCAGCACTGCAAAAATGCCTGTTTTGGGAAAAGCAAGTAATATAATTCATATAATTGTTGTAAGAAAAGTGACTTGTGCAGCAGTGCATTTAAGCATTCATAACTGTCAGTAAAGAGCAAAGGTTTCTCTGTGTATCCGGGGCATAAGATGCAGTTCATAGTTTTGTATCCGTGGTGTCTCGGTCAGGTTGTCTGCAGAAGGTCATAAAGGAGAAGTGGGAAGAGGAGCGTTATTACATCCAGCTTCTTGATTTCAGTAATTTATTTTGGTAGAAATTTCTTGAAGAGATGGCTCATTGCGCTTGATGAGAATCCTAATTCTGCATGTGAAACATGCACAACTAGAAATGAGTTTTGAATTGGTGCTTCCCAGGAGACAGATCGTAACCTTTCTTGTTAATTTATAGAGCAATGTGTGCCTTCCTAATTGAGTTTCAAGGAAGGCAAAAGATGATTTTACCAATCCCAGACTGTAAATTCTGGGTTGTCTTTTTTTCATTGTTATAAAATACGATTTCTCTGTGTAAAAACATAGAAAGGTGCTAAATTTTTTCCTTCTGGCCATACACAGAAATGGAACCTCCTGGGAAACCTGTCACTGTCCCTAGGAATGGATGAAAAATGGAAAGCCCATGTGACTCGTTTTCTCTAAAACCTTTTCCAGTTTGTCCTGTTTGGCCTGACATTTAGACATGACTTTACTCTCTCCTTTTCTTTTCAAGCATGGATTTTCAAATTCCCTGTCCACATTAGTCTGCTCAGCAAAGTTTCACTTTTCCAGCCTCACCATTTTAGAGCAGTTTTAGCTATATACCATTATCTAAGAATGGGAAGTATGTATTTAAACCTGTGGAAGTACTAGGCATTTACTCCAAAAGACTCTTTTCTACTTTAGAAACCAATAAATGCTCTGGATCTCAAAGCAGGAGAATGAGATTATTTCCAAGAGAGCGAGAGCATCAGGAGATGCTGATAATAGGTGTTTAAATTTAGTGATTCACCTGTAGGTGAATGAAAACACAGTTGGAGACATAGAAAGTGAGTTGGTGATGAATTCTTATGGATTACCTGGGCTTTAGGATTTAACCAGTTGGCCTTTGGCAAGGTGACTTGTGGCTGTCGTGCAAGTGGCCTGTAAATAGCACTAACAAAATAATTTTACAAAATACTATGTGCCCCCCAAAGATCTAATATCCAGATCTTGGCAGCTTTTCTTACTATGGAAGCAGGTATATGTGTTTTGGAGGCATTGTATTTTTGCTTCTTTCTGGTCTTTTCCAGAAGCAAATACCCTGCCTAGACACATGATCATATGTTAATAAATCAGCTTGTGTCCTTGGGGATGGACATGAATCTAATTTCTGATCCAAGTGAAGACTTAACCTGAGACGAGCTTTTGCCATGTCTAGCAATCCCAAGAAAGCATTTTCTTAACAATCAGAGTAGCTTCTAAAATTCTTGGTGCAAGCAGGGAGTATTCAGCATTTTCCAGCAGTCCACCTCAGGCTGCATTACAGTCTTCTCATGAGCTCACGAAGTGCTGCAGAAAGCCTCAATTCAATTAATTTCAATTAATTAAATTTGAGGAATTTATTCCATCTTAAGTCTCTTTACAAAAATAGATTAAATCTAAAAGAGAACTAGGATATCTTCAACAATTTTTCTTTGAAAATGGTATTTTTGTTTGCTTTTTGAATTACAAATTTGTTTCTTTCAGAACAATCTTTCATTTTCATTCCCTAGGAAACAGCACTAGAAGAAATCTTGTACCCATTCCTTTACCCTTATAAGGAAACCACAATATATAATCCCATGTATTAATTTCAAGTTTCTTCTTAAGTGTTTTTTGTGGGTTTTTTTTCTGCCTTGACTAGTCTTACTGACAAACTGATTCAAGTGTAATCTGCCATTCCACTTTTGCCGCTCCTGGGTAGCAATGGTGAGTGATGGGGATGGCTGTTTCTAAACAGGCTTGTCGTTTCTGAATTGGGCTGTTTGCCATTAGCAGCATTAAGACACCCTCCCGTCTACAGAGATGCTGTAGGTAAATGGTGCAGGTGCTTGAAAATGTTCTGCTTCAAAAGCAGTTTTAGAAATAGCCAACTAAAGCACTAAAATACATATCCTCAATGATTTTTTTTTAAATAGTTTTTTTCATGTTGTGCATTAGACCTTTCAGAGATTATGTTTGCTTGTTCTTCATCTCTGTGAATGATAGTTATTACTATTGACATCTGTTGTGTCATTAGGTAAAAACTGCTAAAGTCATGATGTGATGTACATCATAATACAGATTTCCATCTGGAGGATATTTGCTTCCACCTTGTTCCTAAATGGAGTCTTGTTTAATCAAATATGAAGATGAGTTCAGGGCAGAGGAAGGTGCAGCATTTTCCCAGATCTCACAGATTTACTTTATAGGGGCATACAGAGTTACAGTATGTGTTTTATTATATTATATGTAAAATATAAATATCTGGGATAATGTAGCTTAATTTCTCAAGCCATTTAAGATTATAATGAGATCCTGCAACATATTACATGTCTTTCACTCCTAGGAATCCCATATATCTATGGGATCTAATTAGCTGTGAACCAAACATGCATGATCAGGACATGAGTGCCTAAACAGTAGGAGGGATGTAGAGGAGAGATTTTACTTGTAGCCTTCCTTAGAAAAACACATCACAAAGCTGTTCCTCATGTGAAAGAGAATGGAAACTGCTTGAAAATTTACCATTAGTTTCCAGGTTTGTAATGCAAGAATTACATCTTGAGTTTGGAGGCATTATCAGGATTTGCTTTATTAAGATACACTGTACAAAAGGTACAGTGTATGGTCTGTGAGATTTCTGCAGGACTGGGAAAAAAGAAGATAAATCATAGGAACACCTTTGTTTCAAATCAAAACAAAATATCTTCATGGCCTGTAAAGTTCCAGTATTGACATTAGCGTTGTCTGCCACAGGTGTGTTGACCAAGAATTATTGTGGGGATAGTAAGAACATAGATGCCAAATGCAGGAGGATGATGCAGATGGGAGCTGGGTGGGTCATGCTTTGCCCTTGGAGCAATTGCTGCCTTTGCCAGGAGTGCCAGGTTGTGTGGGCAGTTCAGGTGCATGCCAGTGACCACTGTCCTTGTGGGCAGGCAGCTTCCCTGGTTGCCCCTCAGGTGGGATGACACTGGAGGCAGCCTTGCCTCTGGAATCACAGCCGTGGGACACCCAGTGCGCTGCTGTGGTCTCTGAGGCATGGGACACCATTTCCAAAGGGAAACAGCATTCTTAAAATTGTAGCTTCTCTACCAGGAAGTGCTGGCTATGTTTGGGAAAACATGAATATACCTGTTTTAAATTTTTTTTTTTAATTATGTTGTTTCTTCCGTGGTGGCAGTTCCTATTGCTTCACTAGGTCAAAGTGCCAGTGTCATCTTCAGTACTTTTCTCATGGAGGTGCACAGTCTAATCTTTCTTGGCTGGAGTCTGTGTACAGCATCTTGCTGTATACAAGCATATAACAAACTGTGGTGGTTCATAGAACACAAAAAACCCAGGCTGCTGATCAAAGCAATTTTTTTTTCTGAAGAATTTTCACTTTCTAATATTTTAATGTTGCTTATTTTTAATAGTTTTTAATCACAATTTATTCACTGTTTTATGGTGCAACACCGTAAACTTTTCATGGGCCAGCAGTACTTTGTGTGTGATTGATGAAGGAACCCTCAGGAATGGACAGACGCTGGGAGAAGCAGCAGCTCATCATACTCATGTGCCACAGGCAAAAGGTTTCTGTGGCTGTTCTGCAGACCAGTGGATTCTGTCAGCAAGCAGCTCCCAGTTTAGCACAGCGTGGGCTGGCAGTGCTGGCAGACCTCCCTGTCAGCTCACCAGCCTCTTGGCTAATACAGTGCAGCCGTAATTACAGCTTGCAGCCCTTCATACTCCCCACTTGAGACTGACCATTTCACCTCTAAAACAGTATATGTAGCCTCTGTCAGCTTTGTGAGTTGACTCTTTAATGCCTGTTCATCGTATTGCTACAAAATAAACTGACAGATATTTTTGTATTTCTCTTTTATTATTTACATTAGCTTGCCAGTTTAGGGCAGCTCAGGGAAATAGCTTGTTCTAGTTGGAACTGTTACAGCGTTTACCATTCCATGGCATAGATTTTTAATGAAAAAAAGTGCTGTTTGTATTTGTGTATATATAAATATGCATATTTATTTATGTTATATATTGCACGTATATGTTTTAAAACCAGCATGATACAAACTTGGTGAGTTATTTGTCCATTGTGGACTTGCTGAAAGGTACATTTATGGAGGGAGTTCATTTAAAAATCAATTAAAATGGAGCATTGAGTTGAGTGACAGAGCAATATTTAGATAGCTCTAGCCAGCATGTTTATTTTTAGTTCTACTTCTAAATTTCACTTTAAGAAATGAGAAGTTTTCCTTGTCGAAATTTTCTGCATTTCATCCAAGCGAAAAGGGATAATATTTATCTCTTAGGAGATGTAAAAGCGTGAGATGTGCCATACATCGTAGTGCCATATTGCACAGTTATGCGTTATTCCATATGTTTGAAGAGAATGACTCCATGGCGCTTCAAGGAGACAGCGTGGCAGTAAATGGGTCCTCCAATGTGGGAGGTCCACCAGGGCTCAAGATTTCTGGACTCTGGACTTGTGCTTATTTGAGTCTTTTTTGAAAAGTGGGAATTGATCAGTGGTGATTTAACTTCATTGACTTTGGATCTTGTTGTAAACGTAATTTCTGCAGAAATCAAATTACTTGTAATAGTGTTGCTTCTAAAGAGGCATGAAATTCTGACTTTAGTGAAGCTGGAAGGTTTTTCTACATTGATTCATAAGGTCAAGAGTTCACTTAAAGGTTGGGAGCTCTTCAGGAGTTTTTGTTTGTTTGTGCATTTTGATGGTTTTTTAAAAATCTGGATGTCATGCATATTCCCTTTGAAATTATGCACCACAGTACTAAATAAAGTACTGCTGGTGGCATTAGAACTACTTATATCTGTCAGCCTGAAGAAGAGCCTACATTGAGAAAATGCAGCATTTAAGGTTAAAGTTAACAAGTGCAGAGCATTAGTTTTAAAGAAATGAATGCACACGTTCTTCATGCTCTGTAAACTCCTGCAGGGCTTGCCTCTACTGCCAAAGCATATGTGTGTTTGTTGGGGTCATGTTTGTGTGTTGCAGAGTAGTGAAATCTGCTTGAGTTATCCTAACAGTTCAGTTACTCTGCAAGATAGACCCGAATTGAACATGCTTCATTAGTTTCTAGTGAAAAATCTGACTGTCTTTTCTTAAATGAGGAAGCACAGGTTTTATTTCACTGTATTAAAATGAAGCCCAAACCACCCTTAGCTCAAAGCAAAGTGCATAAACCCCTCCCTTTAGGATCTGAAGTCAAGGTACCTGTAAAGCATCTAAAGTGAAAACCTGTTCTTGCTGAGAAGGCTGGAGAAATGAGTAAGGTGATTTTAATTTCTTCTTCAGAAGGGAGTGTTAGAGAATAGTAGTGTCCATTCTATTTTTTGCTCAAATGACTAGATTTTAAAAAATCTTCAGCCAGCACAATGTTCTTGCAACATTTTCTTGTCTTGATAGAGCAGATTTGACCTCTGGCTGTAAGCCAGGGGGAACCACTGAGATAGAAGTATTAAGCTCAAAACAAGAGAGGGACTTTTGTCATCCTACACGTCAAAGTCTGGAAGTCTGTAAAAATGAGACTATAGTGGCTTGGAGAATGAGTAAGGGACTGCAAGAGCAGAAAATTTGATACTGACCTCTTCTGAAGAAGTCATTTATTATAAAGGTTATTTTATAGTATTTGTAAAGCTCCCATATTTAATTCTAGGGAAGTTTAGTTTATAATCATCTGCCTGAAATAGCATTTATTAGTGATTTCTGAATTCTGTTGTGACCTGAATATTTCTGGACTTATTTTTGTATTTCATGTGCATTTTCAGTAATTCAAATAATACAAGATGAACTGCAACGGGAATCTGGAAATGTTGAAAAGTCTTGTTAGAATGTTTTTGATTAAGCATTTTGAATTTTTACTGCTAAGAACTTTTATGTGACATCTGTCAGTATTTCTTCGAGAAAGTAGTCAAATGGACAAATAACTCACCAGTAGGAGACTGCAGTCTGCTCATCTCAATTAAGTGAAAGTGCTGGTTCATTAATTGCATAAGTTCTTTTTATTCTCCTGTTACTCTATCTTTGATCCTCTCCAATATTTTCATCTGGAATCAATGTAATCTTTCTTGCTATGTAGCAGGCAAGTGTACTGGAACATACTTCTTCCTCATAATAGAAAGATAATATGTTATGATGTTTAATCTTCCAAAGCATAAAATAATATGATAAGTTTTTTTATTTTCAAATTATCAAAGAAAATGCAAGTGAAATTTTGACGGTTATGTTGGCTGCATAATAAATGGTTAATTATGTGACCTACATGCTGTGTCTCAGGCACAAACCTGCTCAGTGGTCTGTGATAAAAGGCCTTATTAAATATTGTAGTGATTTACGTATGTCTGCAGGCAGATATAACCTTTAAAAAGGAAAAATATAAAAGGAAACAAAGGGAAACTGCTCAAAACCAAGTCCTATGGGCTTGGAAGTAGAGAAGAAATAAGTAGCACAGATTTAAAGCATCAAGGCAAACATACTCTTAATACAGATGTGTTCATAGTGGCTGCCAACAGCTCTGTAACATGAAAAGCAATCTGTCTGTGGTCTTGTAATGTACATTAGTTTCCTGTTCTCAAGCTGATGTTCTAATTCATTTTCACCCTATAGTGGGATCTTTTCTACCCACACCTTTATGATCCATCCAGTTTCCAATACTACTCTGCTATCAGTCATGTGCACTTGATCTCTTGTCCTCTTTTTACTGGGAATTGTATTTACTTTGTTTTTCTCAATTATTTTATTTTTATTTTCTTTAATGCTACGTTCTTAGCACTGCATGAGGCAACAGCTAGAGTGTGCATTTGCTTATGGGCAGAACTTCATCACAGTTTTGTGTCCCTGCCATAGCTCCTTCCAGAGTTCCTCTTGGAAAAGCTGCTGCAGAGCAGAACCCTGCCCTGTGGTGAAGGGTTTGCAGCGCCAAAGAGCAAAAGTGTGATCCGTTTCTTCATTTCTTCACGCATAAAGTTCCCCAGCTTTAGGCAATGTTTTGGATCAGAACTGCACTGCAAGAAAGGTTTACAGCTCTTTACAGAGTTCAGATGACAGCATTGATGAATTTGGTTCTTAGGTTAGAGATCATAAACCCTGAAACTTTAATTGGATTTGCAACTATGCAAGCATAGGTTCCCCAGAACTGTAAAACCAAGCAGCAATACCTGTGTTTTAATTTTTGTTCACCTGTCTTTTCATGGGTAGTGTGTGATAAGGTGGGTTTTTTTTCCTCTGTGCAATTTCTTTGCACAGTGTCCTGTGTAGCCAGGCAGGAAATGTGAAGTGTCTAGTAAAGATAAAAATACAGGATTATTGACTTTGCATGGTTTAAGTGACATTTTTTCATTCACTTCTCTCAGCCACGCAGTGTTTGTGGTACTATCCTTGATCTTCCCGATCCCAAAGAGCAATGTTTGCACAGTATACAATTCCTAAGTATCTTTCATCCTGCTGTACTTCTCAACTTCTTTTGTTTTTCTTCAAACCTGTTTTTCTTTGACAGCTTTTGGAAAGAATCTGGGGGCAAGCAGACAGCCTGACCAGGCACAGAAAACCTTCTCTAAGAGAGAAAATAGATTAGGTAGACTACCGTAAGACAAAAGTTGGCATTGGGATTACTTTGAAATTATGATAGACCAATAATTATTAATTGCCACTAATTATCTCTGAGCCTTGAGTAGAGGTGCTTAACAAACTGGCATTGCCAATAATGATGGTTTTAATGAGCTCGTAGACTCTTAATAAAGAGAAGTTACACTCTGTTTTTTAGCTTGGCTTGGTTTGCCTCTAGGTGTTAGTTCCAGAAGAAAATAAGAGTGCATTAGCAAAGCTCTTTGGGGTCAAAGGAAATACTTTGTCTCTTGGCTTGTAAGTATCACTGGTGGGAGGCAGGGAACCATGATGCTGTGTTAGTGTGTTAGAGTACTAAGCAGTTCTGCTGTCACGCCTAACTCAGCCAGCCGTGGTCTAAAAATTAGGTCATATATCTGACTGGAGACACTGGGTGGTTTGTTTCTGCTGGGTTTTGTGCTCTTTTGTTTTAAAGAGAAGAGAACCTCTAAGTCAAATCATGAAAGAGGAGAAAAGGAACCAACAATAAAACATGGAGTGGATCTCTTATAATCTAGCTGCTGGCAATAGGCAGAGAAGACAGACATGCAGGCATGCATGCTCAGACTCCCACCTCTCCCCGCTCCACGGGTGTGTGTTTATAGACTTCTGTTATACTGATGCTGAGTGGTCCCTGCATGTGTCACTTGGTACTGGGTCCTCCTGTTTTCCAGTTCTGAAAATCTACGTGAAGGTCGTGACTGCAGAGCCACATCAGCACATGTATTCACTTAACAAAATACAAAGTTTTGGATCTTTAGGTGTATTTTGAGCAAAAGAAAGTTACTTTTATATATATACACTCAGGTACATGCATTGCCTTGTGAGTAGAACGTTGAGTCTTCTTAGGGTTTATTGGAAGGCTTTTGTTTGCAGTGAGATTTTGGGAAATTGGTTTGTTTTCTGAAGCTGTTCTGAAGCATTTTGTTTGGGTTGTGGTAAGGGCTTCTTGTGAAATACACAAAAACTTGTCAGATGCCAGAAGCCAAAGACATTCTCATGTCTGCCTCACTTGGAAGCACCAAGAGGGAATAGAAGCAGGGAAAGAAGCCAGGTCTTTCACATGGAGGGCAATATGTGAGGTAGACAAGAATGTTGCATTCAGCTCACTGTACTGTTTTGGCAGTGGGCTGCATAAATCCAGTGAATGTTGACACTGGAGAATTTCATACCTAGAATAAAAAAAGACCGGGAAAAAAATAGCAAAACAGTTCACCATCTTTACTAATAAGAGATTTACCTGCTGTCGAGTTGAACTGATAGTCTTTCATCATTTTTGGCCTTCTTAAGACACACTCTGTTCAGTGCAAGGACTGTGTAGGTTGGATGGTCCTCTGAGCAATCTGGTCTGGTGAAAGGTGTCCCTGTCCACAGCAGGGGGATTGGCAGTAGATAGTCTTTAAGGTGCCTTCCAACCCAAGGCATTCTGTGATTCCATATTTATCCTTGTGTTCAGAAAGCAGCTAGCAAATTGCAGATGTGGTTGAGATGTGAAGAGCAATGAGGAAACAATATGCTTATTGAATATATTAGTTCTTCACCTCTCTTATGATTTAGAAAATGTTTCTCTCTGCTAGCGTTCTGCTGTCCAATTTAATATTTAAATACTTGCAAAAAAACTCGCTTTCTTCTGGTACAGTAGAAATCAGTATTTTTAAGGCTTGTAAAGATAAATATTTAATACTCCAATGCGTATAGCAGCACTTCTGGCAAGATTCATGAGCATCTGATGTGCCTGAAACAATTCTGCAGTCTTAAGATTAGACCATCTTAATTGCTAAATAATGACTTTTTTAGTACCTTGTGTAGCCCTGAAGTGAAGAGCACCCCTGAGTATTGCCCCCTCCTTTGTCTCCTCTTTCACCTTCTCCTTCGTGGCCCTTTAGAACTGAAAGTCAGCGCTTTTGTGGGTTTCCAGCAGAGCTGGGTCAGGAAGCAGCAGTGTGGGAGAATTTGCATGTTGATTCCCTTGTTTGCAAAGCAAAAAAAAAAAGAAAAAAAAATCCACTAAAAAGCTGGAGGCATGAAAGGCTTTAATTTTTTTACCTACACTGACTAAAGAGTTTTACACAGTTGCAGAGTGTATTTGCTGTCTGATACCTGAGATGAGATGCATCGTCAGGGACTCATTGGGGTGGGTACCAGAGGTACAGGAAGCAGGCTCTTAGGCTGGTTTTCCTGCTTGGTGGAGTGAGCCTGGATGAGTGCATTGTGCAAACTGAAAGAAGGCTGAAGGAGGAGAGAAGTTTTAAAGGGAGGGAGAAATTCATTAATCTTTTTACCCACTGGTGAATTTTATTCCTCCCTTAGTTTGCCAAAGTTGACATATTATGCATATTTAAAATACCTTGGTGTTTTGGGGTGGGTTTTTTTTGAGGACAGTTGTTCCCAAATGGCACACCAGTGATAGTGTGTGAGCTTGATCAACTCACTGACTTCGCAGCAGATTTTAGAAGGTGGCAAATGAATGTTTGGCTTTTGAGCTCTGAAGCTGATTTATTTACTGCATCTTAAGAAGGATTGGTCTCGTAGACGTACTCCTATTGACTTAGTGTGAGGTCTTTATTTCTCCTACCATGAAGCCTGAGAGCAAATGAGCAGGTTTTGGTGTTTTTTCAGAATTAACACTTTTTATTCTCTACCTTTGTAGATGTAGCATAGGGAGGGCGCCATTCAATTTCTTTGATTTTGTTTTGTTTGCAAAAAGTACCATATGTGCAAAATAATGTTGCCTTGGCTTGTTCTGCCAACTGAGTGCTCTGGCTGGCTAAACATCTTTCTAAAAGATGTTTATTTTATTATTTTATTCTAAAATATGTATAGTTAGAGTGTTTATTTTAAAGGTAATTTTTAATTTCTTGTAGGAAAAGTCTGCTTTCCTCTTATGACAGCTCATCTTCTTAGCTTTGAATTTGTTACTCTTTGCTACCTTAGGTAAACTTACTATAGAAGTGATTGCTGTAATCCACAAAAAAGTGTCATTTTCTGGTTAAAAGCCAGACAGTGGGTATCTCACAAGAGACATAATCCAGTAGTGTTTTCTTTCTTTTCAGTTAGAACTCTAGATCCTAGCTAAAATTTCAATTCTACTCTATCTATAGTTGTGCATTTTCCTTTTTTTTTTTTTGTATTTGTGTATATCCTAATATTTACTGCTTCCTTGTTTCCTCCTTTTTGTTAACAAAGTTATTTTCTTGAAAGGCATTACTCTTACCTCCACAGATACCTTTCACAGCAAGTCATGCATTCTTTGTTCCTTTGAATGTTTTCACCTTGCCATTCACAAATTATATTTTCATTAACTTATCTTTGAGCATAACCTCATCTACAAGGCCCTAATTTTTTACCCATTCTAGATGGAGACCTTTAACCTTAACTGCCTAGTTGCTGTTGTATGACAGGTGTTTTTTGGTTTATTTTTAGTGCTTTGCTGTGCGATCTCTGGGCTGGGTGGAAATGGCAGAAGAAGATCTGGCTCCTGGAAAGAGCAGTGTTGCTGTGAACAATTGCATCAGACAACTCTCTTACTGTAAAAATGACATCAGAGACACTGTTGGCATTTGGGGAGAGGTAAGAACAGAGTGAACTTCTCCTCTTGGAACATCCCTCCTGCGTCATAAAATATCTCAAGGGAACAATTCTGTAGACAACTACGTCCATGTTCTGTGTTTGGGATTTCACTACCTCATCCTGGCACTGCCAAATATATAAAAGGTTCAGGGAAAATGTTGACTTTTTTGGTCCAAATTGCTCAGGACAGCAGATGCCACAAAGATCTTGCTTTCTTGTTACGTCTGTGCTAGTACACACCTGTGCAATGGTAGTGCTGGGGGGACACAGGCCAAACTGTTGAAATTCAGTGTAAGTCTTTCTTCTGACCAGAGGCTTGAAAGTGATGCTTTGTAATAGCATTATCAAGGGTTTCACAATGGCATAGGGCTTTAAGGAAACCCACACTGGCAGGGTTGTGGTTCTGAAATGTATGAGGAGAACCGATGGACAGATGGTTTATCTTAGCATGATTATTTTATCAATGTTTCAGAAGGAAATTAATTATATGTCATCAGTCTGTCTCTTGGCTCCTTTCCAATAACTCTTGAATCTGTGCACCAGTGTCATCCAGTTTTTAAGGATGCCAGATTCCCACACACTGAGGGAAGAAGAGAGAGCCCAGCTTTCCTCTTTCTTGGTTTGCTGAAGGGTCAGTGTGCCTTCATTGACTGAACCATGGTTGCTCTGTGCTTCTATCTGAGTTGGCAGCAGAGACAGAGTAACGCTGTGGGAACTCGGGGAAAACTGAAGGGAGCTTTAGGTTTTGTGGTGTGGAAAGTAGGTGTGCTGGGGACAGATGAAGAAGTGGAATTCGTTGAGGGGTCAGTAAGTGAAACAAGAAGTAAGTGAAACAAGTGAAACCTTTTCGGTGGGACATACAGAGGGCATAGGACACAAAGCCATAGTAGACAAAGCCACAGTAAAACACCTTTGTTATTTGATTGTTCATGGGACAACTTAAACTTCTGCCAAATCTTATTTTCTACCTCTCTTCTGACATATTTTCAGAAGGGTTACACTAATGTGGATTGGCCACACAAGATCTGAATACAAAAACGGCAAAAGAGGGAATGTTGAAACTTTCCCTTGTGTGATCTAAGAGAAATGGCACTGCCAAACAAAAATTTCAGGAAAAATAACATTCACTGTCCCAGTTACTGTTGCAGTCTATGGCTCAAGTCCACCATCCTGGCTATGACTACAGCAATGCCTAGATGCTACAGGGGAGCAACTGGGAGAAAATACCCTTAAAAATTAAAATTATGTTTAAAGGAACACATTTATAGTGTTCTATCTATTTAAAATAATTTCAGAAGGATTTTTATATGTAAGAAATACATATTGTACATATAAGTGAACAAAATTATATTGTTTTCCTTTCTTTCTTACACCTGGGAACAGTTTTATTTAGCTAGACAAGCAATTAGAGATGTGTCAGTCATGGACTTTGGACTTACTGCTAACCCTAGGTGAGAAAAAAACCCAGTATCTTTACATGTGTGTAATCTCTTCCATTTTTCAGATGGCAGCACTTTGATCAGCTTGAAATATATTGTTTACTTTGAACTCTCATGATTTAAGAGTTAATGTTCACATTTTTTTCTATTTCTCTCTGTCAATCCCCTTGTTCTTTGTTGGAAACTCTTGCAGGTTTTCAAGTGAAGCTGGTGAAAAGTTTTGGTCCCCTTAAATGGATGTTTAAATTAAGAGTGTTATTCATTAAAAAAAAAAAAAAAAATCAGCCTGACAAAACAATAGAGACTCTGTGCTTGAATAGGTGGCTCCTGAAGCAAATTGTCTTCCTGATTTTAAAAGAGTTCATTACATCCAACCACGTTTTCCTGCCTGCAATGTAAGGCTTCAAGAGTGATTAGAAGAGGCATGTTTTAGAGAGGAACCTGAAAAAATTGTACTCCATCACTGACATATCAGATGGAGCAATTATAGCAGGAATCTGTTGTGAACCTAGATGACTGCACGTAGGAATTTTAAGATTGCCTAAAGATTTACTTTAGCTAGAATGTAATGAAAGTGAAATTGGGGTTAGGACTAGCCCCAAGTTTTCATGATTTAAAAAACTACAAAACAAGCCACAAAAACTCTCACACTCTGGGTGAAATCCTGACCCTGCAGAAGCTTTGTAAGTGGCTTTAATGTGGGATTTCATGCCCTTTGCTCCAAAAGAAATTACCTATAAATTTTGAACTTCTACTGTTCTGTAAAATCTAAAAAGAAAAACATTATTCATCTCTTTGTGTTGCTCTTTAGCCATGAATTACATTTCTGTACATTACAATATCACTTACATGAAAAAGATATGTTCTTGCCATTGACCTATATACTTCTGGGACTGAGCCTCTCTTTCCTTTATTCACTTTCCCTCCATGGCTCTTCCCCTTCCTCATCTCAAACCATCAGATCACTGCAGCGCTTCAGCAGTCTGAGACATTAAAGCCTGTGTTCAAGCTCCTAGCCTGTCTAAATAATTTCTTTTTGACCTATGCGGTGCTTTCATCTCTAAAACAGCTTTTGTATAATAAGGCAACAAAATTTAGCAAAATATATTGTTTCTGGCTGTGGACAAGTGATCCCCCAAGCATTGCAAGGATAATTTCCTGTGACTTATGTTGCTCATCTGCCTATTCTCCAATTTTTTTCCAGCTAATTCGAATTCCATTTTTTTACTCTAATCCCAGTGTATTTTGCATTAATAACATATTTTTCCTTCTTGTAATAATTTCCTTCTGGAGCAAATATATTAGTAGAAAATAGGTCCAAAAAGCAATTTTTGTGACACTTCGTAGCAGTCTTCACACAATTTGTTTACTGCTTCTGACCTCCAAGCAAATTTCTCCCTTTTCTTCTTTGTGATGTTTCTTTTTCTGTCTGCCACTAACGACTCAGTGCTGCTGGTTTGCTCCATTTTTTTGCATGACTATCACAGCTACATCTGTTTCTGCTTCTCTAGGAGCAGCCTATATATCCAGCCTTGCACCTCAGCCACAGATGTGCTTTTTCCATCAGGCAAAATATGCTTGTGCTGGCTCTGCTCATACCAGATGTCACCTATCTCTCCCACATCCCTCTTGGTACTTGCACTGCCAGCTCTGTCACAGCTTCCCTTGGAATCCCTGTTAGGAGATCTGGGGTTGGGAGAGGAGATGGGCAGTGCCTGCCCCTTGTTGCCTTGCCTACAAACAGTGGCAGAAAGCCCTCACAGAGTGACATGAATGTATTTCTTATACAGACACAAAGCTAGACATCATTAAGACTTGAGCCACTGTAACCAAACGGGAAGAGGGTTTCTGTGTCACTGAGGTGAAGAAAAAGGTCAGTTTTGAAACATTAGGCAGTAGGGATTCAGACCCTTTCCATTCTTTCTGTTCATGTATAGATTCTGGCACAAAAGGGAGGAAACAAATTACTCTATATTTAGCTGATAGCTTCCACCTTCTGATCGGCAGGAGCTTGTCTTACTGCTCAGCAATAGGTTCAAGATCATTTCTGCGGGATCTCGTGGTCTGCAGAGTATGTGTACAGTTTCCAAGAAGAGGGATATTACATGTGATAGAAGAGGCAGCAGGCCTATTACAATGCTGTCAAGAGGAGGAAGATTAGCAATTGTGAATTAGCATCAAAAGAAGAATTGTCTCTAAATTTGTTTCCTGTAAGAGAAAAAAGCATTATCCTTGTTCTTACATGCCAGAAGAATCGGGGAGAAGTCCAGGATTCCACAGTCACTAGCAGAATTCACAGTCAGGTCTTAATTCTAAGTTTTCCCCTTTAATCTTTCTTCAAAGAGTATTCTATAAATCCTTTGACACATACAAATTGCTGTCTGTTCCCATAATCCACTAGTTAAAGTTTAATGGAAACAAAACACTTTGGAGGAAGGAGCTCTGCCTCAAAAGTACAGGTTTTGATATAAGCTTTTACTATGAAGACAGACCATGACTTCTCATATATTTGGAAGAATTTACTGAAAAAAAAGATAAACACATAATTTGTTGAATAACTCAGTCGTTTGAGTCTGAATGAGTTGCATTTAAAAGACATCAAAGTTTTTGTGATTGGAACTGTGTAAAACTATAGTAGCAAGATAACATCTTAGATCTTTTTCACACCAGAAGTATATGAACGTTTTTTCATTTGCTCTTGGAACAACCCAAAACTTTGAGTAAAGATGAAGCTAGTCTGAACAGCACATAACACCTTGAGCCCAGCCAGTTTGAGAGTGTGATGTACTGTGTAATTGTACTTTGGAATTGCAGGGCAAAGACATGTACCTTATACTGGAAAATGACATGCTGAACCTGATTGATCCCATGGACCGCACAGTTCTCCACTCACAGCCCATTGTGAGCATCAGAGTCTGGGGCGTGGGGCGTGACAATGGTCGGTGAGTGTTCGCTCTTCTTGTCTGTCTTGACTTGCTGCTATTTTGCTCTGCTAATGTATAGTACACATAATTCTGTCCCAGGGGCTATGAGAAGGTGGGTAAATGCTTCTTTTTCTTGCTGGTGTTACTTTTTAAACTCTCTGCTTTTCATAGTATATTACTTATATGCGGTTTTGTTAAACCTGCATTGAACAAACCTTACAGATTAATTCAGTCAGGTGCATAAAACTATACGTTTAACATTGATTTGGTTCAGATGTATGTAGAACTTTTTGGTATAAAAGCATGTTTTCAAATATGTCTCATAGTATGTTTCTCCTGGCTATGTGAAAGCATGTCTTCCTGCTGGTCCAAGTTAAATGTACTGCCAATGCTCTGATTGTATGCGTGTGTTTCTACTTTCTTGGGATATTTAATGTGATGGAGAAAAAAGCTGAACTGAGGGAAACGTAATGGGTTTAAGCCATTACTGTTACTTCTAGTTCTTGATGTAAGAAAATCCCCAAGGGTGTTGCAGAAAACTGAGGTTTGTCCTTGAAATGTGCCTGCCTGGGTGCTGAAGTTCTTTGTTGTGGTAGGGAGCAACCAGGAGTGTGTGCTAAAGGCCTTCGTGCCCTGGAAGTGGTCTTTCCTTAGGTTTCCTTCCTGACTGATCTTTTGGTAGCATTCTTGTTTGTCATGTAACATTGCTGTGGAAACAGGGTTGTGAAAGTGACTTATCTGGAGCAGGACCATGAGCTGTCTCCCTGTCTGACTGGGCATTTTGATGTAGCAAAACCATTGCCATTCACATAGAGAAAGTCCAGGATCTTAGGACAGTACTCATCTCAGTACACAGGAATAGTAAGGATTGAGTAACACCAGCAAGCTTCTGCTTTTTGTGTCCATGTTTGATAATGGTCAGGTAAGTCCTGTGTGACCAATACTGGCTGTGATGGAATAACCACATCACTGGACAAGGGAAGGGTTGCAGATGTCATTTACCTGGACTTCAAAAAGGCCTTCGATACAGTCTCCAACTACATTCTTTCTAAACTGGAGATAGATGGATTAGATGAGCGGACTGTTAGATGGGTATGAAAGTGGTTAGATAGTTGCATCCAGAGGGTAGTGGTCAATGGTTCAGAGTCCCAATGGACATCAGTGACAAGTGGTGCCCCTCAGGGGTCTGTGTTGGGTCCGATGTTACTTAATATCTTCATTAATGACATAGATGAAGGGATCAAATACACCCTCAGCAAATTTGCTGATGACACCAAGCTGAGTGGTGCAGTTGGCACGCCTGAAGGATGGGATGCCACCCAAAGGGACCTGGATGGGCTCAAGAAGTGGGCACGTGGAAATCTCACGAGGTTTAACAAAACCAAGTACAAGGTGCTGCATATCGGTCAGGACAACCCCCAGTATCAGCAAAGTCTGGGGGATGAACAGATCCAGAGCAGCCCTGATGAGAAAGACTTGGAGCTGCTGGTGGGTGAGAGGCTGGACATGACCCAGCCACGTGCACTCACAGCCCAGAAAGCCAAACGTGTCCTGGGCTGCATCCAGAGCACCGTGGGCACCAGGGGAGGGAGGGGATTCTGCACCTCTGCTCTGCTCTGGTGAGACCCCACCTGCAGTGCTGCATCCAGCTCTGGGGTCCCAGCACAGGAAGGACATGGACCTGTTGGAGGAGGGCCACCAAGTTGATTGGAGGGATGGAGCACCTCTCTTGTGAGGAAAGGCTGAGAAAACTGGGATTGTTCAGCCTGGAAAGGAGAAGGCTTAGGGGTGACCTAATCGTGACCTTTCAGTACCTGAAGGGAACTTCAAGGAAAAATGGGGTGAGACTACTTACAAGAGCATGTAGTGATAGGTCAAAGGAGAATGGTTTCAAACAGAAAAAGAGTAGGTTTAGATTACATCTCAGAAAGAAATTCTTTACTCTGAGTGTGGTGAAGCACTGGAACATGTTGCCCAGAGAAGCTGTGGATGCCCCATCCCTGGAAGGGTTCAAGGCCAGCTTGGATGTAGCTCTGAGCAAGCTGGTCTAGTGAAAGGTGTCCCTGTTTATGGTAGGGGAGTTGAAGCTAGATGGTCTTTGGGGTCCCTTCCAACCCAAGCCATTCTGTGATTGTCAAGATATTTGCAATAGTAGAGGTTTGAGGTTTTTTGTCTCTAACTTTTGATGGGAAGTGTGATTTCAAACCTGAAAAATCTTTTCCAGTTAAAGATTTTCTGAAACTTGTTTTATCTTCCTCAAAGTTTCTGATTATCAATGGCTAAATTTCCAAAAGGAAAGGTGACTAATTTTTTAGATGCCTAAAGGTTTCTAATTTTTTACTTTTATAAATGACTGATGGTTGACTGGACATGGGTTAACTGTTTTTCACTTCCATTGGTACAGAATTTTGAGAGATCTAAAAGAAGCAAATCCAGTTTGAAATGCTGAGAAATAAAAAGCTTTTAACGCCTAGTGAATAAACCATCAGAGTGCTTTTTTTGCATTAGAAAATAAGTGCATTACACATTTCACTTCAAGTCAGTTTCTGTAGTACCTTGCTTTGGTCAGAAAATAAATAGAGCATTTTAAGGGGCACCTAAATGTGATGCAGCTTTACTGAGTAAAGGATGCCGGCTTTGATTTTCATTAATTTTTTAAAAGCATTTACAGTTCTTTTCCCAAATACTTACATTTCTTTGTAAAATAAAATCATTCCATTATGTTCTTTATAAAATAAGATAATGAGTCATATTTCTTCAGGCTGGGTACCTGCTTTTCCTAAAGACAGAACTGGTCATGGATGTTTTTAGGAAACATTTAAGAGAAATGTACCTTTTGCAATCATGTGGCACCAATAATGCTGCATGCTTTTGGTGAAAAGCATCTGGGGGTGGGAGGCAATATCAGACTGTCCTAGATGAATATAATCCCTATCAGTAGGGCAGGAGTTCTTGGGAAAGGTTGTGTGTGCACTGGTCATTGTGTCTGCTCTGACCTGTGGATCTGCCATGGTATGCCACAACATTTGCCAAAAGCTACGTGCAAGACACAGGAAATCTCTCATCCCGCTCCTGCCCTTTTTCATGCCATATCTAGGGGCCAAAGATGAATTCCAGTTCTGGTAAGACTTCTGCAGAAACTTATGTCTCTATTAAGAAAAAACATTTAGTTATGGAATATGTGGGAGAAGTACAGGTCCAATTTAAAAAATACAAGCAAAAAGAACCCCTCAAACCCAGTTCTTCCTTCTGGTCATAAAATGTAGCAGCTTTCTCAGCTGTTTTCCTGAAAGGAAGTTTTGTACATAAGATTGACAATACAGAGAAACTGGCAGAGAAAATAAACTAATTTATTCTCATGTTTCTACTATCAGTAGTGGAAGTGGGCCTTTCTGTGTTCAAAGTGAACATTTCTTGTTTCTAGAGAGCATGACTTTTCTTGACTGGTTGCTGTAAGGAACAGCAAGAGATAGTTTATTAAAATTTAATATATATTGTGTTTAGGTATTAAACACAAAGTCAAAACCAGCTTAATATTTCATTTGCTGGCACACGAATGTTCTTAGCCACTTTTATTGGAATTTGGGGTCATTATAAGAAATTTTATTTCAGAACTTTCCTATTCATAGCCATTTGTAAGAATTTTGATAGATGCTTTTACAGAAATTTTGTGTCCAGAATGACTTTCAGGACTGGAGCCCACTCTTTTCGAAATTTAATTTGTTTAATATTTTATTGACACGTTTTAAAAAATCAGATTGTAGGAAAAGCAGTGTAGTCATTGCTTGTAAGTAAACTCAGACTGCCTGTGATGTTAAATAGCAGAAGATCAAAACGACAAGCAGAAAGAACAAACTTATGACTGCATAATCAGATGTACAATATGTTTTGGGCATAGAGATGTTCAGTGTAGGAAACGCGCTTTGAGGGGTAGCATAAAAGATGTAGCATTTGCTGAAGAAGCACTAACACACAAGAAAAAAGCATTTGGTGACAGGACAGCACAAGCTGAGAAAACCATATTGTTAAGCTGGAAACTGCACTGCAGCTCTTTTCATGTATACATTAGCACACAGTCCTAGGGTTCTTCCTGGTAAAATCACCTGTTGCTATTGAGGTGACAAGTACCAAAGCCATTCACTGACTGCAAAAGCAACTTTCCCTGATTATGAGTTTGCCATCACCAGAAAAAAAGTGAGGGGATCACATTGCTGCTTAGCTGGATTAAGTGTTCATGAAGTTGATGAAATCCCAGTTTCTGGTGGGAAATTCTTCCAGAAGTTATTGCACATGGATTTTGTTAATTAGCCATATCTTCTAGTTCAAGAAGCTCTGTAATGAAACATATTAGATTTGTTGTGAAAGGTAGTATTTCAATCTTAAAACGCTGTAGAAATGTGTATTTCCCTGTATTTTGATCTGTTTGAACCCCAAAATGGTCTGCAGGCTGTCCTTTTAACTCCTTTGCTTGTACTAATTTATTTGGGTAGTTTCTGCTTCGGAAGATGAACAGATTTTCTAATGACACATGAGCAGATAATTTTCTGAGCTCTGCCATAATGAAAGATTGATGAAATACAGAGATCTGCTGATGAAAGTTTGATCTGAGGATGTGGCTGCTAACCCACCTCAGGCAGAAGCACCTTCCACGAGACTGTAATCACTCTCTCTCAATAGGTTACACTATTATCCTGGCCTTTGGAGTTTCTTATTTAACAATCCTAGGATAAGCAAAGGCTTCCTCATTTGGCTAACTTGGATTGTGTGGTGATTTTGTGTTTCATCCCTTGTTTTTAACTGATCAGTCAGTAAAATATGTTTGATTTTAAAAGGGCTGGAGTGCCTTCATAAAATCATGAACAAAAGCAGATACCCAAAAATTGGTAGGTATGCATATGTGTGTACACTGAGCTCCTATGTTTGATACGTATATATGGGCATTAAAGGAAAATAAATGTACTGTATATGTGCAACCCTTTGGCAGACTTGGTTTCTTAGGTGATACCTTCTGGTTTTTAAAAGTAAAAACCACTGTCCTTTGTACAGTCTTCCTCTCCTGCTGTACTGAAAACAGTCACGATGATTCATTTAGTATTATTTGTAAATAAGAACAGTCCTTGCAGTTGCATAAATAGTTTGATTTCAAGATCAGTAAGGTCATTGTCACATGGAGGTGTCACAGGTGTATCAGTGAATAATTGTCAGTGCTGTGTTTGCTTCTTAACAAACCATATATGCCATGGCTTTTTCCTTGTCGTTAAAAGCATGTTTACAGCCTCAGCCTCCTGAGGCTATAAAAGAGCTGTTCTTTTCACTTGCGAGCTGCACGACTGTACATTAATCATTCCTCACGTTGGGTTTTGTCTCTCCTCCTGGACTGCTGGTGCATGCCCTTTGCTTTCTGAGCAGCTCACTAACAAGGAAGAGAGAAAAGGCAATGGCCCCTCAGTTTTGTAAATGAGATTCTGTTAGCATATTTCCCTGCATCCTCTTTTATCTTCATTGCTCTTCCATGACTCTAAAGCCCACCTCAAGTTTTAAAAAATCTACAGGACTTCAATTGCCTGAAAGATCACAGTTTCTTCTCTCCTGGTGACTTCATACAATAGCAGTATATCCAGCTGAAATACTCTGTGGTTAGCTGGCAAGGAGGGCTGCTGGTGAATTCAGGAGGCATCTTTGATGGGACTGAATATGGAACTGGATGGGGTAGGCACCTGGTATTTTGGACACAACACACAGCATGTGTCTATTCATCCACTGGCTTTGTCACCACATAGAGCAGGTTTGCTTTTGATGTATAACTTGTGTGTTTTCCTGACAGGCAGAGGAGGGAGCCCGGTTTTGGTTCTTTAATGATGGGAGAGGCACATTGTCTGATATTAAGGTTTTCTGACCACAGACACTGACTGGATGATGTGAATGTATTGTGCTCCTTCATCTGCCCTAATAATGCCCATTTTATCAGGTGGGGATGGTTGGGATTCCTTCATGTCCATTGCCCTGCTTCTCTGAACTGCTGCTGTTTTTCTGCTGCCCAGACATAGAAATAAATTGAAGCTGGGATTCAAAAAGGGGAGAAAGGCAGAGAGGGCCTTGCAGAAAGTAGAACAATGGTGCACCAAAGATGAGGCTCAAGCTGCCTAAGAAAGGGAGAGCAGACAACTAAATGAATAGATGTCCCAGGTCAGATGGACGTAAGCCTCTAAGGCTGAAAGAGAACAAAGTCCTAATAAAAATATGAATTATCTGAGCTCTGTTATCTCAGGAGCTGTTAAGACAAGAGAAAACTATTGGGGTGATATAAGTGAGAAAAATGGGACAAATCTGTGGGAAATGAGGAAGAAATGATGTAAAGTTACAGCTCAAATTCCTCAGAATATGGGCAATTAAAATTAGTATGCTGTCTTGCTTTTTCCATGGTTAACAAAAATGTCTGGGTTTCAGAGGTGTTTAACACCTGTGCTGTCCACTGACTTCAGTAGGATCTCTGTACATTCAGTGTCTTTCAAAATCAAGTGTCAAATTCAGATTTAGGAACCTTTCTCTAGACATCTAGAACTGGAAAATTTCAATCGAGCAACAATGCTACAGCAGGTTAAATATTTTCTTTTTAATTTTGAGTGGGTGTCCAACTAAGAGAGGTAGGGACATGTCTGACTGAAAACTGCTTTGTTAGAGGAAAGAAAGGGGGTGAATGGGGAGTGTATTTGCTAGCTGAGACTGTACTTACAGATATTACCTGGCTTGAGCTCCAGTGCATGTCTATCACATGGACATGAGACTTCAGGAGGGATACCTGGCCTTAATTAGGTAAATAAAAGCTAAAACAACTAAAGACAATAAATACCATTTTAGTGTGTTTGGGATGTTCTGTTTTGTCTGTAATTTGTCATTCATCTCTTCAGAAAATATTTTGTTTACAAGCAACACAACAGGCTTCAGCGGTGCATTGTGGCTCCTAGCTGCATCGTTCAGGGAGGTGTTTAAGATTTTTTGGACTGCCTTCCATTTGAGGTGATGAGTGAACGTGCTCTGAGTCTTTCTTCAGCTTTGTGAGAGAAGCATATCAAACTGCACAAGATAATGAATAATAAACTTTCTCTTCTGCATTAGTGACATGGTCAAGAAAAGCAGAAAATAAAATAAATTAAAACTGAAATGGTGTTTGCACCTGCTCTTCTGAGAAGATAACATCTCTCAAAGAATGTGTAATTTCAGCTGAGCTCTTCAATCTCTGAAACACCATTAATCAATATTGCCTATTCCCTTCGGTCCCCGTAACCTTGGAATAAGGACAAAAACATACTGTAAGGAATCACGTAAATAGGGCATAGGTGAAGGATTACACTGGAGGAAAAGGATTTTACTGGCTTTTCTGACCTTTCTTCTTAGCTGGTTTTTACAGTTATCTTTTGCTTTTTCTTCTTCCCTAAGACAGCTGCATTTGAATATCTTTTTCTGTGTGTTTTGGTAGCATTTTCCCTTCTCACTAAGAAATAGTTTAGGTGGTTATTTATGCAAAATTTCCATTTATATCCATAAGTTCTAACATTATTGTTTGGAAGTGCGGTGTGTTCTAGGAGGAAGTAATGAAACAATACAGCTGTGAAAGGGGGAATCCAGTCAAGCTTACAGAATTAATGCGTTTTCAAGCAAATATAGTCAAGTGGGTGCAAAAAGCTGCATGTATGCATTCATACTTTGATTCATTAAACTGGTTTATTTTAGCTTCAAGATTTAATATGAAAGACACGGTAGACTGAAGATGCGTTGAAAAAGGCTGGTATTAACTTGAAATATTACATAATTTGAAACAGCTGTAGTTTTGCACCAATGGTTTTCTGTTGCTGGTGGCTTCAACTGTGTTGGGGCAGCATCCCTCTATCCTTTCTGAGTAATGTCACTAATGAGATGAAAAATTATTACCTAGAAGCACAGAATCAGTTATGTTGGAAAAGATCTCTGAGATCATTGAGTTCACCCTTAGACCGTTCACCACCCTGTCAACTAGACCATGGCACCAAGTGCCATGTCCTGTCTTCCTTGACAGCTCCAGGGATGGTGCCCCCACCGTCTCCCTGGGCAGTCCATTCCAATGTCTAGTCACCCCTTCTGGGAAGAAATTCCTCCTGATCTCCAACCTGAACCTGCACTGGCATAGCTTCAGACTATGTCCTCTTGTCCTGTTGCTGGTTGCCCTGGGGAAGAGACCAACCCCCATCTGGCTACAACTTCCGTTCAGGTGGTTGTAGAGGGTAATAAGGTCACTCCTGAGTCTCCTTTATTTCCAGCTAAGCATGCTCAGCTCCCTCAGTCCCTCCTCTTAGGACTAACCTTCTAGACCCTTCAACATCTCTGTTACAGTTGAGGCTTTGAGCAGCACGGGTGCTTATGAACAATGGAGTCACTCTTTGATTAGCAGTTGAGAAAAAAGGATATGCTTAGGGAGAATTTTGGCCATGGAGCTATAAATATTTGGTAGTCTTTGAAAAAGCTTAAGTGGAGAAAGAGCAATTGAAAAGCATAGTGATGGTAGATTAGCACAAGTACAGAGAAGTCTCATGGAGCAAGGGAATTGGGACAAACAGAAGTAGAGAATTGAAAGGGAAGGAAATTGGAAGGGCAGGGCAGGAACAGGGAAGCCTATGAAGGAGAGCTCAGGGTACTGCTGAGGCATTTGTTTTTAAAGAAGTAGGGGGAAAATGGTGGGAGACTTCTTGTCTTATTAGGAAAAAACAACCAGACAGTCATTTGAGGTGTGTCACTTCCTCTGCTAGGGGCTTGAGCATGTCAGTGAATGCTTAGTCACCTTAAACAGAACCCTGTTCAGTATTTATTGTAGAATATCTTTACTGTTCTATATTTGTTTTCAGGAATTAATGGAAAATACTGCATATAATTTGGGAATCATATCTAGTGTTTCTTTTGGGAGGTAAGCTTTTTAAATAGCACTTGAAATTATTAAACTGTAAAAGTTTCAGTTAAGACAAATGATATGTCTAGACATGGACTACAAATAACCACTGCAATATAGTCAGGTTGTCTCAATTAATAAGATGGCATATTGACTGAGTTCCTGGCTTGAAGCCTTTATATAAATTTGTGCTAGAAAATCCCCACACATTCCTTGTTATTTCAGCTATTAAACTCAAACACTTTAGGATACAGCTAAAGTAAACCATGAATTTGAGTGGCTATCACAGAGGTCCCTCGAGAACTGCTGAGCTGCCTGTGAAAGTGTCTGTGGCTCAGGAGAGCAACTGACTGCCAGTTTGGGCTGGAAATCTGATGAGTTCTTCTACTATTCTTTTCACTGCATGTTAATCAAGCAGATGCTGTGTCCAGACTGGATTTCTGTAAGTAGCTGCTGCTTCAACTCCATGGCAAAACAGTGATGCAAGTGATGCAAAAAGCAGCTGCTGTCCAGCTCTGTAGCTGTCAACAGAAAACATCCATCTTACTCCCAGACTCTCTACAACCCTCCTAGATTTCAACACCCAGTGAGAAGCTTTGATCTCACCTCACAGTCAAATATGGCTTAAACTTACCTGATTTACTTTGTGTGGTCATCACTGGGATGCATACACCTTCTGTTGATTCCTCTCCAAGGAGGCTGTGCAAACAAAAAATAGCATCTTCCTTCCCAAACCAGCTGGAGTCAATTGAAGGTGCCTGCCTTTCATTCACCCCCTTTATCTTCAGCAGTGCTGAAGTTGCTCTTAACTACACATCTCTCAGAGGCTGTATCAGCACAGGGACTGTGTATAGAGGGAGCCGCCTATGGACTAAATGGCTGTCAAATAATTAAATAACACTTTTCTTAAAAGTGAAACAAAGCAAAAAAAAACTCAATAGCAACTTTACTGTATTCTTTTGTTCTCAAGACCTTTTCTAGTCTAAGGTCTCTGTAGCAGATGGGGAAAAACCAAATTAGTCCACTAGTGATTTCACTTTGTTAGTCTAATGTATATTGAAGCTGTTCAGTTAGTACTAAGGTGAACATATAAAAAAACCTTCTGAGGAGAAAAGCCACAGAAAGCATAGGCCATTGAAGGAAAGAGCAATGTTTTACAAAAAATTGTGCCAAGAATACTTACTAACACCTTGCTGGCTAAAAGTGCATAAAGCTCTCTGCAACTTTGATTGTAGTATGTTTGTATGAGCAGTAAAAGACTTTGCTGTTGTGTGGTGGTTCACTTGAAAATGTCAACCTTTTGCAAGACATGTTATTACTTTGCTTATTGTTTTCTGTTGTAAGCAAAACTTCGACTTCGTAAAATTTGTTACTAGGCAAATCATTTCTGAAAAAGTAATTGAGAGGGAAAAAGTATTTTGTACAGTAGAAAGTAATTCAATTATCTCACTGTTATGCTATTAATAAAATATTGGACATTCACAACTTTCTAAAGTAGCAAATTAAAAAGCAAAAGTACAGACAGAAAGTGACCTGTGTAGCTCTTCTTCCTGTCCAAATAGCTCATGCCAGTATTGTAGCAGTGGGCTAGAGAGAGGGTAGGATGTTTCTATATATACCTTTACTTTGTAAATATTTATATCCACCTATATAAAAACACTTTTGATGTTTGCATGAGTGTTTTCCTGATATCAAGAGGACTTGTGACATGTCTACATATTTGTAGGCCACTGAATGTCTTCTGTCATTTGCTATATGCAATAGTAAAACGAGGTGCAGACTTGGTCCTGTGTCTCTCTCTATGCACAGTCACAAACTCCATTACCTGCACTTGTATAATAATTTGAAATGTGCCTCTAAAATATAAGAGGATTCTTTTGCTATCAATTTACCACTTCAATTATTTAAGTGTCACATCTACCTCTGGATGCTTTTTCACATTTGCTGCTAGATAATTGCAATTCAAATATTTATAAGCAGTGCATTTTTATGTAAATCATAGCATATACTGTCTTATCCATTCCATGTCTTTAGAAAGCATTTTCACTTCAGGATCTTAATTCTGAGAATAGTATGTTGGCTTCTTTCCTAACAGTGGCTCCACCAGGGAAAAAGGTCTTTGTCAGTGATATTCAGCACAATTTGGCCTCTGGCAATGGAGGTAGATTGCCTGCTGAAGCCTCTTTGATATGTGCAGATTGATTAGCAGAAATTTAAACACTAATTTGAACAAATGAAAAGATTTTTGTCAACAGGTAATTCAGGTGTCTTAAACATTTAGGGATTTATTTACTAACTGCCTTGTTTCTGTATTTAGAAATTATTACATTAACATCTGTATTTTTTTAAAGAAATTTGTGCTTAGTGACACTGAAAAAACTGCGTGCATTATGTCTCTTGTGATGATGGTGATCTTCACACAAATGCTATTCATCTTAATCCCGTAAAAATTATTTCAATTTGTAATCTGAATTAATGCATTAAATGTAGAACTCAATTATCTCTAAAATTTCAAGATTTTATTGCTTGAAGTTCCCCTCTTCCCACCTTGATTAATTTCAAGGTTGGCTGGACGTACACTTGTGCCCCCTGAGTTGAACCAAATTCCCCTTATAATTGGTGGGAAGTTTTTTATTAGCTTCACCATGAGTTGAGTTAGTCCATAACTTACAGAGGTGGACCTCCAAGACCTCAATACTGCTCAGCAAAATCAATGTAGTACCTCTGGGGGCATCAGGATGGTGTAAATATTATTTCTTTAGCAGGACTAAGGTTCTTGTACAAGACCAAAATAGCAGGAGGAAAAGTAAGGAGCCTACTATGGATTTTAAGAGAGTATGAAAGAGTTAGAGGTCTGCAAGGTGGCCATCTTCAATATTTGATGTAGTATTCTCCTGATCCTATGTTTAACATCAACGAAGTGAGTTTCTCCACTTCAGACAAGAGCCTGTGAAAGCTTGCCTGTGTTCTGGGATACCTCATAGTGACACAGCAGTGTTTTTAATGATGCTGTGTTTGTCAACAACATGCAGAAAGAGGTACTTGTAGGTTACTTACAGAATTATTTTTCAGTAGCTTAGACGGGAAGGGCCCGCCTGCATCCTCATGGCAGACAATCTCAGAGCAGTGAAGGTGCTTCCTTTGGCAAGCTATCACAGGGGTAGTTCAGTTTGTTAAGGGTGTATTGAACTGCATTTGCTTTGCTGTTGTGTTTCATCAGTCTTTCTTCATCGATTAAGAAGTTTATTTTCTGCCTGTTCCCTTTTTGCAGTGTCTGAAGAACCTAAAGAAACTTCATGTGTATCTCCAACAATGTAGACATGTGTTTGAGATTGATAGTACCCACACCCACAAGAAAATAAATGACTAAGGAAGATTGAATTTTTTTTTTCTTTTCTGTTTGGAGGACACTTGTGTGCATTTATTTAGGGAAGTAGCTTTTCATCTCTGCTTTTATTCAGCCACCATCAGGAACATAATGAGATGAATTAGACAAAGCAAACTGAGCAATTGTTCTTGCCCTCTGTTCATTTATGAAGTACATACATCGCTTCGAGGGTCTTAATGTAAAAAAGACAAACAAAGCTCTTCTGGAGTATTGCCAACCCAGGCATTCATAAAAGCTATATTCATTTTGTCACTTTGGAGTCTTTAGGATTCAAGGTAGTATTTCAAATTTTCTTCATCCATCCATGGATTTTGGAAACTCTTTGTGATGTGTATGGAGATTCTCATATACCTACCTGAATCCAGGATTTAAACTTTGTGAAATATTTCCTCCCTTGCCTCTCACCTTCTCTCCTCTCTTTTCAAAAATAATAGGAAATTTCAGATAAATTAGAAGATTGGCACTGCTGTTACTGCTCAATAATTTGTGATGGAAGTAGATGATAATGATGAGGGTAGGTTTTAAGCTCTAGGTTGTTGAAGACTAAAGAATATTGTAGTGCTCTGAGTTTTGCAAAAGGGACTAATTTTTTGTTTCCTGGAAGTGTCAAAATGTTTTGTGTCGGGGATAGGATGGATGATTCAGAAAGACAGGGCTAATTTGGGAAGCATTTGTTTCTCTTCCTGTAGGGCAGAAGCAGAGCTTTTGAGTGCAGCAGTAGCGTGAGCTGGGATACAAACCTGCTCTGGCTTTTACCTCAGGTGCAGGACTGCAAGGGTACAGTTGTGAGCCAGCAGTGTGAGTGCAGCTGCTAGGACTGACTAAAATACACTCTTGGCCTCACAACACGAATATGTTGCTATAATATCATTTTCCTTTTGCTCAAACTGAAACGAAGTGCAACCTGAATCCAAGTTCCATACTCATGAACTCATTTTCTTTTTTCCTTAAAATTTTGTCTATGTGAAACCCTTGGATCCAGTCCTTGCACGTGCTCAGGATGAGTACGAGGATCTCAGATGCTGATAGTGTTTTTGTTTCTTCAGCCCATCTACAGCTCTGCTAGTATTACCTGGGCTGTGTGTGATGGGATACTTGGTATTTAATTCTGAGATACAGATTCTGGCCATGCAATGGGAATATTTGATCAGTTTGGGGAGAACATGATCCCACCCCTGTGTCTAGAGGATAAGCTAATTGCATTTATTCAGGTGCCCTGCTGTTCACTGGCAATTTAACCAAAGAATTGGGCATGTCATTGATACCGAATGCATGGAGATCTGCCCAGATCCTTTACAGTGTTAAATACCCATTCCCTCATGATGAGCTTGGCTGAACCTCATCCCCAGTGAGGAACACAGCAGCTTGGGAAACAGAACCCAGCTGTGGACCCGGGAGAGGGCAGCACATGATAGCTGGGAGAGTCCAGAACAACACAGATTTTTTTTTTTTTTATACACCAAGCATGCCCCAAAACACCCCTTCTACCTTAATTTGGCACTTTTGGCAGTGCAGGAATTGAATTTGTCAGCTCTTCATGAGCTGAGAGCTCTCCTGGGCAGTTTTCACCTTGCCAGGGCTGGCTGCTTGTGATGATTTTGTCAGTGTAAATTTGACCCATTACTTGCTGTAAGCTTTTTTCTTTTGCAGCCTGCAGGTAAAAATGCAATACAAAGATTCTTCCTGCCAAAGGATTTGGCTGCAAGTTCACAGTGCCTGGCTGGCAGTGGGAAATAGGACTCAGTGTGGTGTTTGCCCTGGAAAGTTTTTCACTGTGTTTTTGGTAGCAGTTGTTGTTAGGAAGAGCTTGTCAGCCAAACTTGGCAGCCAGCAGGGAGTTCTGTGACTTCCAGGACTGGTCTCAAAGCTTATTGGTGATTATTCTTTGCAACACAGTTCATGAAAGAAGACTTCTGTGTCAGTTTCAGCTTTCATTTTCAGAATACAGATATTTGTCCAAGTAAACTGGAAAAAATGGGAAATTAGATGCCACCACCATTACCCTGAAGCCTATACCTAAAATTTTTAATTCATGTTTGAATTCACATTTTTGGGTGTAATTGAGAATTGGTAAAGCTAAGTTTTGCCACAACAACACAGTTGTAGTTACTAAGCAAATTGTTTGTGCACAAATGGGAAGACATTTGGCACAGATTGTTTTTAAGAAACTCCCTGCTTGTCAAGCCCTGGGAGTTTTTCCTATATCTGGTGGCAGAGGTAAATCTACTGCCCTTTTCATACATAGCAACTAGAAGTTACAAACTTGGAGGAAGAGAGGGTGTGGGGCAAGGGAAGATGAAATGCTGAAACCAGGGCAAGTTATTCCTTGAAACACATTTGTATCTAGCCATATCATTACTGACAGGTGCGCAGGCAGTAAGTGTGACATCTAACAAAATATCAAAACCAACACAGGATTAAAATTTAACCCCGGCTCACTTTCTGAAAAGCCAACTAATAACTTGAAAACTGGGATTTAGTTTTAGTTATACTTTTTTTACGGGTTTGTAAAGTTTAGCTGAATCTCTTTTCCTCTCTTCATATTGAAGGCGGATCAGAGGAGAGCAGTTCTCTCCCAGAAAATGTTCCAGCATATTAAAATGGCAAAATCTGGCTTCTCTCCTTAGAAACCTTTTAACTAGAAGTCTGACATTGTTCTCATGAGTGCTGTTGTTTGGCCAGCTGGAAGGCTACATATCCTCTTGTATTCTACTTACCGAGACTAAAAGAGAACAACAGCAATGAAGAGGGTTGTTTTAATAGTTAATAGTTATCAAATTAATTGCGTTCTCATTTTCAAATGCGAAGAAATTACATTGAATGCATACTGGAGCCTAGATTATAAATGTAATGCATTTATATTTTACCTCATTAACCAGTTGCAGCTGCCACTTTGTCCATAAAATGCCCCTTTCTTTCTCCACAAGTGAATTCCACATTTGTGTCAAGAGTTTTGAAAAGTTACTTGGACAGTGCAAAAATTATTACATGGCTTTGAATTCTTCTTCTTAGTGGGCATTCAGCACATCCAAGGAGGAGCTGGAGCTGTTTTATCTTAGGCAGCATCTACAGATTTGTTTATTAAATTCCCTTCTGTTACTCCCTAGAAATCGGTGGAAAGCTTTTGGGATGGCACAGGTTGTTGCTTGAGCATAACTGGTCCTGCCAAACCTTGTTGATGCTAAGCTGAGGAAAGGAAGGAAGGAAGGAATCTCACTAGACTCTGAGGGTATATTTAGATGATGAAAGAAACATCCTGCTCCATATGCATCTGTGTGGCTTAAAGAAGTGACTGCCAGAAAATTGTCCTTAACTGCTTTTCACCCTCTCAACTCTGCTGGTGGAAATATCCATGGTCATGTTCCTTGCTCTAATTTCACTCAGGTTGGGCTCAGATAATTTAAAGAGACTTGTTAGTGAGCATTTTCATGTTAGCTTATTTTCCTTGGAGAGGACAGGTGTGATCCCACAGACAGCTCTGCTGGCACATTTGAAGGAGAAATTCCCTTGGATGGAGAAGAGTGACTTGCAGGGTGGTGACCCACCTCCTTGCAAACTTGGGGTTGTTCCTTCATGAGAGTTTGCCTCCCCCCAGTCTTCCCCCTGCACTGAGGAGTGATATGCAATGCTGCAGGTAGCTGTGACAGCTGAATAACTCGGAATGGGGTTTATGCCCTGATACCTTGTAAGTGCAGTCCCTGCCAGAAGCAGCTCTTTGTTGCTGGCTGAGCACATTTGAGGGGGAGTTTTGCCAGATAAAAACTAGAGCTCCAGGACCATTGTGTTTACTGTAACCTTTAGTGCAAGCAACACCTCTAAATTGGATTTACTGTTACTGTACGTGCCAGTTCTGGAAAATCAAATTATTTGGTGTGGTTTTTTTACAGCTCAAGGATAAGTCTCACTTCTAGCATAAGCAGATGTAATTTCGTTGAAGTAAATGCAGTTGTTACTTGTGTCTGAGTTTTTGGATTTAGCTGTAAATCTTTGTTGCCTTTTAAAGGAGACTTTCTTTCTCTGTTGCATTCAGTACAGAGCTACATTGTGAATGCTTTGCAGAGGATTTGGAAAATTGAGAGGGGCAGACCCTCTGTGCACTTCAGCTTTCCCCAAAAGATTACTTCTGTCACAAAAGATTAATCTTTGAAGTTTACTGGCTAGAAACACAATGCATAGCAGTGGAGATTGGTTAACAGGGGAGGAGAGACACCTCTTCTGCGGGTCAGAGCACAGGGAGCGCGCAAATGGCAGAAGGGATGGGAAGGGAGGAAAAGACACACCCCTGACGGAGCGGGCCTTCCAGGGAGAAGCACCCACTCGCTCACAGCTGGAGCGGCAAACACAGGCATGCACAGTCCGTGGGGAGAGTGGGAGCTGACATGATGTGCTTCAATTCGATGCAAAATGAATGAGCTGCTGTTCTCAGGGGTATTTGGCCCCCATCGTTGAAGTACACGGCTGCATCAAGTGCACTTGCATCATATGATGCCTAAATACACACTAACGGAGACGGGGACCAGTCAGAGCATTGACTTGGGTGTTTTGTATGACGTGCTTGGCATTTAATTCCTGTTTGCTGCAACAAAAAGGTAAGAAACTTAAAAAGTGACAAGGAAAAAACCTCAGCCCTTCCCCCTCCCACCTCCCAGACAACAGTTTTGCATTAGTGTAGCCTTTGTCTCGAGCTGTATTTTCAAAGCTATGGTCTGTTAGTTTAAAGCTACTGTGTGGATGCCTGCAAGGCAAATTACAGCTCCTAGTGTGACAAAGGCAAGTCAGATTTCTTTTCTCCAAGAGCTGACACTTAACAACCTTCAGGAGGGCAGTGTAGCAGAAATGCTGGACTGTGTGCTGAGCGGTAAGTATTTGATGCCGTTCTCCCTCTCCTTTATCCCTTCAGATGTTGCTCATTTGAGCAGTAAGCTAACTAATGGATCCTGATGATTAATAGGTTCGGGGGACTGTGTTCAGCTCAGAATTACATGTTCCTAAACCGGCTGTGGTTACTTACTGCATACTGACCAGCCTGATTCTGTAGAGGCTGATCATAATTTGTTTTTCCCGGTAATGCCATGTTAATGGATTAAAAGATGCTGTAGTTAAGAACAGCAGAAACCCCATTTGCTAAAGCAAAGAAAGATCTGTGTGTTTTCCCTCTCAACATGCACCTCCTGTATAATTATTTATGTCTAATTCCCAGCTAACTTCTAGCTACACAGCCTGGGCTTTCTTTTTTCAGCCCAGAATTGACGATGAGGATTGAACAATCTATGTAAATCTTCAAAAGATGTGAACATGTGTAATGGCAAAAGTATTTTCACTATATGTGGGTATACATGCATGTAACAATATATTTAGTTGAAGTGAAATGGCTAGCAGCTCTTTTGACAGAAGAAGAAACTTCGTAATTAAATGTAATCTATTGCCTTGAAGTCTCTGTGCTTGCTTAATCCTATCTGAATTTATACAGAAATTGCAGCAGGAGAAATTTCATTGATTTGTTAATTGATATATAGCTTTGAATCCTTATTATGCTGGGTGCATGGGGAAGGAAGAGAGACAAGCACATTTATCTTTTTCTTTAAACTCAGCAGCTTCACTCTTCAATTAGGTTTCTTGCATGTTATGGGACCTCATTGCTCTCCCTGTTCTGTGCAGTAATTTTTACTTTTTTAAAGGATAGCTGATTCTATGAGGAGAGTACATGACCTGTTTCATCTTTTAAAACTATGGCTTTAATTATGTTCTTGTAGCTGTTGCTTTGTGGTTAATGTAATTATAACAACTTGTGAGTGAGGAAAAGGATATTATTTAGCCCTGGAGCATTTCTCAATAAAAAGTGGCCTATTTATTTTCATAAGGATTTAAAAGAGAGAAAGCGAAAGATAGTGAGGTTTTCTTATGTAATACCAGTTATAATTTTTTAAGGGTTTTTTTTAAAAAGTTTTAATTTTTTAAGTACAGGTTAGTTTTCCCTTTTACAACAAGTGGATGTATATACATAAACTCTGTCTATGAAGGCATTTTGAACATAGAGCAGTTGCAATACAGATGGAGAACAAACCATTTGAATTAGTATTTTAGATAATCAAGGTGTGTATTGAAGGTCTGTGGTATTTCTTGTATCATTGCAGTCTGAAGGGAATTCAGCAAGGCTTTCTGATTCATCATTCACAGTTTCCTGTATTTCATGACATGAAGTAAAACTGTTACAGTGGACAAAGTTCTGATACAGTTGATATTAGAGTGCTAGTATTGATTCAACTGCACTGTAAAGCTTAAATTTCTTTTAAGAGTGCAGACTTTGCTTCAGTGTAGTTTAAGATAAGCTGAGATAACCTTATTCTCTGGATAAAGTTAATATAGGTCAAACTCTGAAATTTAACAGTTCTAAATCAGGGATATCAAGTCAGTAAAAAGTGTTCTATTTCATTTCTACCTATTAAAAAATAACTGGCATGTCCCGGAACTTTTTTTTGTATCTGCCAAATGAAACAACATAACCTTTTTTGGTTTTGTTTTTTTAGTGGTTTTTGTTTTGTGTTTGTTTGGGGTTTGTTTGTTTGTAGTCTTTTTATTTCCATGTGATATTAAAACCTTTTTTATATGTTTTAAGAATTTTCCTAAATTAGAAATATCTTTATGGCTTAATTTAATAATTATTTAATAACTTGAACCAGAAATTCTTATATCACAGATCACATAATCAACTAGGTTGGAAAAGACCTTTAAGGTCACAGAGTCCAACCTGTGACCTAACACCACCTTGTCAACCTAGACCATAGCATCGAGTGCCACATCCAGACTTTTCTTAAACACCTCCAGGTACGGTGACTCCACCACCTCCCTGGGAAGCCCATTCCAATGCCCAGTCACCCTTTCTGTGAAGAACTTGTTCTGTCCACCCTAAACGTCCCCTGGTGCAGCCTAAGATTGTGTCCTCTTTCCTGTTGCTGGTTGCCTGGGAATATCCAACCAATCCATCTCAAATGGTGCTCTAGTGATCTGGGAGAAAGGTGGCCTGCTGTTCAACATTCTTTTCGGGCTTCCAGAAATGTGTTCGTTTTCCCTAACAAGCCAAGATGTCCTAATGAGAGGGAAATGATCTGCAGTGTATTATGAAAGATGTCTCTGGTTTACGTCAGGAGAGGAGGTGCCTGGGGTGGCCACGTGCTTCAGGGGGCTCTAAGTGCACGCACTTTTTAATGTCAGGTCTTCAGTCACTGAGTGTGTGCAGATGAGGGAAACCCTGAAGGAATGGCAAAATGATCTGGGGTTGCTTATTTCTGGAGAGGACTTAAGAATAACAAGGAATATTCTTGGCTGTCAGATACCAATTGATGTTTAACACTCAAACTATGAAACTTTGGTAATTTGGGTGCTAGACATCACATTGATACCTGACAAAATACCAAAAGCTCCCGTAAGTGGGGCTTACTGATTCAGAAAGTTTATACCCTAAAACAAACTCTTCTGGTTTTAAGACTACAATTTAGTCTTTACAAAATGTTGGTTTGTATAACATGTCACGGTGCCTCATATTTTCTTTTTATTTTAAGAATAGATTCTGATTAGGTTATAGTAGTCTTCATAATATATAATTAGCAACAGAAGGCTAGATCAAGCCATCAATTTTTAAGCAGAGATCTTCTTTGCTACCAGTGGAGAATTGCTTAAAAATTGATGGCACAATCTGGCCCACAATGAACAGGGGATTCATGCAGAAAGCATTAGTTGTAATTCTACTCAGTCTCCATCCTGGTGGTGGCAGGGACCCAGAAACTCAAGACCAATCTGCTGGAATAGTCTGCAACTTCAATACTTGTTGGGAGACAAAAGGATTAAGGATTACTTTGAAGAAAACAAAAAAAAAGCCCACCAGCAAACAAACAAACAACCCTCCCCAAACAAAGAGAAAAACCCCAAAAAACCTGTTAGAAACCTACCAAACCCTTAGAAAAGTATAAACCACAGCTATTTTCATTAAAAGAAACTATATTTCTCTAATGGCATAAAAAAATTAGGGACATAATCATTCTCTGAGCAACAAGAGGCTTTCAAATGCACAGAAATGAAGGCTGTTTCCTTTATTTGTTCATGTTGTGTTGAGGTGTAACTACATTTTACATAGGGATTTTGCTGCATTAAGTGCTACTAGACTTTGTAATTACAAATTAGAGAACTAGAGTAGGGCCTCTTTGTGCCTCAGAGGATGTGCTCAGGCAAAAACTTGTAACTGTAAATAAAGATGAGAGGTTCGTGCAATGGATTGTTATTTTTAATCAAGTTAAGTATGTTTTACTCCATTAAAACTCTCTGGTAATTGACAGCAAAGACTTTTCAGCTGGGTGTTATCTCTTAGGAAGAGACATGGTCAGGGCTGCTGGTGGTGGATGTAGTCCCATGTGAAAATGTTGAAGGACCATGGAAGTTGCAGGACAGACCTTTGTACTTCCTTACGGTGTAGTTAACACATTCCAACCATTTCTTTTTTTCTCATCTGCTTAAAACAGACAACAGGGGAAGTTGCAGTATGCCAGACTCCAGGGGAAGCTACAGGAACGAAGAAGGTGTGAAGTGTTAACCATATCTTCACAAAGATAGCTGAATGTGTCAGTCACTAAAATGGCTGGGCTGCAGACCTCTGCCAAGTACAGGGGATTAAACTCCTAACACTCTCCCAGGCTTATGTGCGGTGCAGTGCCACACTAAAACATCATCCAAGCATGAGAACATCACCTTGATCCTTAAATACCTTTTTGGAGGTGACAAAAACAAAACCTGTCAGGTTTCTTGGTGTGATTTGCTCTCCATCATGTTGTAGTCTTACAGTGGCCCTTGTTGAAGCAGAAGACACAACAGTAGCAATTGTGGAGTTTTTGGAGTCCAGGACAACTCCTGCTGTCCCAGCCACAGGGATGGATGCGTGGGGCACCTGAGCTGCTAAGGCTCTTGGGCATGTTGTTTCATCCCTGCCAGCTTCCCTCTTCCCTCTTGAGACAGTCCCATAGGTTGGTCATCTGCATAAACACAGCATTGCCACGTCCATCAGTACAGCACGTCTCAGACCAGTGCTTTGAGGTGTTTCTGTTACAGAGTCAGGGGAAAAAAGTTGCCCTGGAACAGACTGCAGTAGGTCAGCTAGACCAGCCTCCTGCCCAAACCTGGGCAGGGTTCAGGATTACATCAGAGCCACTTCAGGCTGATATTTATAAGTCTCCAAGAACAGATTGCACAGCCTGTTGGAGCATATATCACTGGGTTTACCCACTCTCTTAGCAAAGAAACTTTGTTTTGCTCTATTTTTTAAACCCTCCCATGAGCAAGTGGGAGATATTAATTAGATCCTCTCCCATTACCTTGTCCCCAGGCTAAACAAGCCCACCTCCTCTTCAGGCTAAACAAGCATGGTTCCTATAGCCTTGGTTGCCCTGGGCTGGGCTCACTCCAGTTTGTCACTCTCCATGGATTGGTGAGCCCAAACTTGCATGCAGAAGTGCAGATACGGCCTCATGAGTACCATGTGGAAGGGTGTTTAGTCACCTCTCAGTGAAATCTCCATCACCCTTCCACTGGTGGGGTGGGCACTGCACATCAATGGTCAACCCCCGGGATACAATTTGCATCAGTCACTGGTGTACAAAACCTGGGCCTGAAAGAAGGAATGGTCTTGTACTCCAGCAGCGCCCCATCAGTTACACCACTCTACAGCTCTCTCACCTCCACTGCATCCCTGGGCTGGGGGACCCTCTGCAAGAGGAGTGTGGAGGAAAGCAGGGATCAGGGAGGCAGGTGCCCTTCCAGTACTGCCATGCTCTGTCCCTAATGGCACTAATCAGAAAACAGCCTGGAATAAATGAGCCTGGCAGAAGTGATGGGAAGCAAGACACTGTTACCACCTTCCCTGGAAGGCAGTGTCCTCTCAGGGTTTGCTCCAGGAGGGGGGTCCTTCCTTTCTCACACCTCTGCAGGCTGGAAGGTCATGGGCTGTTTTCCTTGGTCTTGGCCCTTTCCCCTCAGAAAGGAATCTCAGATCCTAGCAGCCCTGACACAGTTTTCCGGGAATTGTCTTCCCAGGTCATTGGCAGGCTCTGGCTTGACCCGTTTTAACTCATCTTGGAAATGGATATGTAGGGCACCATACTGAAGCACTTGTACAGCTGCTCTTGCAACATTTCTGGCCCTTAGAGCAATCAACAAAATCTGCCACTTGAACTGAAACTTTCCATATCTACCTTTTAGCCATGGGGCGATTTTTTAAAAATTTAAGTTTAAAGGTAAATTATTCAACCATATTTGAGCTACTAGAATGTAAAGAGAATACAGGCAAATAGTCTTTTGTATGAAAATAATTCATGAATTACAAGACACTCTATGAGAAGTTGTTGCTTTAATTGGAAAGCTGTAATTAACTGGTTAGAAGCAGGAGGCAGCCTCCCCTGATTCATATGCATCCCACGGCAGCCAGAGCCCCACTTATTTCTCTCTGCCTGAGGAAGTCCAGCAGCTCAACTGCTTGTTTTTCTCTCACCTTCCTGAATTTCCTTCAGTGCTCTTTTCTCTGGGCTGGCAGCTGCAGTGGTGATTGTTCTGTACAGTTGTATCTTGCATAACAATTGGGGAATTAACAGATCTCCCTTTCAGAGTTTGCTCCAGCAGGTCATGTTTTGTGTCTCTAAGACATTTATTTTCCTGTCCTCCCCCCAGTATGTTGTGTCTAAGTTACAGGACAGTTTCTCCAATATAATGCTTTTTCTGAGAGATGGAAAGCTCTATTTGTCCACTTCATATAAAGCCGGTGATTAATGTACAAAGAAAATCATATATGTTTTACTTCTCATACTACTTAGAAACACAGTGTTTTCTCAGAAAGTGAAAGTGATACTACTTTTTCAATTCTGATTTTCATATTGGCACTGACATATAGTATCAACAGTGTTTAGGTTTGAAAGACTTCCAATATTTGCAATGTTGAGATCTAATTTTAACCCCTTAATTTTATAAAACGTTAGCAATAGTTGAAGTGCTTGCTGATTCTTCAAAGCCCAGTCGCTGAAGCAAAGAAATGAGTGGGATTTTGGCTGGGAAGATCCACACAGATCACCACCAGATACTGAAAAGGGGAAACTCCCAGTTCAGTGTATGACAGGAGTGGAGCAGAGCATCATGTGTTTGTTCTTTACAATGAAGCTAAGTTTCACGCTTCTGGTGTAAAATTTCTGGGAAAGTCCATTACATTTGTAAATATAGATCATTTTTGCAACTTGACTGCTTTCATAGAATCATAGAACAGCCCAGATTGAAAGGAATATCAAAAGACCATCTGATCCAGCCATTTATGGGAAAGGGAGCCTAAATGAAATAGTCTAGCACCCAGTGAAACCTTCTGTGATGGGAGCTCTAACATCTCCATGGAGAGGTTGTTGCAGTGAATTACTGTTCATCACAAGGAGCCACATCAAGATTATTACAAGGGACAGCAGGTACAAGTTGCAGCAGGAGAGGTTTCATCTCAACATGAGAAAAAATTAAACATCTAGTTACATGCATACACATCCATTTTGGATGGATGCATTAGCAAACCATACGTTTAGCTAAAACCTGCCTTAGAAAACCTATGTTTATTCCAGATCTACTCACTAAGCCATTTCTAAGCAACTGATCAATTGCTGTAATCTTGCTGACAAGAGATGTCTAATGGGAATTGGATCCCTTCCCTTCAGTGTGCTCTGTCTTTAATGCTACCCTTATTACTTGAGATGTGATGATTTTTCCACTCCGTTTCTTTTTTTTTTCTTTTTTCAAGAGTCAGTTACAAGCTGGGATGATGTAGGGTCCCACATTTTTGCACCCAATGCATGAACCATGCTCAGATGCTCACTAGAGATAAGCCCTTCATAAAAAAGAGAAGTTGTGAGGTGCATGCAGGAGGCAGGAGTGGGAGAGCAGGACTAAGTAGCTCTCTTCTGGGAATGGCCAGTATCCCTGTAGAGACACTGTGCCTTGCATAGAGTGGCATCCAGTGTTTAAGGAGAGGTGCAAAGAATCAGGCAGCAACCCACATCCTTCCCTGCCCAGCTAACCCTTTGTGGTACCATCCCAGGAAACTGCTTTTTTCGCGGGACAAGCTCCAGAAGCACACGTGGCCCTGCCGGCTCACCCTGCTGGGGTGTTGTGGTGGCTGGCATGACCTGGAAAGCAGCAGGCTGTGGTAGGTGCCAGGACCTGCAGGGAGCCCTTTCCAGGGCTTCAGGGCAGGAGGCAGGCAGGCAGAGCAGGTCTGTGGGAAGGGGCAGAAGGACAGCCACCAGCCAGGGAATCTTGTGCCTCCCCTGCCTGCCTTTGCCTGTGGGAAAGGGGTGATGGTTAAGTTACACCAAGAGTTAGTTGTTGAAGTGTTTTAGAAATGATAGTGTTTGGTGATTTTATACATCCTGGCTTCAGCTTGGTGCTCGTGAAAGGTTGTTCCCCAGGCTGTCACTTCTTCAGGATGCAACTTTCAGTGGATCCCAAGTGACCTTGGGGCATGAGTTTTGGAAAAGGCATTTAAAAAACTGACGACAATCTTTCTACTCTTCGAGTTTAAACAATGTAAGGTTTGCACAACCTGAAGAATTATTCTGGTTTCCTTTGTCAGTGTCTGCTGTAGAAAGTGTTATTTTGGAAGAAAGAAGGTTCATGCATTTTCTATGTCTATGTATACTTTCTGCATACTACTTCCCAGACTTGTGTGTGGTATTTTAAGCTTTATTACCTCCCACTGTTGATATGTCTGCGCTGCCTCACTAAATTCAGCTGAGGCCTGTTGGCTTCATTGCATGTTTCCAAAAATACAAACTTCAGAGCAGCAAGATTCAATGAAAAAAAGGTATCAAAAGGAAATAGTGGCCGTATGCTTAGATATGCTGTGCTGCAAACAAACAGTGTATGTTAAATGTACAGCACTTTTCAGCTACCCTTTCTTATCATGTGCTGGAGCTCTGTCTGCTTGAGTGCTTTCTAACTTGCTCTTTCTGTTTCTTCATGCTTCCCTGGATTCAGAGAGAGGTAAATTATTTTCATTTTTCCATTTTTGTGTTTATCCTTCCGGCATGCACTGAAAAATGTTGTATTGGTTTGCTTGTATCAGTGAACAGAAGCTCAGCTTCAGTGAGTAAATTCATATCTGTCACCTTTTCACCTTGATATTAACAGAATTGTCCAATTGATACTGCCTGCTGGTTGTTTCAGGGATTTTTCCTCAGGTCCCAAACCCTCTAATAATAGAACAGTTTAGAATCATGCAGTGCAGTGGGTTTTAATATTTGCTTCTGGTCTTGGGATTTAAATTTAGATGATGATGTTCTCTGGAATCTGAAATGCAAGACAATAGTGTTAAAATCCCAGCTTTTATTTAAAAAATTGAAAAAACATGATACTGAGTGCAGGAGATTGAAGAGCTAAGTTTAGCAAGATTTGAAAAAGTAAACGTTTATTTTCTATTTTCGGTATTTGTTTCGGGTCCGTCTGGGTTGCTTGCTTGTCTTTTAAGTTTGAAGAAAAGTTGTCCCCAGTATGTTTGGTTTGTTTGGCTGTACAAAGGGATCGTTTGGAATTCTCTGCAATGCTTCCTGTTTCATGGGAGCACAGACAGTAAGGCATTGTAGTCAGGTGCTTTGCAGCACAAGGGCTGCAGCCACTCCAAAGGCTCTTAGCAATAGAATTGCATCCCTCAGATGAGATTTGGGGTTTGTTTGCTCTTCTAAATTGCAAAAACTTAGAAGTGGGACTGGGTGGAAGGAATGTGGTTTAGAGATGCAGACTATTCCTCATGTTTGCTTTGTGGAATATAATGAGAATGGTTTCCAGGCCTGACTTTTTTTTAATCAATTCTTCAGGCAGTGTTGGCCTAGGGAAATATTTGAACTTTCTTGATTATGGCTTTGCAGCCTAATGTAGGTTTCATGCATGTGGAGAGCGATGATCCTCCCAGCCTAGCACTGGCAAAAGTGTGCTTCAAGCAGATCCGTTGGTAGTGTCTATGCACAACTGCTGTGTTCTCTGTCTGAATAATAAAGAACAAAGGAGAACTAGGAAGCCTTGCTTATAAAACAAATCACACTGGAGAGATTAACTATTCTGGTATAGTCTGCTGTCTCCAGTTAAATCTATTATAGTGCTTTGAGCATCTCAGCTTGATGTATTTCTTTATTAAATCCTTAAATATTCCTTTTAAACAAAAGCCCACGTCTTCCAATTAGATCTGGAAGACGGAAGCATTGTCAAAAATATCTAAATGCTAATTTGTCAAAGTCAAATTTACAGGATCTGCTGCGAAGAGGCAGTTCAGAGGTTCACAGGCATAATAACACATTCATTTACTTAAAGGAAATTCAGAATTCATCACACTGGCCGTCCTGAGGAGTTAAACCACCACTTTACAATGCTTCAAGGGAGAAGCAGCAACTATAATGGCCTTGACAAACTGCCTCATTTGTGTGCCTTTTCTTTGAAAACTGCTGCACAGGGCGGGAAGGCAGCCTCCTGCCCATGTACATTTCAAAAATACTGTGAAGTAGTTAAGATAACTCAACAAAACACCCTGAAAAATTTGTGTTGACCCAGTCAGTGGCCAGTGATTTTTCATACAATCTGTCCCAGAAGTTCCATCTTTTGTTAAATCCGTCTATAAAACAAGCAGAGGTCTAGCTACTGATTGACTTTTCAGTTTGCCTTGCCTGTGTAGCAGCTGGTGAGCAGCAGTGAGCCCCGTCTGACCCCCAGGCACCAGCTGGATGTGACCCACTGTTAGCTTGGGCTGCCAGTCCTACAGGAGCTCAGTTTCCAGGGCACCCCTTGGTGGTGACCACGGCACATGTGACACACTGTCCTCCTTGGCCATGTGACTGTGGGGTGAGGCTGGGAATGAGGACCAGCGTGGGACATACATTTAACCTGTACAATCTGTACTGTTGTCACTGTGCCAACAGAGCTCATGGATCTTGAGAATTGCACTTGGACATGACTCCAGTTGATGCAAATCTGTGGCCCTTTGCAGGAGTAGAGTAAAACCCTTGGTAGTAGAGAGGGAAATGATTTGTAACATCTCAGAGCCACCTTTCTTGCTGGTGAGGCAGTGGAGGCGAGGCTGACGGGACTCCTGTCCCCTCCACACCAGAGAAGGTGGAGGGCAGCAGAGACCTGGAAAGCCCATCCGGGGGACCGGCTTTTGCAGCTGCATAAGGATCAAGCTGCAGGAAGGAAATTGGAGTGAAAGTCATGCAAATACTTTCAGGCTTGGAAGTGCTGGGCTCTGAAGGGCTGAGCTGGGTATCAGACGTATCAGCTCTGAGAGGGTTTTAACAAATTTTGGAAGCACACAGAACTGTGGCAATGATAAGACATCAAAGAAAAACCGGCAGCTGTGAGTTTTAAGGCTGCCAGATTAAAAGCCTCCAAGTATCACACAAAGTAGCCATAACTCCTCCCTCAGAGTTAGCAAGTGACATTATCGAGGAATGAAGCAAACAGCCTTTCAGCAGGGGATAATTTGCCCTACAAACTTTATGCTTGAATTAGAAAAACAAGCTACACTCTGTCAATGCCAGACCATTTGAGGAGAATTTATTAAAATGCAGAACTGATGTTTTGCTGCAAGGAAATCCATTTTCAAATTGTGTAAAAACTGAAATAAGAAAAGTCTCCCAAAAATCTCTTCTTGGGGAGGACATTTTAACTACTTGGATCCAAAATTCATCACTGGGGTAGTGTCATGGTAGCCAAGTGTGCCATTCTGGGTTGTAGCTGGAGAGCAGCTGAAGAGGTGAAGGAGCTCTGTGAGATAAAACGCTTAGAGTGAAGAAAAAATGGAAGGCTTTCATGTGTGTTTAGGATTGCCAGCAACTGTCAGAAACACAGGGAAAATTCTTTCTCCCCCATATCTCTTCCAGCTCTCCTCACTGAGGAGAGAAGGGTAGATGTGGTTACTATATAAGAGAAATGGGAAGGAGAAGACTCTTGGGAGTAGTTCTTCTTCTTCCTCCTCATCCAAGATTTGATTCTGAAGTTGTCTTGGCGTGATGTATTCACCTGGAGAAGGGGCTGCGAGTTTCATTTGGAACAGGTGTTAGGGAACAAGTGGTTTCACTCAGTACCTGTCTGGTATCTAGTAGTTGAAAGGTCCGTAGTAAATCTTTTGCAAACAGATTTTGCAGCATTTGTGAATGCTGCTTGTTTCATCTAGTTATCGTTTTCTTACCTTTGGATTTTTCTCCCTAACTTTGCAAGTTCCTTGGTGTGACCATAATAAAAAGACAAGTGAACTGAACAGAGTCACAAACATTATTTCAGCTATAAGACATTCTCCTTTCTCCTATGTGAATAAGAAGTCTGGATAAAAAGCCTGAAATGTTAATCCAGAGGATCTGTAATTTCTAGCATACATATTACTGCACAGTTCCTTGCACCTTATCTTCTCTGCCATTCATGATGCTAGAATACTTGTGTATCACGGAAAAACCCTACCTGAGGATGGTCTTGATGGCATTATATTTACCTGCTTTTATCATGTGCCTCCTCCCCCTTCTCTTGCTTTTCTCCTCCTCTGCTCCCATGGACATTCAAGTCTTGACAGTGAATGGCAACCTCCTGCCAGGTGCCTCTGACCCTGCTCTGCTATAGTGGTGGCTGCCCTCCCCTTTTTGTTTCCTGCTTTCATAAGTCTCTGGTCAGCTGTTTGCAGGAAAGCAAAGTGAAGCCTGAAAGTTATAGGCTCAGGAGATGGTTTCCCCACAGCCTGGGGTATCTGTTCTGTGACCCTGCAGTTGCAGAAGTCTATATTCCAGTACAGAGAAATCATCTTCTGTAGGCTATTCCGGATGAATTTTAATCAATTTTAAGACAAACCCAGAGAATATAATTTTCTGGTTCAAGGATTCTTATTACAATTTGTAATACATAAATCTGTAAAGAAATGTACATTTTCCTGCATGTGTATCATTTTAATGTAGTGTTTTAAATAGCAGCAATTTAATTTTAATGAGAAGAGTAAAAAATTTTGTTTCATACTTTAAGGCTAGGATGTTAGGGATTTTTAACGAAAAACAGGATTAATGCAATTCTGTGTTCTTCTACAGTCCTTTGAAGAAATAAGTTTGTAGTGGGAAGATAATGGAGGATGTGCTACTCTTTTAGGCTGTACTTAATTGGGATGCCTCCTAGGACTTTAGCCTAATAGTGGCAAATGGTTATAACTGCTACTCAAACAAGACAGCATTAGCATAAATTGCTTTTAATGTGATTATATTCATCCAAGGTTGAGCAGCTAAGTGATGCTTAGCCAAGTGTTAAATAGGTATGACTATCTAAGGTTTAGTCAATGACTGTAGACATTTGCCAATTAAAGAGAGTAAAAGAGCAAATAAAAAAGAAATTCCATTCTACTTAGCACCTTACATTGTCTTTTCAACTCTCAAAATAGCTTTTTTAAATGTCTTTCTCTAGTTCTGTATTTAAAAAAATATTACTACTAAATTTTTAACTGTTCAGCAGAACCAGTCTTACCCACTCTTGCGCAAAATAATTCTTATCTATTTTTCAGTTTTTCTAGCTTTGGTCCAGAATACTGATTTATATCCAGTTCCTATAACTGGAAAGTTATTAATGGATGATGTAATACATGTGCAAATGATTAAAAAAAAATTTAAAATACCCTCTATTCACTACCCCTTCTCTATAGTCTTGTATCAACTGAAGTGTTGCACTTGTGTTACAAAGTTTCAAAAGTATACAGCTTTTTTTGCAACATCATTCTCCCACTAAACACCTTGCTGCTCTCCCCACTGACACGGAATGAAATTTTACCAGGAGCTGTCATTCAGATCCCACCAATTTCATGTGCACACACACCCTACGGAGACAGAGATTCATCCAGGTAGAGAAGATGTGATCTGTTAACCCTGTGCTAGCTCTCTATCCAGCCATGGGCTTTGTAATGGCTTTTTAATTTCTTCTTTTGCTTGTTTTCCCAGCAGAATGTAATGATAGGGGAGTGGTAAGAGGAGGCATTTGCCCTTTTCCGTAAATTTCTATTGCAAACACGTTGCTCAGCACTTCTTCGTTATCCCAGGAACGTGTTGCACATAAATCTCACTTAAATGTTAATCAGCTTCAAGCGAGCTGCAGTCAAATGAAAGTTTATAGATGAAGCGACCCAGAACGGATCTGAAGTGGAAGAAGAATCAGAGAGTGGTCTTCTGGCTTATTTGGGATTCAAGGCTTTGCACAAAAAAGAAGCTGTCCTATTGTGGTCCCACGTAGGGAAACACAAAATTTTTCCTAAGTTTTATTGTTGCTGTAGAAAGCAGATACTCTGCAATCCTCAGAAAGCCATACCTTTCTCCTCTAAGAGGAACAGTGGAGCTCTGTTTTCCAAATGCCTAGAAATGCCTGAAGCAAGGCTTCAAGGCTCCTGCTGGCATTGGAGGAGACAGCTGCCACCAGTCTGCAGGTTTTGGCTGCTGGGCTGCCATGTAGGGCCACTCGTGCAAGCACACGGGCGTCTAGGTGACTTCCATGAATTAAGGACGTCAGTGGTCCTGTCTGTGCACTACCAGAAGGGGGAAGGATGGTTTGTGTGCTGACTTTGATTGATGATTTGAAAACAGATGGTGCTGGCAGGGTTAATGTGATGTGGTACCACAGGTTTAGAAGAGTTCACATTTCATACTTTGTCTCAGTAGATGCAAGCCCTGATCATCTACAGGTTTATGTATATTCACAAGCCATGAATGTAATAAGCTGATTTACTTTGTTCAAGCTGTTCAGGTACTTAAAGTGCAACACTGGTGTGTGAGTCTGCAGCACAACCACAAGGGTTTTATTAGTTCTCAGTACTTGAAACTGATGTACTGGCTGGTGTTTCATTTTCTTCTGTAATTGCGTTATACAGCCTTGTTTATGATTGCATGCCATTACAAGCAGAAGTACTTACAGAAGCTGCAGGACTAAGTGCTGGAGAGGCTGGACACAAGCCTTACATGTAGTGCTGCAGTACTGAGGCAGCACTTGTGGAACTGAGGCATGGACCAGGTGGTCCTGGCAGCTCCTTCCCAGCACCCACCAACAACCCCGTGGGCAGGAAATGGCATTTCTGGAACTTCTACAAGCTAACTAAATGTGAGTGGTATTTCACAGAGCAAAGATCAGACTTCACAGTCTCATGGGCTTTCCAGGCCACACCCTGAAGACTTTGCTGCATACAGTGGGGCGTCATTGTTTCTTCAACAAGAACTCCAGTATCAATATGGGCTGGGGGATGAAGGGATTGAGGAGCCCTGCCAAGTACTTGGAGGTACTGATGGATGAGAGCAATGTGCACTTGCAGTCCGGGCCAGAAAGTGAACCATGTTGTGGGCTGCATCAAAAGAAACATGGCCATCAAGTGAGTGAGTTGATCCTCCCCCTCTGCTCTAGACTTGTGAGACCCCCACCTGGGGTGCAGTGTCCAGCTCTGGAGTCCTCAGCACAGGAAAGACATGGACCTGTGAGACAGGGTCCAGAAGAGGACCATGAAGATGTTCAGAGGAGGGGAGCATCTCTGCTGTGAAGATAGGCTGAGAGAGCTGGATTTGTCCAGCCCGGAGAAGAGGTCTCTTGGTGTTACAATCCACCCCTGAAGGCAGGGTAACTGAGGTTCTTTTTAATAGATCCCTTAGGGCAGATGTGAGTGAAATGATGCTGAATGACTGGTGCTTAAATAAAAGTATGAAAATATCAGTTCAGGAAAAATGGAGGAGAGGAGAAGAGAGGAGAAGAGAGGAGAAGAGAGGAGTGAAGAGAAATCACCACCCATAGATCCAGCAACAAAACTTGATAGTTGCAATTTGGACATCCGTTGATCGACATGATGGTCACAGTCTTGATCCATGAGGGGTGGGGGAACCCCCCAAAACAGAAAGTTCAGTGAGTTAATATGCATTCAGGTTCAGGTGGGAATGCCCAGGTACCTCCCCTGGGCAGGGAATTTTACACTTCCTGATGGAACACAGTGGATCGTGGACAGTCCTCTGATGGAAGCCCTCAATAATGAGTCTTGGGACACTTCGGGTTTTTTTTTAGCAAGGCCTATTGTGATAGGATGAGGAATAATGACTTTAAACTAAAAGAGGGTCAATTCAGACTAGATATAAGGAACGGATATTTTATGATCAAGATGGTGAAATGCTGGAACAGGTTACCCAGAGAGGTGATGGATATCCCATCTATGGAAACACTCAAGGTCAGGTTAGGACTTTGAGCAACCTATTCTAGCTGGAGATGTCTCTGCTCACTGTGGGAGCACTGGACTAGATGATCTTTCTTTTAAATCCTCCCATCTCCTTATACTCAAATAATTTCTTTTTAAAAAAGTCCTGCAGTCCTGCAGCAGTCCATGGAGAAGAGAATTAGGTAGCCTACATGTAAGATTGCTACCAGCTCCATCAGAAAATCAATACGTTACATTTTAAGTAACATTTTTGTGGATGTCATCTGCCATTTGGCAAGTGCAGAGCACATCTGTCTTATCAGGGCTGTTGTCATCCTTCTCTTGCAGGGACCACTGGGTTGCAGACCCTTTTTTGGCAGGACTAAGGTGGCAGATGAGCCTCTTTGTCACCTGCAGTCTCCCACTACAGATACGGCATCCATAACACTCATCAGACTCCTCCCTACTCTTGCCACAGGTCTTACCTTTCAGAGTGGTTACTGAGTCGGGCCCTGCACAGTGGCTCATTCATTTGGCTGTCATTAACCTTCCAGGAACAGAGAAGTGTTCTTACTGAAAAGTGGGCAAGCTCATTACTGTCAGCATTGCCCTCCACATTGCTCTCTTTGTTCAGAAAAGTAAATTTAGACTTGAGAGAAAAACTCAAGGCTCAGTAGGCCACCCCCAGTCAACCTCTCTGCCCTTAAAATGCTGTTGGAAATACTTCTATCAAAGATGTTTCCCGCTTACAGGACATAATTCTAAGTTGTGTTCCTTTACAGCCAAAATCTTTGATCATGACAGAATTCAGTCTTTCGTTTAACAGAGTTTTAATTGTTTGGCTTATTTTTATCTCCGCAGTCCTTTGAGTGCTACCTCCACGGAGAGATAACGTGCTGACTAAACACGTTTAGTTCTACCTTATAGATTCCCTTAAGGCTGAAAATCCTTGCAGTTGAGCTTGGATCTCAGACACACTCTCTGCAAGGTGAGATTTACTGTGGCCTCAGGGGTTGTCCCATTATCAGGAACTTGGCAGCACAGTAGAGATGCCCTGCCTGATGTGGTCTCCTACAGCAAAGCAACGTAATTCATTGAGGAAGTCATGGTGTGCCATGGCTTTGCCAGAGCTACTCATCCAAGGTTGGACCACAATTTCTTGGGCTGTTACAAATGGGTTTTGCTGTCAATGTGTTATGTCCTCCAAGCCCTAATGACTTGCTTTAGTGGCTTTGTACCATCTTACCTTTTATTGACAGTAAAATAAGGTTCTAACAGATAGCTGTATGGCTAACAGAAGGCGCAAGTTATCTTCTGGGTGTGTGCAGCTCCTCAAAGGTGCTGGCCTTATAATTGGAAATCCTGGTATTGGACAGCCTCCTCAGGATGTGCAGATTTCTGTTCATTCAAACAGGCTTCTGTGCAGTGCAAGCAGCTTGGCAAAACAACACAAGATGCTCTTCCTGGGACCATCTTGGAATGCATAAATCACCTCTTTTGGAGTCCTTGAAAGAATAGTATTGATTTGAGGTAACTGCTTGTAAATGGTAATAAATAACCACATAATGGTCACATAGATGGCATTCAATGTTATTTTAAGTTAATGCAAACACAGGTTTCAGCTACTATGTCTGCCCTCGGAAAGAATGGACCTTGATCCAATAAGGTGTGCACAGCACTCTGGTTTTTTATCCTGTCTTTGCTACCTGCAAGTGATGGTCACTGCCAGCAAGCTTTTCTCGAATGTAAACTGGGGGGAAGTCTAATGGAAGTTACAATAAAAAATCCATGTCTGTTAAGTGAATTATGTTTTTGTATTGCAGTTAAAATACTTGTACAGGAAGGTATTTGGACTCAAAAATGTGAAGTCAGTAACTTAGGACATTTAGAAGATTGCTGCTAAAGCCAAACACATAGAAAACAAAATCTGAAATGCTTAGGATTTTTGGAAATTCCTCACCTACAGCTCTCAAAACTCGCAAGGTCTTGTCAGAGCTCAGGATACTATATGTGGGACTTTGTGAGCCTGAGCATTTCCAGAGACCTGCCCTGCATTTCAGTAATGCTGAAAGTTTACTTCAAAAGGCAGAAGTCTCAAAGGTTTTATATATGTCACCTTGTTTAATTTTTTTTCCCCATATCTGCTAGTTTTTCTTAGGCTACAGGTGATCTATACCCTACTCTCTTGGAGTCCATCTAGGAGTCTTCACTTGATTTTGATGTATTAAGCAAGGAGGAAACCATTCTGAAGCGAGGCTTGGCACATGTCCAGATGAGCCAAAAGCATCAGTCTTTTTCCAGGAGCAAGATTCCAGCTGAAACTCAGCATCTTACAGTGCACGAAAAGGGAATAACATGCCAAAAGGCTCTTGTGGCTGAGGGACTTGAGGCCAGGCTGGAGCTAGGAAACCTTGGGACATCTTCTGTAATAGACAGCACCTTCCTGGATTATTGCTTTGTGATTTTTCCTGCATGTCACAGTCAGTTGGGTAAAACACTGTCCCTCCCCAGGATGCCTGTGTCTTACATGCTGGCAGGGCAGTGCTGCAGCCAGCGAGAGCCACTGCAGCCCATGGGCTGCATTCCCCATGCAGGAAGGGTTCAGGTGGCAGCACATTCCACGTGCTGTCCCACTGGCTTCTGTCCCTGCTGTGCCCTAATGTATGCCGTTGTAGGTTGGGATGCAGCGAGATGGAGAAGGACCTCCAACTTCACTGTGTTTCTGCATGGCTCTGTCATGTGGAATTGCTTTCAGATCTCATGCCCTGATAGTGTTGTGTGACTTGGGTTTTTTTAAATATTATTCAGCAGGCTTCAGGTTGCAAAGCACTTAGATGGAGCAACCACCTGTACCTGTTACTGAGCAGCCCTTTTATCGCAAGGGCTCATGAAGAGCCAAATTTGCTGTTCAATTAAATCTAAGTTCAGTACTTAAGTGCAGAACAGTGTCTGTACCTCGTACAGAGCAGGAAGGCCAGCAATCCATTTGCCACAGTCTCTGATTCTCCCAGGATAGCTTCAGTGTAAAATTCTTCAATTCACTGGGCATTTAAAATTAATTTAAAAATTGGCCATCCGTGCTACATTAAACTCTGCTTGGAATATTTACATACTTTTATACACAGAAATACTTTAGTTTATACTAGGCCTGTGGCTCAGGTATATCCCTCCTATCTCTTCACCACTGAGAGCCTTGCTGGTGATTATTTATGTGTAAAGAAGAAAGGCACTGAAAAGAGACTTCAAGCAAAAGAGGCTAGAGCAAAGTCTCAGAGAAATCTGGAGGTAGCAAGAGGGTCACAAAGTAGGAATGAGCTGTGGTTGCTGGGAGGACATGAAAAAGCAGAGGTACAAGACCAGTGAACAGAGAGTCTGGTATAGCAAGGATGGCAAATGGGCAAAGTCAGGCTTCTTCGTGGCTCAATATGTATCACTTTGACTATTTCAGAAGAGCTCCAAATCTTAAGCAGCCTGAGAACAAATAAGCCTCGTCATAGCACTTCCTTCATCCATGCTGCAAAGCTATACTGTGCTGTGGTGACTAGCCAGTACAGTGCAAAAATCTCTTTTGTAGGGCAGCTTTATTTAACTTTTGAAAAAATAAGGTCAGAAATTTAGGGCAATTAGTGTGAGCAAAGCTCAGCAGGTTCACATCTCCCTTATGCAACCAGATCTCTAATTACTATCTGCATATTTTAAACACTTTATACAGTCCTTTGAAATATGATTTTTCTGTGACTACAGTGTTGTATGCTGCTTCTGGTGGTTTTTTAGCAGTTAAGAGCTGCATATGTTTTCTGTCTTAGTATGTAATTCTGTCTCTACTTCATCTTCAATAACATATTTGAGTAAATTTTGCTGTTTATTTACAATTGCATTTGGAATTATGGGTTGTAACTTGAGTAAGTTGCATGGTTAGGAAACCATAATGAGCTTTTGAATTACATAGATTAAGCACCAAACTTTAGATATATGTTCCACAGGTAAGCAATTTATTACATTTGTAGACCTGCTTTGTTGAAGGCATGTATTTTATACCTTGAGAGCTGAGGCATGCACCTGTTAAACCGAAGTGGGACTTGCAGGTTTTGAAATACTACTGATTCTACTGTCATCAAATTTGTTTTGCATGTTTCTAACGTGTCCATTTATCTTGTTTACACAGAGACTTTGCTTATGTGGCAAGAGACAAAGACACAAGAATTCTGAAATGTCATGTGTTTCGATGTGACACACCTGCAAAAGCCATTGCTACAAGTTTACACGAAATCTGCTCAAAGGCAAGTGGATCTAAAATCAGCTGCATTTGTCTATTCAGAGGTCCCTGAGCCTTATACAAGTAATCAGCAGTTGTATGCGGTGTTAGTCTAGTTTATATAACTGGCAACGAGAAGCAGTGTAGAGAGTTTGTAAGGGAAAGGATGCAAATGAATGGGAATTATGGGAGAGTGGGCATTTAGGTTTGAGGAGGATGATATGTGCTTTTGATGTGACAAGTGTGTATAGAGGCCGAAGGCTTTCCTGTATAATAAAGAAGCTGCAGGTTCAAAATGGAAAAAGAACACAGAGGTTCAATTTATAATAAACAATTATGTTAAACTCCATAAATAAATCGGACCTTGTTTGAATGGTGTTATTCAATGGTATTATCCTGCAGGACATAGAGGAAAGTAGTTGCTAACTGTATTTAAAAAAATCATGGAGGAGAAGGGGGTTAGGGTACTTTTGTTATGTATACTAAAGAATCTTAGTTCCTGCTCTGATAGTGTTGTCCCTTATACTGGGGAGGACTGTTCTTTTCAGTCATTCTACCTTACAGATTTGACACCATTCCCTGGTTATTAATTTTGGTTTTCTTAGATGATCAGTTCATGAGTATCCTCTGTGCAGTCATTGCATGCAGCAGTAACAGCACAGCACATCCTTTACAGTGGGCAATCTGAAACGCTTTATAAAGAGGAAGTTAAACTAATCTACTTGAAACTCTCCTTTTATTCTTTTATTGAGCTGTGGTGGATTTGAGACTGCATCCCCCTTTTTAAAAATATTGCACTGCTCATTTTGGTTTTCCTTAAAACATGTTAGTTTGCATCACAGAAAAAGTGGGCTGTGGGGATGAGTAACCTTATCAGTTATCCCTGTGTCACTTGTCTTTCCTCATGAGTCACAGCTCTTCTAGAAATGCTACTTAGGAAACCTTCAGGTTTTAAAACTCTGCTATATGACTTATTTGCTTTTTACATTTTGTCTCCATGTTAGTAAGTGGAATCAGTGATGCCAAACCCTCCTCTGTAGTCAGTTGTATAGTCTTTTTCATATTTGCAACACTGAAGATGTGGTACTGAGCTTGTTTGTGGTGTTTCATGCAAGCAAAGTGAGCCTTTACACAGTGTGCATTACTGCAACCCTCTGGGCAGCAGAGTTGTGCCTGAGGCAGAAGGTGGCCCAGCAACTGTGCAAAGCCTGGCAGGTTTGTCTGGGTTTGGGCTCCAGAGGGAGTGCCAGTGGCAGCATTCGGGGAGCTGCCCAGGTTGGCCAAGGAGCTGCAGGCTGTGCTTGGTGAATTTTAGCACCAGCACTGCAGCAGTGGCTGACTAGAGACCTGTTATGTTCTTCCTAGTTCTCCCCCAGCTCTCCAATTCACACAGATGTTTTCAGTAAGGTCAGCATCAAGTAAATGCCATGGCAGCTTTACACAGGAATTTCAGAAAGGGAGTAGAGCTGTCACATAAGTAGCTATGACATGAAAGTTCTGACATTAGTTTTGGATAAGAGAACAACTAGGCATTTAAAACCATAGCTAACAGCAACACAGTTAATTCAGCAATAGATGTTATCCTGATTTGGGGAAGCACTTGGCTTGTGCTGATGTACTGTACCTCTTTACTGAGTCAGGGTTTCTTCCTAAGCTGATGTGTATAATTTTTCATCAGAGGGGGCAGGAATATTCCCATGTGTCCCTGCAACAGAAAATACTTTCAGAATATAAAACCAAAAAAAAAAAGGGGGGAAGGAGGCAGAGGAGAGAAATTTGCTAGAAGCATTTTCAGACCAAGTGTCATCTGCTGTAACATGAGTTATCTTTATAGCTTAATTACAATGAACAGTCATAACATAGAGAGGCAGATAGCTATGGTTCATATCTGAGCTTTGGAAAACCTCTGTTAGATTCCCTGGATCCTTTCTCATTCATAGATTTGTAGGGAATAGCCATCCAAAATGGTTATTTACAAATGGGGTTTTTTTTTTCTCTTTTGCTAGTACTACACATTTCAGGGGAAGGATATATTGTATTTTGCACGGGATTTTTAATTCCAAAATAAACATAAAAATGGAGGAAAAAAGTATACACAGCTGAAGATAGTTCAGAGAGGAACATGAATAATGAATACTCTTTTCTCTGTCTTAAATATTTATGTTTCTTCCTATATTAATCCTCAGTACAATTTTTCTGTTGATAAAAATTACTAGGTTTTTTTCTTCCTTAACCTCTCTTTCATCTAGGTTTGGGCACCACTTAAGTTCTTCATGTAGTCAAGGACAGGTGAATAAAGTGGAGTAAAATTAAAGTTGTTATTAAAAAAGAATAACCTGCTTAGTCATGTACCTTCTGACTTATTTCAGATTTCAGAAAGTAGGGTTGTAATAGGAGTAAATTTGTACTTGCTGCTGTACCAGATTTTTTTTTTTAATGGTGTATTAATCACTGTCTTCTTCAGATTATGGCTGAACGGAAGAATGCTAAAGCTATGGCTTGCAGCTCATTGCAAGACAGGACGAATGTCACCCTTGATGTTCCTCTGCAAGGTACTGTGTGTTACAGCTAGTATCCTCTGGATGGTCCTACTTCAGATAAGTTGTGTTTCTGATGCAGCTTTTGACCAAAATGGAGCCTGTTGGGTGGAGAAGTCAGGAGTGTATTTCTGCCTTTTTAATTAATGTATCCGACTCTTTGTAATCTGTTCCTGTATTACTTTAAGTGTTTTTCTTGGTTATGTTGACAGTTATGGAGTCCTGCTCAGTTATGTCAACTTGTGCATTTCCTCTTTTATTTTGAAATGCAAGTGTTGCAAACACAGTCTTACTTATTTGTGGCTACTCAGAATATTGTCTTTTTCAAATCAAAATACCTCCTGACTTGAGACTGCACCAGTTGGCCAAATCTTCCTTAAAACCAGAATATACTCCAGTTAATCACTTGGATTCAGAGGAGCCATAGGAGTACTCCTCCTAGTTTTCACCATCTATTTTAGCAGCTTCTGAGGCAGGGGTGCAAGTGGGTTGTCATCCAGCTGAAGCCTTTTACACACTCTGCTGCATGGTAGAAGGAAGTTGCCTTTGCCTGCCGTTATTTGTCATATCTTAGTAGTTGCTGTTGTGAAACTATTCCAGGAAAACAAATATACTTTGTGCTAGCTTTACGGCAAATTATATGTTTCTAGATCCACCAGTTTGTACTGAATATTTTACCCCTAATCCATACATCAGCTTGTGCAATGGTCTGTGTAATGTGTACTGTTCAGGCAGTAGTATTGATTAGTTGGAGACTGTGTTTAACATATCAGCAAGGATGGTATTAAAAGCAGATTACAGATTTTACATAGTTACTGCAGTGAAACTTATGTCTGTATGTCTCAAAGACCCATTCATCTATATTTTCTGCGTTTTAATATGCCAGCAATATAATGTGATTTTATTCTTAGCATAGACCAAAAATTCCTTTAAAAATTATTGAGGCTTGTTCTGGTTAAGAGTAAAAATTTCTTTTAATCAATGCAATACCTTCAGAGTACAATTAATGGGTAAACAGTTTTATGTTATTGATTAAATAAAAGTAGTTTTTCCTGCCGTGAATGCTGATTAACAGAAATTGACTTTTGTTCCCATGCAGTAGATTTCCCAACACCAAAGACAGAACTGGTACAGAAGTTCCATGTGCAGTACCTGGGCATGCTACCTGTAGCTAAACCTGTGGGTATGTAAAATTTAAGTGAATTCCAAAGTACCTTGCTTAAACTCTAATGGCCAGTGTATGATTTTTGAAGGGTAGCAATTCTTCTGTTTCAGTCACATAAATCAGGCATGAAGACATCTCATATTCAAGGCATCATATGAACATGTGTTTTGCAAACAGAGTATTCAGGGAGCTGCCAAGAAGGCCGAGTTTCTTTCTACGACTTTCTCTGAATATGAGCTCTGCTACTAATGAGAAGGGCCCTAAAGAACTGAAACCATACAAAAGCTAAACAAGATACTGTCCTGTTTTTTATAAGCCAGAGGCACCTGTTTTGGTTTTCCAGATTGAGAAATACAACTTCATAATACTTTCTTCATGATCAAATTAATTTTAATAAGGAATACAAAACAATCTGTTTTCTATACTACTGTGTGAAGATAAAAAATTCTGTTATTGTTTACATGTATTATTTTTCACTATTGCATTTTATTCTCTTTTAGGAATGGATACTCTGAACAGTGCCATTGAAAGTCTAATGGCTTCCTCTAGCAAAGATGACTGGTTGCCAGTTACCATGAACGTTGCTGATGCTACTGTCACAGTCATCAATGAAAGAGTAAGGCAGACTGTGATGTTTAAAACACAGCTGAAATAATATGAGTGTTGAAAACCAGCAACACAGAAATGATAGTAGGGTTAATTTAAACTTAAATTCATTTGCTTATTTTGCATTTTATTTCTTGCCAGAATCTGCAGAGGCTCTGACTGCTCATATCAGCTTCAGTTTTCTTTATCATTCCAAGCATGTTCTCAGAAATAAATTATTATAAGTATTCATTAGATACTTAAATTCAGTGTTTTCCTTTCTAGGAATTTTGAGCCTAAAATGTAGTAGGTTAAGCTCATAGTAGTACCAATCTTAAATTCCAAACTGCATTTGCCTTACTCTTGGTATGAAAGCCAAGAGTAATATAAAAATCTGTGTTACAGAAGAAAATGTAGAGCATTTTCCATAGAGTTTAAGATAGTGAGACTTACTAATGCAGTCTTTTATATATGCCTTTTGATAAGGTACTAAATCAACATCTCTGTAACATACCAGTGATAGGGGAGCATGTTTTGGAGGCATCATAGCCATGTTGGTTTTTTTTCTTCACAAAACAAGCAGCTTTTAAAATGTACAACATTTTAAAATTTTGTGGTAATTTTCAAAGCCTCGGTTTTCTGGTGACAGCCTAGAAGGGAAGATCCAGCCCAGGCCTGAGCACTCTTGGTTTATGCAGATAGATAAGAAGGAATTACAGTACTGTATCAGGATATCCTCCCGTGTAATCAAAACTGAAAGTTCCACAGAGGATCCAATAGTAATGATCAATTGTTTGATTCATAACCAGAATGAAGAGGAAGTCATGGTGGAGTGCCGTGTGCGGTTCTTGTCCTTCATGGGAGTAGGCAAAGACATCCACACATTCGCCTTCATTATGGACACAGGAAACCAGCATTTTGAGTGCCATGTTTTTTGGTGTGAACCAAATGCAGGCAATGTATCAGAAGCTGTTCAGGCTGCTTGTATGGTAAGTGACCTCCTTCAAAGGCATCTAATAGCACTTAACATTTTCACTGCCTCCATAAGTTATCATTTTTTCAAATTTGCAATTATATTAATTTCAAGACAGAGAAAAGAAAGACAAAAATAGGAATTTATATTATGATATATTTAATCAATTAAAATCCAAACATTTTAATGTTTGAAGTGCCAGTTTAGGGAACAGTGCCCCTTTAATTATTTTCTCTCCTAACCTCTGCAACATCTATGTAAATTAGAAACCTTTTCTTTCACTACACAGTTATCTAATGCCGGAAAAACATTTTGCTTGGAGTCGTGTTATGAAATCCTGTGGTAATATAGTGAAGATAATCCTTTTTCAAGAGTAGCTGAACCCAGAAAACTTATTTTTCAGTTTTCAAGTGGGTATTTATATGATTTAGTGTCTGTTGTGTGCTAATAGACCATTTCTGCCCAAACATTGACAGACCAATTTCCCATTAACTTCAGCTGAGCTTTTTGTCACAGCTGAAACATATATTTACTACATTTACATTTTAAATATTTATATTTAAACAAATATTGACTATATTTAATAAGAAAATACTAAAAGTGTATTTAAAATGGTCTGTGAAGTTATTTGATCCAGTAATGATTGCAGAATGGCTTTGCTTCGTTGCAGTTACGGTATCAGAAGTGCTTAGTAGCCAGACCTCCTTCACAGAAAGTTCGGCCGCCCCCGCCTCCTGCAGACTCAGTGACCAGAAGAGTTACAACTAACGTAAAAAGAGGAGTCTTGTCTCTCATTGACACTTTGAAACAGAAACGTCCGGTCACTGAGATGCCATAGCTGCGAGAGAGAGAAGATTCTCCTGCCATTTGACTGAAGAAAACAGTAGCTACACTAAGGAAAATGAATGGACAATGTCTGACCTTCCGTTTCAGTTGCTGATGCTTTCTCTTCGGAGAATTTACCCCTATCGAAACAATGTTAGACAAGCATGTTCTCTCGTTCTTGCCACCATCGTGTGATATGAAAAGAAGCATGAATAATTTTTTTGCTGTCAGTGAGTTACATCATGGCAATGGAAGGTCTGTTTGATTGTAAATACATGAACATTACCTAAACTCACTCAAAAAAAGAGAATATGGCCACGTCCCTCCCAGTGAACTCATGCTAAAGTCCTTGGAGTGAATGATGCCTGAGTTAAAAGTTTCACCTTCTTGAGCTGGATTTGTCACAAACCAATCTTAAATCCTACAGCACTTTGCTCTGTTTTCAACACTGGAATAGGTATCAAGTATTAGCTACCATTGAATTACTGTAGATCAAGTACCAAGTTTTATTTTTTACAGAACTACACCTGTTAGTTTTAAATTGTTTGTCAGCATTGATCCAGCAACTACATTAACATCTCCCTGACATGTTTTTGAATCATAATGTCATTATGTCATCTTCTGGTTACACATTATGATTTTACAGAAGAATTGTGTTTAAAACCAAACCAGTGATGAAAAATCCAGAAGTGTTTTCAGTAATTGAGTTGCAGGGTGATCCACTGAAGCTTTTCAGCTTTAAACATACAAATTCAACTGCTGGCTGTTAAATTTATTCTCCTGAATCTATCATTAATTCATCAAAAATACTGTTTGTTTCATGGAGGGCTCAAACCAATCAGGAATAAGAAAGAAGTAGTTAGTGATTTTATTGTCTTACAACTGTTATAGAGACTAAACTATTCCATACCTTTTCTATACAAGTTTGATGAAATGTTCTGTTCAGTGTCTGGTTGCATAATTCCCCCTTCCCTTCAGAGTTTGTTGCTGAATACTTAGCATGCCAGAAGAAGAACAATTACATTTCTTGTTATTTACAAAATTTTGTGGAATTTATTTTACTTTTAATGCTCTTGTAACAAAATAAGAAGAGAGTTGTTTTTTAACAGGATAGTGTTTCAGGTAGTACAGTTGGATTTCAATGCTTTTGCTCCAAAGACTTCATCTAATTGATTTGCTTTACACAACTGCAGATCCTCACAAATCAGCCCAGCATTGCCCTTGAAATTGTACCTCAGGCTAATTTTGAAATGCAGTCATGCATCTTCAGTCTCTCCCTTTGTCATCCTCTGTCTAAACCTGCAGATTGGTACAGATTTTGGAAAAGGAACATTAAATATGTTTAACTAGTGTTAAAAATGTCTTGCCTCCATTTATAGCTAGGTTCCAAACTGTAACTGTCTCCCAAGTCTGCAAATCTTGTCATACTCCAATGATGAAGGAGCACTGGCAAAGTTCTTGTTACAATAACTCTTTTTTTATTTTACTATGCAAGAGACTGTTATAAACAAACTATTTTCTTTTTTATTTCCTTGTTTGAAGAAATTAATGACCACACCTGGCAAAGTATCTTAGGAACAAAACAGGAAAAGAATGATGATTCAGGAAATTTCTGCAATGAAAAATGCAGGAAAATCATTACTAAACTCAGCGTGATGTATGAGCAAGTGTCAGGTGAAGGCTGGCTATGCAACTATTGTAATTAAATTTAGCTTTCTACAATACCCTCTGAAGAGACGATCCTCTACGGATCTCGGATCTCTTCATGACCACGATTCTGCACCTCAGGCACTGAAGCAACTGTTTCCCCTCTCAAGGCTCACGCTCTTGCCACGTCCTTTGCATCACCTCTATTGCCTGTACAGCTGGAGAAGCTGCTTATGCCGAGTACACAGGGAGAGCTGGAGGGGAGGGAATGCAAACAAACCCACCCCCTTTAGCAGTACCTGTGGTTTAACTGACCACAGAGCCAGACCACAAAGCACGGGAATGGCAGCTTGCATATAGCTTCTATAGTTTCCCATAATGATCCCAGTCACCTCTGTTAGGAGCAGTGGAAACACTCACTTCCTATCAGAGAATCACAGAACTGTTTGGTTTGGGAGAGATCTCAAAAGTCATCTAGCTCCAAACCCCTGTCAGGGGGGCACTTTTCACCAGATGAAGTTGCCCATCCACCCTGGCCTTGAACATTTCCAGGGATGGCTGCTCTCAAACTGTGGTGGCTAACACCGTAGGTAGGATTGTGAAGTTAAAAGATTAAAGTTTTCTTGTTTGTCTTTGTGCTAGTGATTCACATTTTATTTTATTTTAAATTAAATACTTTGACAGTGTCTTTTTAAAGTTCCTGCTGACAACATCATGATTTGGTATTGGCAATTGTTGTACAGCAGTGAATTAAACAGTATAACTAAATTTTGTCATTGCATCTGCACAGTGCTGATTCTCCCCAAGAGAGATCCAGACTCTCTTTAACTAAAGCAACACTTAGCGAACTGCAGTGTAAAGGTTCTACATCCGTGTTGTCAAGGCTAGGAACATCTGGTTAGCTTTCATTAGCAATGTGTGCAACTGCAGGCAGGGCTGAGGAGAAGACAGAAAGGTATTTGAAAAGCTGTACATCACTCTCCAGTGTATGTTTTAAGAGGTTTATGTCTGTTAACAAAATGCTGTTGATTTTGCAAATATTTAAGTAGTGTGTTTGATGATCTGACTAGATGTGGCCTTTTTGCTTCAGTAGAGCTCCTTATTCTCCAAAAGATTTAATATACACCCAGGTGTTTGCAGAATCAGAGCCTAATATTGCAAAGCCTATTATCTTTTGTTTAACAATATATTCAGACACTCTTTTTACCATGGCCAAAAAAGTATGTATGGGGTGTGTGTATGTTTGAGCAACTGCAACTGTTCTAGCTGATGTTATAGCAACCCTTCAGTTATCTATGCATTTTTTATAATACCTAGTGATTCTGTAGGCCGGCAGCCATGTTCACTATGCCTTGTATGTCTGATGCCATATTCTAACTTAACCTGTTAAATACAGCTTAAAATATTTTTATTTTATTTATTCTATTTTTACTGAAATATCCTGCATTATTATGTTGATGTATTGTCTTTACTGGATGTGCTCTTGTAACATTCTCCACTCTGTATACTATAGGTTGCCTAAAATAAGGCAGGCTTTGTAATTATTTGTAGTCATATTTTTATTGAAGTCTGTAGAAGAATCATGTAAAGCAGAGCTAATTTCTTCTTTTTTTTCAATGCAAGTAGTAAGTTAGAGGTATCGCGTGTCAGTCAGTCATGTCATTAACACGCTCCCTTGCAGAAGCAAGGAGATTTATATTCACAGTCAATGACTAATAGATAAAAGTCTTTCTTTTGAAATCTGTAGTGCTAGCTGTAGGTTTTATTTAAGCCACTTACTGTTTCATTTACAGGGGAGCGAGGAGGTGTGGGAGATGCAAGGCTATGGAGGCCACCTACAGGGTGGTTAACTGGGAATAACAAAAATGGCATAGAATCCATTCACAGTAAAACAAGGTTTAGTGATGCACTTCCTGTGCAGAGTCACCTGTACCTACAGAAATATGATGCCCTTTAGTGGCAGAGAAACAAAAATTGTGGCGTATCTAGTAGCTTACACCAGTTCTCTGTCACTAAGGGTTCTACATTTCTTAGTTTTATCAAGCATTTCATGGATCGTTTACCATGGAATCTAAAAGTGTTAGTACATCACCCATGGAAAAGAGAACATTCTCATTTCAAGAGCCAGCATGGGCTCAGCATTTCAGCATTACCCCCAAATGCATTGCTCCTTTCTTGGGCATGTTAATTAACACATTGCCACAACATGTGCTGTCCCTTCAGCCAATGCAGGTGTGATTTAACAGCAGTAAGAAAGAAGGAAACACCACTGTTTATTAGCAGAGCCCAGTCTTACATAAAAGTACCTGACTGACAACAAAAAGGACAATTTTCCCTGCTGTTGACCACTTCTCCACATTTAAATGTAATCTGTTCTGAGAATAAATTTAGCTGCATAAAGTGATTGTCTCAACTGTTACTGCTCCATGAAACTGTGAAATTATTTTGTTCAAAATGGTGGTTGAGGGAAGGGAAAAACATACTGGTGGTTTAGAGGCAATAGCAGCATAATGAAGAGTTTTGTATCTGGAAAGATGAATCAACAGTTTCTAGTTTAAAATTACAAACAGACAACTGGATTACAGAAAAACAGTTACATAAGTTACAGTTTTACTGTAAGATGTCATTGAGTGTTAAAGGCATCCACCTACAAGCCATCTGAAGTCAGTCCCAGATGCTGCCACCATGTGATGTTCCATGCTTACAAAGTAAGCGGCTGACCTGCAGTTGAAATATTCACTCTCGGATATTCTTGGTAAGACATCAAGACTCTAACTGGTTTAACCTCCATACTATGTCAAAAATGCAAATTCCTGAAAGCAGGATGAGGTCAATTGTGGGACATCATGGTACATATTATGTAAGCAGCCCAGAAATTCTGTTATTAGACACATGTATGTTGTTTTAAAAGTAATTTTAACTTTAATAATGAATGATACAGATCTTGATTTTAAAAAAAAATCATTCTTTAACTGTAGAATCTCTGAAGTTTATTTTAAGCATTTAACAACCATATTGGGGGGGAAAAAAAAAATCTCCGTAGTGTCCATTCCTTCTATCCAACATGTAGAATCTCTCCTTCTCCTAGCTGGTTTCGAAACAAAGTAAGAATTTCTTTTTCTCCAGTTCTGCACATGGCATGTATACAGGTCTAAATGTGTCCTTACAAATTTCTTCAGAAATAAGAGTAGAGTTCACCATGTTATTGGAACAGGTAAGGAGCATGGATTGCTCACAGGGATATGCAGAAGGTGAGGGATGTCTTTGTGTAGGACAGCTGGCTCAGATTAAAATGCTAAAAGAAATCTTCACTGATTCAGTGAAGCAAGGATATTTATCAGATGAACAAGAGTCAACTGTGTACATTGCTGGTGTGATATCATTCACATCCTTTCTTAAAGAGGTACTGCTACTCCAGTGACACTGACTGCTGTGGGTGAAGAAAAAATAGAGATGTTCTAACATTTTCTCCGGATGGGTCTAAATCCAGACCTGTACATCAAAGTGGTTAAGTTCCACACTATATTGGTGATGCTCCTGGCAAAACTCTTGCCGAGTATCTGAAATGGTTGCCTACAGGAAAATTTCCGGGCCACAGCTACCTTTGCCTTTCTGTATTGCTGTGCTGTCTCTATTTCATTTTGACAAGTTCTAAATACTAATCAGATTTATTGTTTAAAGTATCTCTGTTCCTCTCTTTATCCTCTGCTCAGATTACAAGACAATTGTAGATATTTTACAGTTATTTTATTTTAGCTTTGCTAGCCAAAGGGAGCAGTTTAGAAGCCCATGGCTGTTTCCAAAGACAGGCAGCTACTCTTTGTCCAGTCATTATTCAGCTGACTAGCAGTAACATTTATAAAAATGTTACTTTGACAGTAGCAGCTCTTTTCAACTAAGAACTCTTTATGTTAAGAAATTGATAAAAAGCAGTTATGAACCATGACATAGTCTGATGTGACATTAGGATGACAATTCAGTGTTTTTAGCATGAGAATATTTGATCTATTTTTCACCGTTAGTATTTCAATGCACACTCAAGTAGAGACCAAGAGAACACATACTAGAAATCCTGTGCATGGGCTTTCATGTACTTGGCCAGTTTCCTGCACAGAAGTTGACATCTAGTTTTAGAAATAAAAGTGAGCTAACAGGCTTACTGTGCAAGGATTATTTTCCATGCATCAGTCTTAAGTGGAAACTCACAAAAGTGGTATCTAGCACTTGTAAAGAAAAGCCACATTAAAAAAATGCAGTCTCACTTTAAAAATAGGAATTTGAAACGGATTACTTGTACAGGTTTAGATCATGGTGGGGGTTTGGGTGTATGATTTAACTTGTCACTTTAAACTGTGTCGTGAGAGGCTATAGTTTTTTGACCTCACTTTTTCCAACAGTCTGTCAGCCTTAGGCAGGTGAGCTCCATTCACTTTAAAGCGTGATTACAGGATTGAAAGTTACTATCTAATGTGGACATTTCTACACAAATAGCCCATAATATATCTTTCCTAATGCCAGATTATCCTTGCATAAAGATATACCGGAATGTAAGAGTATTGATTAATATACTGGAATCTTTACCTTCTTTACAAAGGGAGGGCAGAGTCTAAAGGTTCATACAGCCAAGTTGGCTTGACCATTTTTGACTGGGGTGGTGGAAATATCCAACCACTTGGATCCTGTGCTCCAGTCTGGCCATGAAAGCTATGGTAAGTTGATACCCTGGGTTTGTTTTCTTACAACCTTTCATATGGTGTTATCAGTGGAGGCAAAGTGATTGTTGGGGGCTTCAGTACAACCCTGTTCTGTTCTGCGCGTGCCTTTCGAGCAGGTGTCTGTCTCTCATACGCCTTGCCCAGAGGTGGCAGATGAGATGTGCGCTTCGGCACTTTCAGTGGGGCTGTGTGTGAATCAGGGTTCACAGATTTCTTCAGCTGAGCACGGCTGTCAGTTCGGGGCACATTCTTTTGGTGTATGTTACTGACTGCTTTAGGCACAGATATGTTACTGACTGCTTTAGATGTGGATTTGTTACTGACTGCTTTTGTTTGGCACACATTTTTTTGTTGTATGTTACTGGCTGCATTTTTTCGGTGCGCAGTCTTTTGTTGTATGTTACTGGCTGCTTTTTTTCGGTGCACAGTCTTTTGTTGTATGTTACTGGCTGCTTTTTTTCGGTGCACAGTCTTTTGTTGTATGTTACTGGCTGCTTTTTTTCGGTGCACAGTCTTCTGTGGTATGTTACTGGGTGCTTTTTTTCGGCACACATGCTTTTCTTGTATGCTACTGGCTGCTTTAGACACAGAAACTTCAGCCTTAACATTTGCTCCAGTTTGGTGGTGAAGGAGCTTTGCAGCTTTTGGCTTACTATCAGTAGCAGCAACCTTACGTCTACATTGTTTTACTTTCTGCTTTTTCACCTCTTCTTTTGGTTTTTCTTCAACAATGCCATCTAGTAGTCCTTTTGCTGCAGCAGAAGCCAATATGTCTTTAGCAGACACTTTTTTAGGAGTATCTTTCTGAAAATTTCACAGGAAACAACAATGAATCGAAACCACAGTACAGAGCTCCTCAGAATTTACTCCATGAGAAAAAGACAGCAGAATGTAACAGAAGGAATTTAAGTCACATGTGATAATGCTAACCAAACTATTTATTCACAAAATTAAGAACTTGACCTGTGTAAAGAGGTACTGGAGCACTTGCTTTTCTGAGGCTTTCTTCTCTACTGACCCAAAGAGGGGAAACTCAATTCTGGGCTCTGTAATTCGTGTCTGACTTGTGTTTAACCCCAGCTGGTTGCCAAGACCCACGCAGCCGCTCGCTCACTCCCCCACCAGCAGGATCAGGGCAAGAACTGGAAGAGTAAAGCTAGGGACCTCCTGGGTTAAGATAAAGACAGTGGTTCCTTGGATAACTGCAGACATCCCCCTTCCTCCTCTTTCCCCACACTTTCTATACTGAGCATGATGTCACATGTCTGGAATATCCCTTTGGTTGGTTTTGGTCACCTGTCCTGGCTGTGTCCCCTCCCAGCCTCCCACACAGCCCCAGTCCCCTCACCAGCATGACCATATGAAAAGCAGAAAAGGCCTTGGCTCTGTGTAAGCCCTGCTCAGCAATAACAAAAACATCTCTATGTTGTCAACCCAGTGTTCAGCACAAATCCAAAACACAGCCCCATACCGGTCACTGTGGGGAAAATTAATTCCACCCCAGCCAAAACCAGCACACTCCCACACTGACCTGCTCTGTAATGTGTCTGTAAGAACATACATATCCCTTAGACGTGTGTGTGTGTGTATCAGAAGCAGTTACTAAAATACAGAAATATCAGCAACATTAAACATGAATAATTTTCACAGTAATGAAAGTTCTTACTCATAATACATAAGTAAGGAACTCTCAGACTAGGAACCAGGTCAATATCCAAGTATAAAAAGAGAAACAATGGGAAAGAAACTATTTGCAACTAGCTAAGAAGAAAGTTTCTGTAAACAAGGAATTTCTGTTTAAATTATAAGTACATGTTTTCTACTTTGTGGAAAATATTCATTTCCTGAATCACCTAAAAACTGGCCATTGGAGCAATTGCTTCTTTGTATTAGAATTAGACCCCAAAAAATTACTTGAATTAACTACCTGCAACAAAAGTGTTCGTTTCTCTGGAGAGAGACGATATGGTAGAGAGATGCACATAGCATGATTAACTAAAACTCAGACCATGTTAAAAATATTTACTATTGTAAAGAAAGAGGTCAATAATAGGTAACTTGAAAGGCTTTGTATGTAATTCTCTTACTCTTAATAAAATCTTCTAACTTCCGCCAAGAGGCAAGCTTCCTTCAAGGACTGTAATCGCAGTATGACAGAAAATGGTACAAATAACCAAGTAAGATCTCCTATCTTTAATTTGCAATGAAATTCTAATTAGTTCCTCCCCACACCCCTTCCTCTTTTGGTGGAAAAAATCTGTGCTTTTCTCAGAGACAAGAGGAAAATATTGATGCTCAGAGATGCAAACTAGCCCTTTAAGGCTTTTCCTCAGGAATCATGCCAAGACTTTTCCGTTTACTCAGCAAAAGCCCCCTGCCTTTCAAGCCAGATTTGCATATGCCTTAGTTTGGGAAGGAAACATATTAATACCTGTTTTATTCAAATTATAACAGTGTCACCCATAGGAATTAAGATTTCATCTGCTTGGATACTGGAAAATCTTGGTGACACATATAATAAATACGTTTACTAGACACCAGTTATCATGAATCTAATCAAGCTGTGTATTTCATTCCAACGTGTGGTAACAGCAATATATTTCTGCTAGATGTTGCTGGCCCTAAACTGAATCAAGGGCCTGCTCTGATCACAAACAGCTCCAGAAGAACAGGCACACCTTGTAAAGCTGTGCTCAGCATAAAACTCCAGAAGTGGCACATAACTGCTCACCTGTCCTTTGGTCTTAAGACAACTAAAGAGCAGCCAGGAATTTTATTTCAAACGTTCCATTTTATTTATTCTCTTGTGGAAAATTGCAGTACTTATCTTCTGTGAAGTGATTTTAAATGGTAATTTTCATAGCTTACCTCTCTCTCTAGAACAGCTAGGAAACAACCACTGGAAATTTCTGATGGCTCCATTTTGAAAAACATTTCAGTAGAAGCCTCTGAATTGGAGCAAGTAGAAAAAACAGAAGGAATAATCCTGTAAAAAAGAAACGGAAGACCAGAAAATAATATTTAAGAATCTAAAAGGAAATACACAAGAACACATTAAAAGTAATTTTCAAATTATGTCTTTCAGTAACATAGCTTTATCTTAATTTTTAAAAACTGCAATTCGAGAAAGGTATGAAAATTAATCTTTTTAGAATTAATTGGTTTTTTCCATTTTTTTTCAATAATTCCTTTTTTCCCCAATTATTAAGTATATTAATCACCAGATAATAAACACATAATCAGACAATTAAAAATTATGTTCTTTCTGAGGTGCGGAATTATCGAGTTATCAAGTTGTCCATGAAGCTGGGGAATGGTCTGAAAACACTAAGCAGCTTGCAGAAATTGTAGAGGTGTTGACTTTGAGTTATATATGCTTATAATATCTATCTAAGCTAAAAATCTTAGGTTAGGAAAATTTGCTATTTGTTATAATTGAGTGCTTTTTTTCCAGTTTTACACTTTTGCAGTGCATCAGTGGGGAGGGAAGAACTAGCCTCTTCTGTTCTCCTTATATTCCAGGTATGCCTGGTTGTTATAAAGCAGTCTCAAGGACTTGGCTCGTAAGGCTGACAAACTAGTTCTAAGCTGTCTCAGTACAGAAAAACACTATCAAAATGTCCTTTTGTAATTATAACCCCCTCCTCTTCACTGAGGACTGTAAGACAGAGTCGTACTCCTTAATGCTCCACTAACCCTCTTGCGACAGAGCTTTATTCAAAGATGGTTACAGAGAAACGTATTCAATATTTGAAAGCAATATCCTGATTTGGGTGGCTAGTTCATTTTTAATGGGAAGTCTGCAAAACTGTTTGTTTCTAAGTTCTCACCATTATCTGGATTTTTTTTCTATGTTCCTTGGAACTTGTTAAAACAGGCTACAAGGCTCACATCCTCCTCGCATCTAAATAAAACTCTTATGCCTTATGACACAGATTTTTGATTTTAGGTCAGGTTATTCAGTGCAAAAAAAACCCAGTGGTAATCTTTTATTGATGTATACAATACAGTTACTGTTCACCAGGAATCCCTTCAATGACCCTGAAAAATTATGCAGAAATTAATTCAAATTAATTTGAATTAAAGAGAAAAAATTATGCAGAAATTAATTCAAATTAATTTGAATTAAAGAGAAATGCTCGAGTGGGTTAGACTCCTCTCTGCACACACCTGTTTGCCATGTGTACCCTTACTTTAGGTAAAGCTCTTGCTATAAACTGTCATATCCTGAAGGTAAGTTCAGCTTAGCAAGTGCGAACATGTTTGAAATCACCCTTAAAACTGCACAGCCCTAAGTCCAGCTGTGTGACCCCAAACTCCAACAGAGCCTTATTTTGTTTGGCACCACTTCAGCACTACAGAGTAATTCCAAAAGATAAAATGCGCATAAGCAAAATTGTTGTAAGAGTTTCCTGAAAGCCCTCAATTTTCTTGGAAAAGGGAATGAATGTTCAGTACTTCTTTGATGATCATACAAGATGTATTATTATCACTTGTCTCTCAAAGACACTACTGTGAACATGGGGGCTAGTAACTCTGCAACAGCCTTTCATTCTCTACTGCACTGTTTTAGTCAAATAAGTTCTCTAATTAATTCTAAGAAAAGTGTAAAAGGAATTTTTATAAGTAGTACATGCATCTTAAATGGCTTGAGCTTTCATCTTAAGCATAATCACTCTATATATTTTATTTATGGTGTTCTATTACTGCTCTGTTCCTGCTGGTTACGAGCAGCTTTATTGTAGCAAGGACTATGATGAAACATCCAAGATACTGCATGACAGTGAAGGAGGAACTGAATCTGAAATTGTCATTTATGAAGCTCAATCAATCTTCAGTCACAAATTTGCTCAGGTCTGAAAAAATCCTAATGTAATTTTATTGTCCTTTTCTAACCATCCAAGGTTGCCTTATTGAAAGTGTAAGTATGATTTGGTAGTTTGACAACATTCATGATGCTTCTGCAAAACAGTGAACAGATTTTGGTTTGGCTTTGGGGGGAGGGGAGGTGTTTTACACAAGGGGGAATTGTTTATAAAAGAGTTAAAGCTCCAGGAACTTTTTTTTTTAAAATAAAAATTCTTTTATATGTTACGAATTTACATATTATTTATGTTCAATTAATTTGGAGACCATTATGTTCCAAGGTCCCAAAAGTTCTCCCTGTAGAGTAATAGCTGCATAGAGGTCAAGACAGACTTCAGAAAATTTCAAATTCCGAAGGAAAACACAAGCAAGAGTCCATAAATTCTTTTGGTCTAGCACACCATCATTGGCAAGACAAACCCTGATTTCATCCCACTTACTGTAAAAAAAAAAATCAAGCAGGCTGCTATTTTCTATCAGTGAATTTTGAGAAAGATGCACTTTGTTGCACTCTTATGAATAACATGCAACTTTTAAACCTTCTTTGGACTGGCCACAGTTCATATTTACCACTTTAATCACGCAGAATTTAGTTACACTGAATATCTTGAGCCACAGTACTTTGATAGCCAGGCTAACAACATCATCTAAGGTAATAGAAAATCTAAAAATACAGTATTACTCTTCTGTGCTTTTTAGAATATAAACTCTTTTAAAGCTGCATTCTGTAATCCACTATTGTATCCATGTGCAAGTGGGCACCAACTGTTTGCACTTATCTACTGTGACTGAAAGGAAAATCCAGAAAATACCCATCAGTCTTTTAACAATTCCTCTGGCTGACAGAGGTGACAGCTAACAGGTTATAACTACATATGAAGTATAAAGCATACATATTTTTTTCATATATATTTGTATTTGCCATGATTGCACAGGATGATCTCTTACTGTAACCTGTCCTTCCCAGAAGCCGTTCATCTGAATACAGCAATGAGCAATCCTACAAGCAAGGGTTCTTATTCTTCTGTATTATTCTTACAATTTAAGATTTAATTTCTTTTTCCCTTGAAATTGATCATTCTACATCAGAAGGGGAGAGCATGCTAGCAAGTTAGTTTCATTCTCTGAATATTGATACAATAATAGCAATACCTCTATCTGAAGAATGTTATTTCCAACCAATGATGCTTTCCTCCCATCTTAATTTCAGATGAACAAAAATATTAGATGAAAAAGTCAATAGAATACTGCTAAGTACTCTCATAAACAGAAAGGATGGCATGACAGGCAGAAAAAGCTATTTTAATTTCATGCAAGATACATATCAATCTAGGATAAGAATTATGCTACAATTTAAAGTCATACTTTCATTTTTCCATAGATAAAACTATTCATTCTGTACCTATACCGTCGTACTTTATCTCCCTCCACTCCAGATTCCAGTGCTTTTTTCACTACAAATTCATTTTCTTCTGGGTAAACTGAACAAGTGCAGTAAACAATAGCTTGTACTTTGTTAACTACAAAAACAAAACACAACAACTTTTTTACTCTTCAGATTCTTCATACAGACAGTGGTTTGGTAAGGATTAAAAGCATCATAAAAATTATGTCACTTTTACCTCCTGATCTCCAGTGTTTTTAAATAATTAAAATATTTTCAAATATTTGCAGCACAAAGTCAATGCTGTCTCCAGTCTTTTCACACAGCTACCAAAGGACAGAGGAAAAAAGGGGCAGCACTGTAATGGAGTCACACTACATTGCAGAGTTCCCAACACAGAGTATGAGCCAGTATGAGCCATGAGCCAGTTCTCTACACAATACTGAAGACTATTGTGTTAATGTCTGGTGGACACTAGGACATAGAGACACCTTTAGACTGGAGGAAATCATTATTCAGGGGGTTTGGTTACAAGCTTATTATTAACTAATAGAGTAATCAGTTTATTTTTAACTATATTGAAACTGGCAATAGTACAATGGAATTGAGAGTGCAAAGTCTTCCCAGAAATTGGGGAACTTGCACACTTACATTTCAGTGCATGAATCAACTCCTTAAGCTGCCTCTCAGCAAGAATACTGAGTTTATCCTCAGACACAAATCCCTGGAAAAGGTCTCGTAGCAATCCTGCATCTAAAAGCAGAGTAGTAAATTTAGTCTTGCAATTTGTATTAGTGTCTGAAAATTCAGTTGTTTGCAGAAGCAGACCTGGTTGTTACTGGTGCAGCGAGAAGGTAGGTTTTACAAATTAGAATACCAAGAACTGCCTGATTTATTTGCTTTACCTGTAATTACTAGTGTCTCTTACTTGCTTCTAGTTAATGAATACTGTACAGTGAAAGGACTTATACAAACAGTCAATAAAGGAATGTAATCAAATAGAAAATTATATAGATGTTGGTATCTTGAAATAAATTTTCTGCCTATAGTTTTTTTACTCAAAAAAAAGCTATCACACTCTGCTTCCCAGAATCATCCTCAAACTTTCGTACTATCAACCTGAAGCAGTCACAGAATTATGCAAGCTAATATACATGTTTTATAGTAATTAAAATAAGGAAAGTTTTTTAAATGAAAATACACCATTTACTGAAGAACCTACACTGTCTAGACCACAATATTTGAATCTATTTCTACCAGAAAGCATGAGCTAGGGATTGTATTAAAAGTTACCTCTGTGTTCACTTAAAATAAGCTCCATTGGATTGCCAACACCCAGTCCAGAGCATTGTGGCAGCAGCAAAATAACTTTTGCCTTTTGAAGTCTTGGGTCTGTTGGTTCAAGCTCAGTAAAGTCTTCATGTAACAACTGAATATCTGAAAAACAGGAAAAACTCAGTTATAGACTGCAAGCAAGCCTGCCTACAGGTGATACAGGTGAAGAGACTGGTATTACACAGAATTCGACAGAGCTAGAGCCTGCTAGATTCAGATCCTCCAAAGTATGGCCTATGGATTTCAAACAGATTGAAGGGCTGCATCTTCCACTGAAAAGACAGTTACCGGGGTTGCAGTCTTGCTGCATTCTGTCCTGATTGTGTCCTCCAGGTAAACTGGACAAGTGCCTGTGCTTTGGATTAACACTCTCAAACATCTGGAAATCAGACTGAAAGCAACAACCAAAACACCAAAAGTTCTGAGCTGCTAGCTAAACCAACTGCTACAGAATAGCTACTTCTATGGAGAAATTCACCGACATTTCAGGAGCTTGCATCTATGATATGGTTAGACTGCAATTAACTTGACTGTAGCTGAAGAGCTATCAGCTCACCTTGTGACAAAAAAGCTGTTACTGCCATCCCCAAGTCTCCACAGAAGGGATCTGAGTGCTGATAGAATTAGTCCATATTTACAGATATCACAAACATCTGTATTACAGTACTTTTTGAATACCGACTGTGTCAGCACCTACTTGCACATCCCATATGACTGAAACTGTTCCTCAGTTCCTCTTCTTTTGCCGAAGATTTCACACCACAAACAAAAATTGTGGATATGCTGTGAGTTGTCAGCACTGACATATGGGCAATGGTCAGATGGGAACCTATGTGAGCCACTATAATGTCACCACCTTCACTCAACAGCGCCTGTGCAGAGTGTACAGCAAGGCTGCGAGATTTATCCTACAAAACAATGACACAAAAATGAATTATGACCAACTATTTTGGCTTCTATGAATGCCAACCCTCTTTTCCAAATTAGGAAAGTATTTCATTGTTTTCTTAGCAAATGGGAAAGAAGGGAGGAAAAAAACTAATCAGGGATATCTGCTAATACAGAATTAAATAAATAACAAAACCAAGCAGTCACTCAATAAATTTAAATAATTCTAAATAATACATTAAAAAGCATAATATCTGTAGGTGAAAAGAAAGTACACATCATCTCCGTAAGGAGGAACTCCTAGGAAAAACTTGTTCCAGAAAAGACAAATATAGGCCACAATTCAGGCAGAATTCATCCTCTGAGGCAGCTTAACAGAGAAATGCAAAACTATTCACACAGCTCTTGATTATAATTACAGCAGAAATGTTGCCCTTGTAGATCAAAGATCAAGATTTTGCTGAAATTTGAACAACAGAGAGGCAGATTGGAATGCAGAAAACATAGGGACAGCTCCACAATGCTCTTGTACCACTGGTGATTAGGAGAAAATGTTCTCAAATTACTTAAAAAGGCAAGGAGTGAAGACACTGACCACAGGTACCAGGTCTTGCACCAAATCTGACAAACTGATGGTAAATGGAAAGGGAAAAGGAAAGTGCTAAGCCTTTTAGGTTCACACCATTGTCTATGTACACAGAGCATTCAAGCACCTCCCTACCCCACCGTAGAGATGGAGGTTTTGATGGTGTTATTTACTCATTTTGAATACTTTTAAGTAGTAATTCTCAGGATTTGTTCCCATTACCTATGGGGCTGCCAGGTATAGTTCTTTTCTGTAAGTATTCTATTAAAAGTCTACATACTGAAATGGAATACTGAATCACTTTTTAAGTTGGGTAATAAATTTTGAGGCTAAAGTTTTCAGACAATGCTAAGCATCTAGTGAAAATGCTGGTTGAAATGTTTCTGCTAGGCACTCAAGACTCATCAGACAGTTCAGATAATTCATGGTTGTGTTGTTGCATGGTTACTGCAAACCCCTACACCAGAACAGAAACCTCCCACCAAGCTTCACTGGGCAGTCTAACAATGGCAAGTCAGGAAAAAGACCAGTGGGGGTTATGGAGATCAAGGAACCACACTGCACTAAATACAAAGAAGTGTGATCATTCCATCACAAGCATGCATTTGAAGAGAAAGAAATATTACAACAGCATACTTCTATCTACTAACTGGGTGAAAGCATATGGAGTTACATTGAAACTTTCCTCACATTTTCAGAAGTAAGACCTCGTTTGAACACTTTTTATATTTAGTTTAACAGCGCTAAGATTAAATTTAAAACATTCTACTAACTTAATTGTAGCTATCAATTATAAGCATTGACATTTGTATGCTAAATTTAGTAAGTGGATCAGTTTGTAACCTAATTATTACAAATGTCCAAAATCTTATGAGAGTTTGTTCCTGCCTGACTGATTTAATAGAAAAGTCACACAATACACAATCTCTTTCTAATGCAAAGCAAATTTTTTGATTTGCAGATCATCTGACTCAAGGCTGAACATGAACTCACCTGCAGTAAGAGTTTGCAATCTGCAAAAAGATCTAAATTGAGCAGTTCTTCTTTAAGAGAGGAAGGAAAAACCAATACATCATGGCAATGCTGGTCCACAGCATACGTATAATGGTCAAAGTCTGACACAGATTCAACCTTTGCGAGTCCTTTCATCTCCAAATCTCTGATAACGTCTTCAAGGCTGTTAACATACAACTCTGACCATTAAATATACAAGAGTTACTTAAGCAACATAGTTCGCATTGATTATACTGATTTTTTACTTCTGTTAGTGTGTGTGTATACATATGCATACATATATAGGTATAAAATTTCCCTCCTGTCTAATGCAGGAGGGAAACTTACTCTACTTTAGGCATGTAAGTTCTGGTTTCAAACAATTAAGTTAATAAGCCTGATACAATTAATTAAGAAAGAGGTATGTGTCTCCAGAGGATGATTCAAAGCATCAAAACAGAAATGTCCATGTGCTCAGGAGACACTGTAGTAAATTTACTGCTGGAATGCTTTAGTTCTTTCAGCTGCTTTCAATCTAGACCAATTCACCAATAATTTTAATGTCTGATACTGAAAGAATCCTTGTGTAAATGTAATGAAGGCATAACTGCTGAGGTTAGCAATTCAAATATTATAAAGATTTAAAGGTATCTATAGCAAGAGATGTTTGTTGAAATGCTATTTCACACAGTGCCCTAAGTTTATATGGTACATTAGACATGGGATGAATGCAGCAGCTTTTATTTCAGTCTTATTTAAGGGTTCTAAAGTCACACCCAAAGTAAGATACATTATCTTGAAGAGCCTATAACCTAAGCACTGAACATTGGTCCAAGACAAGAGTAGTAAAACAAAATTCTTGAAAACATTATAAAATGGATTACCTGTCTAACAAAACAGATAACAGGATAATCTGGTATGGTTCATGTATTTGTTAGTGCAGAACTGGGAACACCAGTGTTACATATATAGTAGCCTACAGAATATAAGGATTTTTAAAAATGTATTTTAATTTCAAGTTTACACAATCCTTACAGAATAAACAGCAGGTTTAAGTATTGTGTCTTAACACTCTTTGCCAAGGTTATGGTTTACCCTAATACACTCACTTTTAAAGACATTTTCTCTTTTTTTTTTACCAAGTTTACTCACTTGGGGTTTTTTTTAACTTTATTTCCTCATTTTTTTGGTGAAAGACCCACACAAGCAACAGAATAATAAGAAGAATTGTTTGAAAACAGTGTATAAATACCACTACTGCAATATATAAAAACTACCAAAAAAATACAACACAATGGCACTGGACTAAGCAGAATTTCCTGTCAGAATTTTAAATTACTGGTAATAATATAACCTGGAAATTCTAAAACCAGTATGTAGCAAACTATATAACTTCATATGCAAAAGCATCAATATCAGATGATACTTTAAAGACCTTACCTGATTTTAAATGTGTTTATCCAAACACAGAGAGGTAAAGCAGAAGCCCTTTGTTCTTGCTTCCATATGGTTTCTGGTACAAAGTATTCAATTGAAAGAGCATCATGTTTGATGCGACATCGTGCTAGTGCAGCTGCCAGTTTGGTCCTACAACTATAAAAACATAGTCACAAGTTTAATAAATTTTATAAATGTTTTCATCAGCTATTAGCATGCAACATTTCTGTTACAATACCATCTTGCTCAGAAACCAAATCCAAAAGGGCCACCTTATTCTGCAAGCTGCAACAGAAAATACAGTTACAGAACATTTGCTACCCCAGACAACAGGAGATGCAAGGTGATAGTCAATAGCCAAGATTATTTTATTTAAGTCAGGCAGGACTGGAATTATGATAGGTGACCCTCAAATACATCCATTTCCTCAGACAACTGAAAAAAAATCCCAGTATGTTTTGGAACTGCAACGTGTGGAATACAACTATCAGATTCATTGGTATGTTTGGAAATGTAAATACATATATGTGCAGAATGAGCATTTGATGAAAGCTGGCCCTTAAACATGTACAGAAACAATACAAATGTGATGGCAACCAGGAGTCACTTTTATTATTATTATATGAAAATGTCAGAGAAAATATTTCCAGTCTTTTCTTCCCACAAGCTTCATGCATATTCCTGATACATGATAATTCAAAGTAAACAAAAATTGGTGGTAAAATACTTCATGTATATTTCTTACTGCCCTCCAGAAATACCTTGCACTTAAGAGATTCATGAACTTTTTGGACCATTCTAAATCCAGCAGCAACACAATTTTTTCTAATAAATGCCTTTTGAATTCATCAACTCACTGATGGAAGAAATAATAAATATTAAAATGTTTATTTTATTCTGGTTTTTTGTTCTAATTACTTAAAATAATAAATATTTAACAAAGTTTCATAGAAGTACTGCTAAATAGACAGATGTTATTCCATTCCATGATCTCTTGATTCTATTACACTTGCATTTATGAATATTTACTGAATATTTCATTTCCTTCCTAGAATTGTATGAAAGTTTCAATAATGCCAAAATAAGATAAGATGCCTGCAAAATAATCCACAATATAAGGATAGTTTCTTATTTGTATTTTTCATAACTATATAAATATGAACATTTGCCTCCAAACTAAGCTCTCATTAAAAAAAAAAGGCCACAAAAGATGAAAGACATATGTAATAATTACTTTTAAAATGCACTGATTATACAAATCTTTATTTTTGCTAATATATATCAACAAAAAAAAAACCTCTTTGCACATATACCTGTATAAATAATGCCCTATTTCCTGAACTTCTGCTACAAGTTCCTCTTCAGCAAAAATCCTTCGTTCTTGAAACTTTCGGTCTTGTAGGTCATAAAGCATCACAACAAGCAAGCTGGTTAACTCATCTGGCTGCAAGAGAAAAGCAACTGGATACAGAAAGTGACCCAAAGCATGCCTTACTTCTGTAAAAAGACCCACATCAAACAGCAGTCTCCCATGCAAAAGGCATTAAAAACCCTTAAATGCTTACTTGTAAGAATATGAAAGTAATTACTTGTGGAGAGTTAATAAAACACTTTTTTAAAAAAGTTTTTTTAAAAACTCAAATATACAACTTATAAGTTATTTAGATTATCTAAATTAAAAACATTCTCCATGCACACAGATAAAATACTGTATTTTAACAACTTCTAATGTTATCAGAATTGAAACTTTGAAATTATTTTCTCTTCATAAAAAAGTTTGTTAAATAGCTAAGCTAACAAAAACTTGTCTATCAATTCCTCTCTTGTGGGATTCATCCATGTATAGCATCCAATACACTCAGTAATAATACCCCTTCTGCTTTTAGGATATATATAAAACATCCTTTCTCTAAGTGTTTAAACCAGGGAGCATCTCCTGCTTAAGGACAATAACTACTGCACTTCAGTTACTATTGTCTACGTCTTAGCCTGAAATTCTTAGTTGTTATGCCTTCTAAAATTCTCACCTTCTCACAAATATGACCAAAATTAGTTAGAAAACTCAAGCTGTTATGGAAATACCACCAAATACAAAGTGTTAGCACAAAAGCCTTACTTCCTTACAAAACCAAGACAAAGATAAATGTATTAGATCGTTTGCCTGCTCATGTCAACCTCCACAAACAGTATGAGCTCAAGTTTATCTTGCAATTTTCGAAGGCATCAAAGACAAAACTGGAAGGAACAGCAGAATATTCTGCCAGCTCTAGAATCTCTTTCTATGTCAAAGCAGGAAAGCAAGTTGAGAGAGTAAACTGGACCAGTTTTTGCCAGTACAGTATTTGTATACAGTACCATTTGCCCAGGAAATGAAACATGGGGGTCAATGCATTTTTTTGTCTGATGGGATTCACTCCATGTTTTCCAACTCCCAAGGACAGGAAGGAAACATTTTTTTTCCCTGCTCACAAGGTGACACAGCTGGGAAGGAAAGCACATGGACAATATCACAGAGCAAGTACCATGCTGCAGTAAAGTTCATGGCTTGCTCTCCCACCTTCTTTCTTTGAAGGTTTTGACTCCCAGCAATAAGGTGCAACAGAATCTCACAACATACTTTGGATGCTTTAGACAACTACGTAAAAAGCTCAGCAATATTTCAGTCTAAGGCTGTCATGTAGTTCAACACAACAAAGGTTGTTTCGAAGAATGTTGTAGAATCCTCAGAAAAGGTACTAATTACATCAACACAGAAAATAAAAATTCCTCACTAAAATGTTCACTTACTATTGAGTAGCATGGGTAAGCATTACTATCTAACAATATTTCTTCAAGAAGATCTTGATCTGCAAAAAAGAGAAAATGTTGACAAGTTATGTCACTCTCTACAAGATTCTATGGAAGTAAACCTTGTAAGTCACTAAATTGTAATTTTAAACATCATGAAAATTGAAGGTAAATTCAATCACCAACAGTAGCAACCCTATGTAATTCATTTACATCAAAGTGTATAGGGTTTAAATGTTTGCTTTCACAAATGCTAGTAACACTTAGCTATATTTAAATATTTGAGGGATATGAGTAGTCTAGTAAATAAATGTATATATTCATCCATAGTTAGGATCCAAAAAGAACCACTGAGATGAGCCCAGTTGGTCAGAGCACGGTGCTAATAACACCAAGGTTGTGGGTTCAATCCCCTTAAGGGCAATTCTTGATGATCCTTGTAGGTGCCTTCCAATTCAGAATATTCTGTGCATCTGTGATTCTGTAATAACTTGAAGCTTAACAAAAATTTCCCCAGATCTCTGCTGCCAGGCAGACACTGAACATTTGTTTTTCCATGTTTTCTCTGCTGCATCATTTTTGTTGGCAGTTCTTGGGAAAGTTCTGTACTTACATTTAAGAGCATTGAAAGCCAGCTCATAAGATACACGCCTGGAATTCTCATCTTTAAAAGCCATCATGGGAGATTCTGAGTTATCGCCATACCGCACCAGGATTCTATCCTTACTCTTCTCAGTGTGAATGCCTTGAAAAATCTTAGCTGCATTTATGTATATGGAGTCGGGATAGCCATTCTTCTCAATCTGAATCACTGTTCGTTTTTCAACAGATCCTTTTTCATCTGAAATTTTCATTTCACTCAAGACTGAAGTACCATTTATAACATCTTCATGTGAAGACACCAAATTACTTTCAGAATCTGGCATTTTTCCAGTTGCTGACTGTGTAAGTGCAAGTCACAATCCTGCTGCCTCTGCAAAAAGCAAAGTTTGTATTGAATCATGAAATTTTCTTTCACTAGAATACACTTTTCCCTTCCTTTTAGGGTTTTCAATAGAATTTATTTTCTTTTTCAGGCTCTAATCTTGCAAATCCATATACATGTGTATCATCTATACTTCTATACATCTATCATCTTACACATCACAGAGAAGTGTTTACAAGAGTTTTCTTACATTATTTGTTTCCACCAATGCACATGCAAAGACTGGTTACTTGTTTCAAAAAGGCCACTGCTTTACAATCACTGGTCCATTACAGACTATACACCGAGATCTGATTCTCTGTGTCTAAAAAGAAGCATTATTATTGCAGACAGAATAGTATCTCTTACTAGGAATTCTCTCTTAATAAAAAAGACATCAAAATTTCAAAGCAGATATCATGTCTTCCAAAGAAGAACCATCTTGAAAAGAGCTGCAGTGAATTCCAAAGCTTTGTCCACTAGACTGCATATCTGTTTTTAAAAGTGGAGAACAGAGATTACCTAAATGTTAATGTATTTAATGTATTACCTAAACAGCACAATTTTAAATGCAGGAAAACCACTCTGAGCGTCTCTTGAGGTATTATCCAACTCTCCATACGTCCATGCGCATTTCTTAAATTTTCTACACATCTTACACAAACAGTAAAATAAAAATTAGCTTCCCCAGAGGTGGAATAGGGCTTCAAGAAAACGAAAAAGTCCCAGCATTAGTTGAATGCAAAAATATGCTAAAGTTCTACATAAAACGTACTTAAAGTATTGGATTTACCCTACTTGCTCTGGTTGTTATAACATGCATTTATGATAATGCCTGGAGATGCAGTAGTCAGATTAAATGTTCAGAAGTGGGTTAAGCCAGAACAAATTTAAACACAGAACAAAGATTTTTAAAAAAAATCAAATAGTCTTCCTGCCTGTGGAAGAATAATACAAGAGAACTACGAGGAATTTAGCAGCTATAGCACAAGAAGCTAGGCATAGATCCACTGCTGCCAAAGAGTTCTAGATATTTTAGGATTAATAACACAAAACAGCAGAATTGGGTGGGGAGGGGACTGCCAGTTTAAAAGTTAAAAAAAAAAAGGTGCTGTTCTGATCAAATGGAAAGGCTCTTCTTTTTTGCTACATAATTTAGTTCATTACAATTCTCAAGCTTTTCCCTGCACTCCCCAGCATCACTAAGGATAAAATACATACCTCTTCTCCCCAGTTCAGACATACTTGCTCAGCATCCTTTCTTCCTCTCTCTTTTCCTGCCCCCCATGACAGAAAACCATAGTGGCAATGGAGGATGGCAGCACACAGGGTCGGAGGGGCAAGGAGGGGGACACAAACTGTTGTTTCTCCAGCAGGCAGCCATGAAATGCTCCACGCTGACCCAGCACTCTCCCATTCAAACTCCCTTTCCCAAACATGGGTGACACTCAGCTCATCTCTTCCCTCTCCAAAACCTTGTGTGACAGCACAAGTCAGTGTCTGACCAGCCCAGCATGCTCCACACAATGGACCAGTGTGGCTTCCTGAATTCTGGCAACTCATCTGGAAGAGGCCACATCTTATTCTCCTTCCCCAGGATTTGCTCTCCGAAACTGAGAACTGCTAACCCTGTAGAAGCAACTTTTACTGTTACTTTACAGAAGTCTCAGGCCTCAGACAAACAGTTTCTTCTGGTGGGAGTTAAGCTCCAACATCCCTATTGTTAGATGCAGCAGTGATGGATTCATGGAGCAAACATAAATTTATTTTATGAAGCCATATTGAAACAGAACAAGCAGTGCTATCAAAAGAAAGCACCGTTCTTCACTAGAACAAAGCACCAGATCACCTAAACCAAATTGAAACACTTGTGCTTAGAAAGGAAAAAAAAACCCATAAATGCTTTCATGATCTTTTACATTGTTTTGACCAGCAAACATATCTATATTTCACAGAAACATGGACACCCTCTCAGGGACCCGAAACTCAAACCTCTTCTCCAGGTGAATGCAAATATTCCATTTTAGAATATGCAGCAAGTGAACTATGTCGGTGGTGTAAGGACTTTGAAGATTTGTAGAGTTCCCAATTACTCTTCATAACTTCTTTGGCAAAGCCGTTTTTGCTGAGCCACAAGACACACAGCTATTAGGAGGATATGATGAACATACTTTTCCAAAAGACAAATGTCATCCTAATAAAGACGAGATGCCGCTGTTCTGCCCTGTGCAGACACACTGCATGTTTGCAACTGTAATTCACAGTCTGAATTACTGAACGCTGTGCCAAGCAGGGGACACCAAGCTGGATTAATACAAAGCTCAGCTGAGAAGAAGAGCTTCCAAGACAAGAGAGAAAAGATCCTGCCTTTGTTTGAGGCTCTCAAGCAGATTACTCAGTTGACAGGGAAAAAAAACCACTCAGCTGCTCTGGTAGGCTCTGTATTTGAAGTGTTCAACACATCTATGACTAAACCCACAGGAAATTCACTGGAAGGGCACCTGAAGAGAACTTGGGTGAGAGAGAACAAAGACTTTATTCTCATGTTCTGGGGAAGCTCTTGAACGAGACATTTTAGTTAACCTTTTTCCTCACTCCCTGAACCATCTGGAGAAAAGTAACACATCAGGTATGTGTCATGTACCTTCACAAGATGCCCACCAAATTGAACTGTCTTAACACTGGAAGGTTTAAGTCTGTAGAAGAGCTTTAATCATCATTTCCCAATACCAGAGATGCACTACCCTTTTAGCCAGTATGCTTGCCAATGGAAATGAACAAAAAGTTGATTTACTTATTCAAATGTTCTTAGTTTTAAGTGAAATTGTCCATAGACTGTATGGTTCTGCAATTATGAACAGCACTAGACAAATACAGTATTTGTAGCACACAATATAGATCCCTATGAATAAGAAATAAACAATGTTTCCACTTTACACATAGCTTCATTTAAAGTGGAAATTAACTACTGCATCATAAACACTCAGCTTGAAGGATATCTCCAGCTTTGACTTAATAAACTCAAGCAGACAGAATTATGACATTTATTCACTGCACCAGCATAGTGAGTGATTCACACACACACCCACCCATAAAAATCACTAATTCCTTTGTTTATATACCAATAAATGTATTTTCTCCATTTCTTCAGTTACCATCTTTTTCAGTAGCCTCTACAAGTAAGGAGAAGAGGTAAACAACAAACAGCCCCACGGCACTTATGTTGTATCAAGTGCAGCAGGCAGCCTGACCACCCAGTTCCGACTCACATTGACAGGGACTCCGTGAGAAGTGGGTATGTGAGCATGGACGTGGCTGCTCACACACCAACAAACAGTAAATCCTTGACAGCCTAGATACACGGTAATTTTCGTCTCACTAACTCTGTGGGTAGGGCATGACGGCAGCTGCTTCCTAACTCCACTGCGACCGACTCTGAGCTTCAAAGGCCCTGCTGTCCGCAGCTCCGGCCAAGCTGGACGGCAGCGAAGACTAGCGAGAGTCAGGGAAACAAGCCAGGCAGGAGACCACTCCCCTACTGCGCTTTATTTATGAGAAACAGCTGATCTCGACTCACAGGACAGGCATATAGGAGGGGGGGAAGCAGCTACTTCTTTGTATAAACAGGCAAGGCGCTCGTTCATTGTAACACTGCACTGAAAGGCCCTGAAACAACCAGCCAGCTCCCCGCGCTCGCGGGCGGAGCGACTGCGCATCGCCTGGGCAGGGGCCGCGGGGCTCGTACCTGGCCGGGCTCCTGCGGCTCCCTCGGGGCGCTACGGGCGGGGCTGCGGGCACCACCCCCGCGCCCGTGCCGGGCAGGGGTCGCCCCATGCCGGGCAGGGCAGCGGGGCCCCGCCGCGGCCCACACGCACCTGCG